>MU006236.1:0-343097 GCA_010093685.1 Ophiobolus disseminans | reverse complement strand
AGAGTGTAACAGATATTCAATTTAGGTAAAGAGACCTTGCACTAACTATCTATAGAAGATTGACTACAAAGAGAAACTATAACCTAAGAGATCCTCCTCTGCTATATAGTCCTATCCTTCGTCTTGTTCTGTATTCCGTTCTGCCGCAATTCGTGCTGTTCTGCCATCCTCCTGGCGTTCTGCGTGCAGAACGCTGCCAAGGCTGCAGAACGCGCTACTGCAGGCGGTACGCGCTAGCGGGTCACGTGACCCGCTAAGCGCGGGGCATCCTGTGTCATTCTTTCCCGGGCCATATGGCTTACCTGCGGCTGATTCCTTATTACTGTCATTGCCTGGACGCGAGTGCATCTGCTGTGAGGTGTCCGTAACACGCGTCACCCACGAGTCGCTCACAGGCTCTGCAGCTATATGCGACGCGAAATTTTGTACCATCTTTCTCGTAGGCGGCAGCGCTCTCTTAGTGAGGTCGTTAATGTATTGTACGAGTGCAGCCTCTTGTTGTAGGTTAAGTTTCTGTTAATGAGCTTTCTGAGCGTCCAGAGACCTCTGACGACCCTTGTGCCTCCGCGTTAGCGTACTGACTGCCACGCTAAACTGTCTAGCTACTGCCTAGTATGAAAAGTGTTCTCCTGCTTCCAGCAATTCGATTGCTGCAATCGCGTTGTCAATTAGTGCTATAGTGGTTGAGTTATGAGGCGTTGCGCAAAGTGGCTTGTCTGGTGTTTTAGTGGGGAGTGGGTCGACCCGCGACGTGTGGCGACCCGCGCACGGGCATAGTACGTACGACTTGCAGAAAGCTTAGATTTTAAATTAGCAGCCCTAGAGCAATATCAAAAAGGGGGTTAGTGTGGTTCCAACGATACGGGGCATCCTCATAATTTGAACATCTCATGCTACATTCCATCTTCACTCGGGCTCCCCGACCTCGGGAGTGAAGGTGGGGGGCTTTAAGCAGAGTGTTAGAAACGATTTTAGACCACTATAGCATTAACATTATGTTAAGCGACGTTAATACCATTTTGAAACAATTTTCACAATCTAGAATAATTTTATAACATGATACTAGAATAAAAACGTTATTAACACCCTGCTCAAAACAACCCTAGGGGCGGTATGTTCCTCCTTATTCTACTCCCCCACGTCCTTCTTTCCCTCCTGCTCCACACCACTCTCCTCCTCCTCCTCCTCAACCACCTCAATCCCAAGATACCCCCTTGCCTCCCCCTCTAACCTCTCCAAAAATGCCAGATCCGCCTTCCCTTTATCAGCCTCTACACTGCGCTCGAAAATAACCGCATCCCTCCCGTGCTCATGCCTCAGCGCCGTAACATAGCCCCACTCGAAGTTATACTTCACGCTGCGCAGAATTAAAAGCACCTCGTCGACCTCGTTGTCCGGTGGTGTCTTGGCATGGTACTTGCGCGCCGTTAGGAGCGAGAGATAGGAGCCGAGATAGCGTGCGCGCTCGGGGGCGATGGGGTCGCATGAAAGATTTGAAAATTGGTTAGTGAGGCGGGGGGAGTATTGGAGGGAGGTTGGGGCGTCTGTGGAGGCTTGGAGGGTTTGGGTTGCTTGATCGTAGGCGGTTTCTGTGAGAAGCGGAATGGGTGGCATGTTTGATTTAGGACAGGTTGTTGATTTGTTGGTTGCCCGTAATT
The DNA here is from genome assembly GCA_010093685.1 of Ophiobolus disseminans. Taxonomy (NCBI): domain Eukaryota; kingdom Fungi; phylum Ascomycota; class Dothideomycetes; order Pleosporales; family Phaeosphaeriaceae; genus Ophiobolus; species Ophiobolus disseminans. Next base: position 341,439 of record MU006236.1, on the reverse strand, counting down.
GATAGTTGTGTATTAGGGAAGAGACCTTGACTATGCCGTGTTGTGCTGTGTGTGTGTGTGTGTGTGCGGTATTCTAGGTGTCGTTGTATACCCGTGCATGGCACGAATCATCGACCATATCGTCAGAGGAGGTGACTAGGAAACATGACTGCGTAACGGAGGTGTGTAAGATACGTAACTAAGCAATCAATGCTAAGAAACCACGACTTTCCTTTCATTTAGTCATAGGACAATCATCCCATTGTACTCCCAATGCCTTGCCATACTCTTCAGATCTCCTCATCCACTTTAGATTTCATCGACTGAGATGAGACTCTCTCCGACCTCCTCCTCTTCCGTGTCCTCCTCATCCCCATCCTCTTCAACATCCTCCTCCACCTCCTCAATATCCACCAACCTCCCACCTTCTCCCCCAGCCCGCTCCTCACCATCCATCCTCTCCACCCCCATCATCTCCCTAACATGCTGAAACCGTCCCCCCTGCGGCTTCGACCACTGCGCAATCGCTCTCAAATTATTATGCTTATCCACAAACCCGTCACCACTAAAGTGCGAGAATCTACGCGGCTCAGGTGACGCGCCCAGCAGGCCTGACGGATGCGGCGTGGGCGGTGGAAGATGGATGGGCCGTAAACCAGGTGGAAGGAAGGGCGTGGGCGGAATAATGATAGGCTGTTTTCTCGCCGTGGGAGGAGGCATAACAGTGCCGATGCGGGCAGCTGGAGTAATGCTTGCCTCCGGCGTCGCAAATCCAACGCGTTGAAGCGTGGCTGGTGCCGCTGTACTAACGCTCGCGCCGAAGTCGTAGGCCGTGTTCTGCCAGAGGAATCACTCCCACGGCCAGACCCAGCCGTCTTCTTGCCATGGCCACTTCTTCGTCTCGATGTAGTCGTGCAGCGTAACAACAGCCAGGATGATGGCGCTTGCGCACAGGAAGCCGATGATCCCGTTCGTTAAGCTAGCGGGGCGCGGGAAGTAGCCTGGGTTTTGGTATTCGGTGTACAACACGGAGAAGGCGACGATGGGAATGCCGTAGCGGTAACGGATTGGAAGGTTGGCGTATTTGGTGTGTAGGGCGGTGAAGAGGTGTATCCATTCTTGGCGGACAGGCTCTGGGAGAATGGCGTTGGCCATTGTGGCGGGGAGGTTGAGAGCTTGGGCGAGTAGGGCGTTGGAGAGGTTGTGCATCCAAACTTTCAAGGCGTTGGGGTGGGCTTGAGGTGCAGCGGGAATAGTTGAAGTTGCGGCTGGAACTGCTGCTCTGGCTGATGGAATGCCTTCGTCGCCTGTACCCAGATCATCGATCGCATCTGTCGCGTGGGGTGTCGCGTCGTTTGCGATGGGAATGCTTGAGGATGCGGCTAGAACTACTGCTGTGGCTGGTGATGTGCTTTCACTATCCACACCCGACTCATCGTGTGCGTTATGTGTAGCGTCATTCACAATAGGAGTGCGCGAAGATGCGGCTAGGACCGCAACTGCAGTTGGAGGCGCATGCTGGTCTTCCGGGTCAGACATGGCGGTCGCGTCTATTGCGTCGTGTTCGAAGGATTCGGCGGGCTCCATGTTGATTTGAGAAAAAGGTGTGGAGGCTTAGAGTTTTATGGACCTAAGCAAACGCCGTGACAACGAAATTGAGGTGAATGTGAACGTAAAAGTGAAAGCGAGTGCGCTAGAACCCTCTGTGAGCCAGTATCTCAAACTGATGAAAACAAAACATCGCGATTGCTGGACTGTGTAAGAAGACGCTCGCATCATCGAATGCGGTCGAACAAGTTCACGAAATCCCTCTGGAATGCTCTTTGGTCCGTTCGGTTAGTGCCAGAATTGTCGCTCGTTGATGGTTTATGCATGTTAGCGATCGATTGATGTTGCTCTGAGGATGTCCAAAACCATGTGTAGAGTCTGATATAATACAGGCCATCTACCGCTTGAGCGCATCAAATACAGGATGACACTTCGGCTCACCTGCCTTGGCTGAAAGATGCCGTGTCACACTATCTTCATGCTTCACCGGCCCTCTAGACTCGATGATGCCACGCAACCTCACTTCGTCCGTTATGCGTGGGTCAGCAGTCATAGGAAATGATTTTAAGTCCCATAACAGTTGCATCTCGTTAGGCAGGTAGCTCAGCAACCAGTCTAGTGTGTCGCTTATTTGCGCTGCGTATTTGGTCCGGATACGAACCATCCCTCGCTGTGCAGCCGTCGTAGGAAAGGTAAGTACGACGGTGGTAAGATTAGGAAGCAACGCGATGACGTGGTGCATTGGATCCGTGACGGATGGTACATGGACGTGACGTCGCGCTTCAAAGGTTTGCTCAGCGAAAAGCCCTACCTGGAACTCGACTTTGGTGAAGAGTTGCCGAGTGTACGGACTCATTGCGGCAAGGGTCTCGTAATATCTCGAGACGTATTCGTCACTCAGCATGCGGCTTTGTTTGTCGCGAGCTAACACGATAAACAATGTTCGCTTCTCATAGAAGTATTTCGTGATTTCGTTGTGTAGTTGATGATTCGCGCGCATGATGGCCAGGTTAATGTGTGGAGGTTTGCGGTCACGATGGAGCTCGCGCGGGGGGCGGTGAAGGAGGGCGATGTGGTCTTCGCGGGGCAGATGGTGAGCGTATATCTGCAGACGGAGTTCGGCAGGTAGTCGCAGGAACGGAAACGGCGTGGCTGTTTAGAGTCAGAAAGTAGGGAAGGAGCGTTCAAGGGGTGGCGCCTGCCTGTATCCTCGAGCGCGCGGATGGTCTCGTCTAGCTTGGTCCCACACAGCTCATCGAGTCTGGCCAGTAGGCTGCGTACTTGGGAGAAGATGGGGTCAATGCCTTTTCTAACGTCTGAAAATCGGTAGTGGTTCCATGGGTAGCGACCCTGCCGTAGCGTCTCATAAGCTTCAATGTACACGCTCGGGATGAGGTCGGGGCGCATGATGCTCTTGATGAGGAGGAAGAACTCTTCTGAGCCATCTACATATATCTCCTCGTGGAACGGACGCGACTTGCACGCGTCTTTGAGGGCTTGGACATCGACGTCATGCTCGATCTTGTCATCGAGCGCCTGGAGCGTGAGCTTGAGCTGTGCAGCGTCGGCGACGCTGAATCTTTCCCCAGCCGGTAGCTGGCGAAAAGAGCGCGGTACTAGAGTGCGGTATGGGCGGTAAAGTTCCATGTTGTTGAAGCCTCACATGAGTGACATTTGGCAGCATCGTCTGGTGGCTTACGAGATGCGAGTGCCGGGGAAGCTTGGGTGCCCCGCACGCTAATTGTCGGCCAGGGCCCGCTCGGCTGGAGGCGTGACATGACGTTTTCCTGCGCGTTAGACGGTTGCATGTGCAAGACATGCAGAAATCAGGATCCACCTGTGCTGCCCTTGACACATGTCCCTTGATATGACCCCTGTCCGACTGATGATTGGGAGTGTTACATAGGTACACCCAGTCATCCTGTGAAGTCTGCCCATCACGACGTTCCCTCGCCTTCTTCTCCCCGCGTCTCGCGCACTCGTCCACCACAGACGCCTGCCGAGATTGCCCATCAGAAACTCACGTTACAGCGTAAAAACCCTTGTAGATAAAATCCGCAGCGGCGGCGTTACCCCACCATTCGACAGAATGGCGGCGCCGGATAACAAGCAAGGCTTCCTCGCCAACTTGTCGCCGTGGGGCTCGCGTGCTCCCACCCCGAAGCCACCGCCGACACCCAAGACCGACGCCGATAGGGAGAAAGACCGCGCAAAAGCCAAGGAGAGGGAGGCGGCTGTTCTGGGCACACAGAGGGGCGGAGACCACGTGGTGGATCGGAGACACAGGCTGAGCGTGAGAGGCTATCCGAAGGACTGCCCTCCACTCGCCGTGAGGTGGTACCATGCAGTAGACGTACCAAAGCGGAAGCCGCTATCAGCTCATGGCCTCGCATCCGACTCAGCCCTGCCGAAGCCGAAGAAGTGGATCCCTTTCAGCACGAGCGACTCGGACGCCATCGAGGCTGCCTTCCAGAAATCAGCCGACGTAGCGAACGCCGCCGAATCGAGAAAGAGCGTTGCCGGCTCCCCCACACCGGACAAGCCCGACAAGGAAGGCACCACAGCAAAGGCAACCACGACCAAGGTCTCGGTGAACGAAGACTACCTCTTCGATGTCGAGATCGAGACACGCGAGCTGGCGCCGTCGTACTGGCTGGGACCCGTGTACGATGTCAAGCGAGGCACGTGGTTCACACCAGACGGCGAGGCTGTCGACGAGGGCCTGGCCATGCAGCTCGAGGAAGGCTTCCTGAAGATCAGGCCCTGGCGCTTTGGCAAGCCCGACGAGAAGCGGTCAGCGTCACAACCCCGCAGCCGACCACTCTCCATGGGACCTGTCGTGGAAGGCGACCATCGCAAAGAGCTGGGCAAACTGAATCGAGACTCGTCCTCGAATCCAGTTACACCAAAGACCTCATATGGCAGTCTACGGAGTGAGGCGGGCAAAGAGCAGGCCGATGCGACGCCAGACGCGACACCTACACCATCTGACCAACCGCCAGAGTTGCCCAAAACACACCGACTCTTCGGCACACATCTGAACTCAACTGTGACATATCAAGACGAGACCACTGCATGGCTGCTGACTGACGACATGTGGTCGCGCATGGGCAGCACCCTGTATCAGCGGTTTGCAGGAGGTGCGCATTTTGCCGGATACAAATACATTCGTGGCTACAAGAATATCAAGGAAAAGAAAAAGGAGCCGAGCTCGGCGAAGGGAGCCGATGGCAAGAAGGAAGCAGACCAACCCACAACCCCATCCATGGCTTACGGCTCAGATAATGGCAAGGATGCCAACACAGATGGCTCAGACACGGTATCTGATGCTGACATCTCGGATATCGAGGCGCAGAACGAGTCCCCCACACAGACACGGAGGAGGAATCTCGAAAGACAAGTCTCTTCATTGATGACCTCGTCCAAGACAGACTACGAGCGCGAACAGGAGGAAGAGCAGCGGAAGCGGGACGAGAAGGAGATGCGCGACGACTACAAGAACCAGGATAGCCGTGATCAGGGTCGTGACATCGAACACCTGCTGCTCATCACGCATGGCATTGGGCAGCGACTCGGCATGCGCACGGAGAGTATCAACTTCATCCACGATGTCAACACCCTGCGCAAGTCGTTCAAGCAAGTGTATGCAGCTTCCCCAGATCTGCAAGCACTGAATGCCGAGGTGGACTCTGAGACGAAGAACAACCGCATTCAGGTCATTCCCATCATATGGCGACATTTACTCGACTTTCCACAACAAAGTCTCAAGCACAACCGCAAGGAGCACGACTTGGGCGACCTCGACCACGAGGACCATGAGTACCCCAATCTTGAGGACATCACCGTTGAAGGCGTCCCAGCTGTGCGCAACTTCCTTACCGACCTCGCGCTGGATATCCTATTGTATCAGAGTCCTGCATACAAGGGCCACATATCTCGCATCGTCGTCAACGAACTCAATCGTGTATACCGCCTGTACAAGGAACGCAATCCCAACTTCAAGGGTAAGGTCAGCCTAGTAGGCCACTCTCTCGGTTCAGCCATCATGTTCGACATCCTCTGCATCCAGAAAGACGCCAGTATGCGATCTGGCTCCCACACGAGCAAGCACCGCCGACACACTGAGGAGGGCCTGAAGCTTGATTTCGAGGTAGAAGACTTCTACGCATTAGGCTCGCCAATTGGCCTCTTTCAAATGCTGAAAGGCCGCACCATAATCGCTCGCCCTTCAAAGCCCATCACCATCCCAAAAACGCCCGGCGACCTTCTCGACGACCCCTTCTCCGCGACGGCAGAAGAACAATCCCACACCTTTGACATTACCACTTCATCGCCTCTCTGCAAACAAGTCTACAACATCTTCCACCCCACCGACCCCATCAGCTACCGCATCGAACCGTTGATCTCGCCCGCCATGGCCGGCCTCAAAGCTCAGCCATTGCCATACACTAAGAAAGGCATCTTCGGTGCCCCTGCTTCCCAAGGCCTAACCGGCATCGGCGCACGTGTCAACCAAAGCGTGAACGAGTTTTGGAGCTCTCTTGGGAGCGGTATCGCGAGCGGATTGCTCAACCGCAGTCTCGGCATCTCAGCCACCGACATGGCGAACCCCAATCCGCGCAGACCCACCATGCCACCAACATCAATCTCCAGTCTCACGATTCCCGATGTCAACGAGCCGCCGTCGGCATTCATAAACGAAGAGCGCCGCCGACGCTTGGGTCAGGAAACGATCGTGCCGGGCGAGGACGGCGAGCACCCGCCCACCCTTATCGAAAGCGAGGTTGAGACGCTCTTCGCCGGCTTCCAGAAACGACGACAAAGCAATGCAAGTGTCGAAGATGGCGAGAGAGATGAACAAGATGTCGAATGGCAAGAGCTCGAAGAAAAGAGCCGCAAGCTGAAGAAAGAGGAACTGAAAGTCCGAGCGCTGAATGGTAATGGGCGGGTGGATTATTCGATCCAGGAAGGCGTAAGTTCCGTCCCCATTCCCTTCGCATCTTTCTTTCACTGCGTGAATGCTTGCTAATGAAGGACCAACAGGCTTTCGACATCTCCCTCCTCGCCAGCATAGCAAGCCACCTAGCTTACTGGGCCGACGAAGACGTGAGCCACTTCATGATATCCCAACTCCTCGCGCGCCACCGCGTATTCAAGCCCAAGGAGTGAACGACGTAGGCGCTGAGAAACGGTGTAGGCGCCGAAAGTGTACGATGCGATGTTACATAATATACCCCTAGAATTCGTAGATGAAGATTTAATTGTGCTGCCAATAGATTGAACTGGATCCTCACTCGCGGTGCATTTGATGTTTGCATCGCGACTTAACTTGTCACATAACATGCGCTACTGCAGCGGAGAGCGCAAAGCCTAGTATCCGCTGCATTCGCGCATACTACGTACATGATGGTTCCAGCAGCGAAAGTTTAACACGAACAGCACCTGGCCAGAGCGCTCTGCGACTACATTTACGTCTCGTCCGACTGAAGCTGTCGCCGCGCTCCACATGGCTCCCAATGCCCGTCACAATACCCGCAGAATTCCTTGATCCCTCTACACCTCCCCGCAACCAAACACGATTTTTTTGAGGACTCACCCGAGGCTGGCAGACAAAAGCGTGCAACTGTTGCACTTGCACTGCTCAGTTCATGTCAAAATCGCTTGGAATCTTGTTGTCCGTAGGGGCCCACGCGCCATGCCCACCACTTGCGCTTCAGTGGTCTCAAAGGTCACAAGCTGAAGGGCTTCGTTTTGGTCATACCCTGCCTGGCCTCTTACTTCCATGAAGGCCAGGTCATCATCCGACACATCCCCCAAGGGATCGGTGACGGTGTTCGGGTTTTCCCCAGCCGCAGCATCATTCAGGCTGAGCCTGCTTCCACTAATGTTATACTCGACGGCTTTTTCGTCGTCCAGCGGTGCGTCGTCGGTTTCAGTCAGGTGGTGTGTTCCACTACTGTCGTCGTATGCTTTCTTGTTGTCAGCGTGTGATTGATTTCGAGCACACACACACCTTTCACGTACACGTCAAGCGCTTGCCTCTGCATTCTTGATGTGCACTAGCAAACTAGAACGTACCTGTCTCTTCATCGTCATCCTTTTGCGCAATCGCGACTTCAGCCTCAGCCACCGTCACCGTCGTTACGGCGGCTGCAGCAGCAACGCCATCGTCATCGTGGATAACCAACTCAAAACTCCTTCCAGGACAAACTGGAATGATTATCATGGTATACCCCATGACGCTTTCGAGCACGATCCTGCGTGATGCTCCGGGAGCGCCCGCTAGGTTTGAGATGCCCATCACCTCGTCACACTGTTCAAATCCGTGGCGCGATTGTCTAGTCGCGCACTGTTTCTTACCAACGTATAGAGACATATAGTTTCTTGTCGCCCGTCGACGTTGCCGTTGAACCGCTACACAGTCCATTACTGCTGTCCCTCTGGCCGGAATCTAGACGAAACACCTACACGAGGAAAAGATGCAAACAAAAAATGCGCTTTATATTCAGCCTATTAGACTATACGGCCGTAGAACAGCAACTTGACTTGGCCAGGATGGGTGATGATATTGATATGCTGCTGCAACTCAGTCTTGACTGGCGAGCACCGAAAAGGCGATCTAGGGCGACATGAGGCAGAAACACTGTACCGGGCGCGGCAAGGAGTATAATACTTGCACCATAGATGCGAACGCATATTTCAGAAGAAAGATTCGCGGTTGAAGCACTACAAAAAAAGCACCCATACCTTGTTTCCAGGCCAGTGATCCAGCGTGGATCCCAGGAGGCACAACATTCATCTTTTGGTGTGACACAGAATTTGCTCAGCCGCACAGAAAGAGGTCAACTGGCTGCAACGGACGATTCATATCCGTGTAGCTTCACGAATCTAGCTCTCGTAGAGAGGACCGATGGGGATATGGCAGCGTCTCTTATAGGAGAGCGGTACAAGTTTCCGATCTCCATGCTTCTTCGGGTTTTACTCAACAACTCCATATTTCACTGTTGCAAGCCCATGTGACAGCCTCCCCGGAAATTTGTCGATACTCCCGCACCCTTTGAGATTGACGAGTCAGAAAGGACTGTGGATAGCCGCGGCACATGTACCTTATGCGACAGCACTGTTCAACGACTAGCTAATTTAAGACGGCATACGTAGCAGCACAAGGAGCCTAGTTTAGTATTCAAGGTTAAGTGTCCACCCTACTAAGTGTTAAATTGCAATGAGTAGTACAATCCAATGTTTTACAGAATCTTAACCTGCGACTGCCCAATTGTTTGCACAAAGTCATTCCCGAAAACGACGGCAGGTGTCTGGAATCCTGGTTCAAAAACTCCGACCAGAACCTTGCGCGCAGCTTCGGTGGACGCTAAGCCAGTAAATGTATACCCATTTACTGTATGAAGCACGGCGGCTGTAACAGTTCCATCCTGTGCAGTGACCTTCACTGCGGCATGGTACGGTGCAGCCTCCCTCTCCTCCTGCGTAGGACCATCCGGCAACGCATCGAGATGTCCAGTAGGGAAAACGCCTCCAGCAACGTGCACAAAGGTGCGGATATTGCGCACCTTTGTTGCCTTCCAGATGGTGATGAGGTCTGGCAAAGTGAGGGGATAGTTATCCACACTACCCGCCCCGTTGTCGAAGTCAAGCTGAATGATGGCGCCGGGTTCTCCCGTGACAAGCTCTCCATTCTCGCGCTGCATAACCTCCGAACTCATGTTGCGCGATGCACTTATCGCCGAGCCCCGCGACATTGGGCCAGAAACGCAGAGCGAGATATCAATTCCCACTGGATCCTTGACGTTTTCAATAGCCTTGCCAGCCAAACATCCTAGCATCACCACGCTTCCTCCACAGCCCGGCATCAACATAACACCCGCCTTTCTTGCCTCTAGATCCAATTTCTCCGCGAACAGGTAGCTATCGAGCTCCGCCGCAATATCCAGATAATGCACGCCGTTGCGTATACACGCCGCCATGAGTGGTTCGGCAGTGAGATTGAATGGACCGGCGCAATTAAGCAGGACAGAAATCCCTTCGAAAGCGGTGTCGATGGGCCCTGGTTGCATAACGTCGAAGAGGCGATATTCTACACTCAATTCTTGTGCTAGGGCTGCGACTTTGGTGCTCCCGGAGCGGCCGCCGAGGATGAAGGAGAGGCCGAGGGAAGAGGCATGGTGAGCGGCGATAAGGCCTGTGTAGCCTGAGGCTCCGTAGATTAGGAGTTTGGGCATGGTGGGAGGGGGTTGGAGGGAGAAAGAGGGTGGTGGGTGGATGGTGGATGGATGTGATAAATGAATTTGGCAAATAGATGTGATGAATCTGATTTTATATCAGGCATTGAAACGCATCCTACCTCCCCATGGGCCTATCCATCGTGATCACATAGGACGATCTCTTACGCGCATGTAGACTCCACAAAACTTCAATCGCGAGAGTGCTGAGTAAACGAGTGAAGGTTCAAGTCATCTCTGTCAATCCCACGTTTTTTTTTTAGCTTGGTTGACCGACCCGCTTGGGACGCAGTAAGCTGTCGATCACAGTGATGTTGAAATACCAATCCTTTTAAGCTCCAGGGCTAGCTTGGACATTGTCCTTTCGCGCCTGCGTGTGAACCAGGAACCGACTGTACGGACAGATTCCAGGGTTGTTCTAAGGTTGTGAAGTTACGATGAACACCGATGGATAGACGAAACAAGCTTAGTTCCTTGGTCAAAAAATTTCCGCGATCTTCGATGACTAGGCTTGATTCGTTCGTCAACCCGGAACTCCGAGTTCCTTATTACAACGAACGCTAGAAACATGTGGCATGAAGTTACAAGGTTTTCCCATGCCCACATGCTTTTAAGCATCCTCGGAGATATGTGAGCAACAATAACTAAGCTTACTTTGTCCTCGGATTCGGGAATGTTGAGTTCCAAGGTTGCTTATGACAGCAATGTACCTAATAGACGTAGCTACCGGATGTCTTTTTCAATTCACTCCGCCGCTGTGAATGTGGGCAGGCTAACTTATTTGCTTACATTACGCATTTGTGGTTTATCTCCTTCTCCTAAATCCATCGTTTGAGTTGAGGCTGCCTTGGAACGGTCATGACCAATCGATTGCGGTCGCATAGATGTACGCTGTTGTATGCATAACATAGTATATAAGTGTTACCAGATCACTTCGTACTATCTCAACTTCATCCTCACATCCTTACCTATCAACTGCTTGTCTACTGTTAGTCTCATCCTAGTTATCGTCTATCTCAAACCTTGAACCTTAATCAATTGTTCATCACCTCAAACATCACCGTCGCAATGGCTTCATCATCTGGCACGGTCCTTCTCACGGGCGCGAACGGCTTCGTGGCCGCGCACATCGTCCAAGGCCTCATCGAGCGTAACTACCACATTGTGGGTACTGTGCGCTCTGAGAAAAAAGCGCAGGACGTGATTGCCCTCCATCCATCCTGGAAGAAGCACATCACCTGGGTCTATATCGCAGATATAGGGGCCAGAGGTGCATACGATGATGTCTTCAAGACCGGCCCATTCGACTACATCATTCACAATGCTTCTCCCGTGGACTTCACCGTCACAGACTACCAAGGAGCGATGGTTGGTCCTGCAGTGAGAGGGTGTGCATCCTGTTCTATGATAAGTGGCAAATGTAGATGCTAATAGTCATGATAGAACAACTGCCCTTCTCCAGACCGCTCAGAGACTCGGAGGCCCGCTGCTCAAACGAGTTGTGCTATCTGGCAGCACAGCTAGCGTTTTTGATTACTTTCAACCCCTCAGCAAGGCCCGTGAGCCGTACACGGAGGCCGATTGGAGCGATGTTGGTAACCTCATATACTGCCCCTTGCTACGGTGCTAATTCGATGCTCAGGTAACCGTCAAGTATGCAATTGAGAAGAACGACGTAGTTGCTGCGTACCTCGCATCGAAGACGTTGGCCGAGCAGGGTGCCTGGAAGTTCATGGAAACGAACAAGCCGACTTTCGACATGATAGTGTTGAATCCTTATGTCATCATCGGACCAATGCTCCAGCCCGTGGCCGGTCCTGAGAATGTGCCAAGCACGAACGTATTCCCGGTCCTCAACTTCCTCAATGGAACATATACAGATATCTCCACGCTGGGGTGGCCAGCCTGGCATTTCGTGGGTTACCAAGTTTGAGAGTTAACAGCGACCTTGCTAATTGTACTTAGGTTGATGTCCGCGACGTCGCTCGCGCGCACATCCTATCCATGACAACATCAGCAGCAAGCAACAAGCGAATCCTGCTTGTCAGTGGTCTGGTCACCCCCCAGATGGTTATCAACATCATTCGAAAGAACTTCCCGGAGTTGCATGATCGTGTAATCGAAGGAATCTCTGAGAAGTTGATACCAGACGGAGTTGAGCCGACGGACTGGGATGTTCGCAGGAGCTATGAGGTTTTCGGAGAGACGTGGAAATATATCGAGCTTGAGAAGACCATTGTGGATACAGTTAGGGATGTGCTGAATCATGAGAAGAAATGGGCTAGTGGATGAGACCTTAGCTCAACGGAGAGCGAGGTGATTGGGGTCTGACAGAAGGACGTAATTGGGTTGAACTAGGATCTATATGGGTGAGTTATCGAGATAGAAATCGTATAGAGATAAGAGTAAATCGATGCAGCAATGTGTTTACGAATCTGCGCTTTGTGGAGTGAGTAAGTGTGCGTCTTAGAAAGCTTGCTCGAGCTCGAGGTGTCGCCAAGTCCTACCAAGCCACTAGTGACTAGCGCTGGTTCCCTTTGGGAACGATCGTCTATTCGAATCCGCATACGGTCCCATCGCTTATAGATACCGTGCGCGCCTTCAATCGGCCCCGTTCTAATCAATCACCATGTACCTTCTCCGCGTGTAGGTCGTCCTATTGTGGCGTGAGGGAGAGTCACGTCGATTCCAGTGACTTCGTTAGAATCATGGCTGAGCGTCGCAGAAGGCAGCTTGCCGAACGCTGAAAACAAGGCGCGCTTGCTATGAGTGTCGCGCAAATCCCTCGGAAGGCCTAGCTGCTGACGTTTCACGCCGGGTGTTCTAGAGCTTTGTCAGCCTGATACGACGTCCAAATGCAACTCCTACGCTTCATCCGCTATTCGACCGATTATACATCCATCTCCACTGTTTGTGAATGCACGCTGCGTCCCCTCTTGCTCATACTACATGGTATTCATGAGGCCTTGCTCACGATTTATCGGGTAGAAATACACAATCAACCCTCCGCCTTGACTTCCACTCTATCTACACGCCTCTTCTAGAAGAACATTCCTGATCCATTCGTACAATAGTCCACGACCATGTATGACCAGCCTAAATGCGATATATGCAAAAAAACTTTCACTCAGAGTTGGAACCCCAATCAGATGACGTCGAGCTGGCAGACTAGCTAATAAAGAACAGGATCTTCATTAGTGCGCCACTCACGACGCTGTACACCAAGCCCGACATTGACTTCACGCCAAAAGAGCTGCTGGCCATGTGCAAACTCAAAATCAAAATGCAACCTAGAGCTCCCAAAGTGCTCAAGATGCGTAAAGAGGGGTTTGGTGTGTGACTATGCTGTTCGTATAGCACGAGGCCCAGAACAACATCGACCCGGTACGCAAGAAGGAGCAGTGGAGCTTAGCAGACGACCAGATACTGGCACAAAAGAATTGCTAGCAGGGGAAGGCTTTACCAACTTTGGGTTTGCTGGGACGCTGCTTCAAACACCAGAGTACAGCCCGCCCAGCGTTGTGACAATACAGCAGCTTCCAAAGCCAGTGGAGCCGTGGCTGTTAGAGCCAGTCAGCCGTGGAGGAGAATTGACCATAGATTCCATGTTTGCCACCTTTCCGTCGGCACTCCCCGAACTGCCCGCGACCGGCCTGTCTGTCGATATTCTGGCTGATATGGGCCGGCCGATAGAAGGCTGGAAAGATTCCGAAGTACCATATTATTCGGATCCATTCTCGCCGTTTGAAGCGTTCCAGGTCCCTGGGAGCTCCGCCATGATTGGTTTCAACCCCGTTCATGAGTCCACTGCTTCCAGCTCTGCCTGGCTTTCATGGCCCAATGAGCCGGCGCAAAACGCCCCTCTTGTGCGCCACAGCATGCGGACCCTTCTCCGCGTCATCAAAACATGGCCTCACATACTCGCCAAAGGCTTCCAAACACCACCAGTGCTGCATCACACGCACTGCAACCCGAAAACGATTTTGCAACCAATTCAGGATTGCATCACGATCGCCAAGGCTTGGGCTGCACAAACCGTCCACAACACAGAAACCGTTCGGATTGTTATTGTCCGAGAAATGCGATCTTTGTTCTCTAGCTATCGAACCTTGGACGAACGACATCTTCTGGCCGCCCTGCAAGCTCTCACAATGTATACTATAATGCTAATGTATCCCGGTTGCAGCCAACTCAGCGTGTCGGTCGTTGATCCTTCCGTCTTTCTCTGCCTACGAAAGGTCATAGCCTACGTCTCTAGCACAGGTCTGATATTGACTCAAGAGCGCGATAACGTACGCCCAAGTTGGGAATCTTGGATTCACATTACAGCCAAGCGACGCGCTGTCTTCTCTTTGTACTTGGTGCACTGGAGTTACGCAGTGTACCACGATGTAGAATGCTTTGCTTGTTCGCAGCTTGGCTTTATGCCTGCGCCAGCCCCAAAGTTTCTGTGGCACGCTCAGTCTCGATTAGAATGGCAAAGTCTATACAAAAGATGGCTGGAGCAATGGGAGGGTGCTCCTTATATGATGCGCGAGTTCGAAGCCATCCAAGATGGAGTCAATCTAGAGCGCAGGACGGAACTCTGGCTCGAAGATGCAGATGAGCTAGGCGTTTTGTTCTTCAGTATAGGTAAGAATATGCATCCTTGCCGAGACGAATGGTACTTTGAAGGACAGTGTGCTAATAGGAAACTAGTCAACGCAACAGAAAGGATAAAGGAAGCTTGAAAATATCAGCATTACAACTTCATCGAAGATTAAATGTTCCACAACACGTTTCGTTCTGTGGTGTTGAACTCGCGCACTTGATTTGTTATGCCCAAGATGGAGCTGAGATGAAAAGCGCTAGTACCCGGATAGGGCTAGCGCCCTTCAAAGCTATACATGTCTGAGTATCTCAAAGCCTCGATTCAGAACTACTAATAATCAGATCTCCATACACTCTCTTCGATCCTGTTCGCTCGCGCTGGCAGTGAGCTGCTGCACGATTCGGGCTGACTTCGTGGTATGTACATCGCTGGGAGGCATACATGCGAACGGGCGCTGAAGGACAGGTGTGGGGAGGCATATCCGCACCTCGGGCGCGCATGGAAACCCGGGGAAGCATAGACGTGGACGGGCGCGCGCAGTGGATTGGAGAGGCATAAACATGGACGGGCGCAGAGGGCAGAGGCATATTAGCACCGCGGGCGTTGAGGGACGGGAATGGGAGGCATATTGGCACAACGGGCGCGAACGAAGGACCGGACTAACGTCATGAAGTCACGTTTATGAGGGTTGACCTTCTTTCAACAGTCATTCTACCTTCCTCGCAAGTCTGAGAGTTGTCGTATCCTCGTTTAATATCTTTGTCGTCCTGATTTACGTGTGGATCAACATTTGCGTTCGGAACAGCTATGTCGACGATCCAGGCCATCGTGTTCTTCGCTTTCGTCAAGATTCATGGAGCTAGCTTCGTCGTCTTGTTGCTTTCTGGCGGGCCAGTGGACATACTGATCTGGTACGATGAAATGGAGCCCGAGGCGGTCGCTACCACTGGGGTGTTTGGGCACGAGAACGTTGATGGCCGAGGTATGTGTCAATCAGAAGCTCAAAGCCCTTCTGTCCAACATATATCAGTGGGCCATGCACTGACATATCTGTGTTCGGAAAGCTCACGCTCTCACAACGGTTACCGTCTTGTCCGCAACTCACGAACACGGCCCAGACGGGACGAACTTTGCCAACGACACCGAGCCAAACCAAACCGAGGCCACGATTGGCGACGATGACCAGACCTTTGCCGATTTCCGAATGGACATAACGGAAGAGGATCAGGCTTTGATGTGTGCGCAGGGTCACGCAGCGGTGTACAGTCGCTCTCGCTTCCCTCAGCATGCGAGCTGGGAGAGCACGGAGGCAGATTTGATGGGCATGGGTTCTTGGGCTGATGAGTAGGCTCAATTGATCGTTGGACAACGGCAAGATGATTGAAGGTGGCGTGCCTGTTACGTGTGAAGTCTCCGCACAGGCAGTCCGGTACGGTCAGGACAGGTTGAGTTTGAAGACGCACGCTCTGCAATATCTACTCTTTAGTCATCGACAGCCAAGACCCTCTGTTTTCCATTCAGTTTTGTCCTCATCCACGTTGTGTGTTTGAAGCTGTAGGGTTGATTGATACCGAGGTAGTTAGAGTGATGAAGACTTACCTCCGCCACAAGCATGTTCAACTAGACGTGCTTTGTAACCTAATCAACGTATGAGCTGAAGAGTCAAACAAGTGCAAGAGATGAAGGTAGGCTACAATTTGCTACTGGATGGAACGTATGTGTCGAAATGCGATGTCGCGCTGACATGCCAACAACGGCCAAAGTTCTGTTTCGATGCTGCAACAGAGTGCGCGCGCGGAGAATATTTATTCTGAGAAAAGATGACCGCTGGGCACGTCGCGATTAAAACTAGACAGAATGATTCGACGGCGATGCAAGAGGGCTGTTGGTACTGCTGGTGATGGTCATGCAAGCAAGCTGAGGTGTCGCTTCATTTTCTGACGCGTGACTGCCCCAATCAGCCGAACAACACCCAGCCCATCCTGCACCCCGAGCCCGGCGCCTTGCAGATACAACTCAAGGACCATATCGCAAGCTAGATGGCTTCACGGTCTATGAGCAACACAGGGACTTCGATTGCATACACATGAGCAAGTCTCTAAACTTTACCTCGGCGCGCAACAGTGGCACCGCTAACTCCTGGACAGCGGACACAACCCCCCACATAAATCACGAACACCCCGAGACCACACACGAGCACGAGACCCACCTCCCCGACCCTCATATTCCCATCGACAACGACAACGGATCCAGCCGGCACAATGCGGAGAATGCAGGTCTCTTCGAGCCTTTTGGCACGGCGGAGAGCGAAGTTGACTTGCACCGTGACTTCCCCAGTTTCTGGCCGGACATTCCCGCTATACCAGATATTTCACCACACGCGTCTGTTTGGAACTTCGATTCGATAGTGCCCATAGACTACACGAGCTCTCTAATGGATCCCTGGCCCAATCATCACCCCGACATACCTATCACATCCAGGGAAGAAAGCACCCAGCAACAACAGATTTATACGACAAGCTACGTGCATTATGACTACTTGCTTGATTTAAGGCAATGGGCACCTCTATATTTCGGAAGCCGCGCACAATCTTCTTCGTCACTCGCGTCAAGTGCGAATACAAATGTATCTCATCTCGGATGTGGAACGAATTTGGGTAGCCGTGCTTATTTCGACTCTGATTCTAATCTGGATTTAGTTGATCTCAACTCCGAAGCCCCAGAAACCCTTACCTGTTCCTTTTCCGACTCCGAGAAAGTTCCAGAAACCCTTGCCTGTTCTTTCCCTGAGTGTGACGCAACTTTTAGCGGTAAATATTCGAGGGTCCAAAAGATAAGAATGCGCCATCGACCGGCGGTAGCGACAGAGTTTCCTTGCGAGGACGACCAATGCGATATGATATACAAGCGACAGGACGCCAGATTGAAACACTACCGGCGACGTCATCCGAACCTATACTCCCAAGACACACCCGTTAGATCAGATACCAACAATAACCGCGTTGACTGCTCAGTATGCGACATTTCCTTTCAACGACCTGCCGATCTGCGACGACACATGCGACAGCACGAGGTACCCAATTTTGCTTGCGAGGTTCGGGATTGCGAGCAAAAGTTTCACCGGCTAGATAGACTGCGAGACCACGTGCGCCGCAAACACAAGGGAGAGGTGATTGCCACCGACGAAGGTCCCCTCAAGTTCGAAATTCCCCAAGCGGAGCCATCTCCTGATCAAGCTTCATCATATCCCTGCTCATCATGCGATCTCACCTTCGAACGTCCATCGCAACTCACTCAACACCAGGCTCGAAAACACGTTCGCCGATACAAGTGCAACGAGTGCGAAAAAGCGTTTCATCTCAATGCCGATCTATTGCGACATAAAAGAACTCGACACAGCCCGGAAACACTCCACGGATGTCCGCATGAAGTGTGTTCCATGACGTTCACTCGCCAAGACAACCTGCAGCGTCATATAAGACGGACACACGGGACCAACGATGTCGCCGAAAGTCTTCCCGTCGTTCCGATAACAACAGTCAAAGACAAGGCACGGGCGGACGAGGATGTGTCGGTAGAGGCAACACACGTGAAGGAACAACCTGTATCGACGCGTCCTGACGAAACATTGCACAACGCTTCCGGAACTACAAGCGCATTGGAAATTTATGATCACCAACATGAGACAGTAGGTAACGCGAGTGTTACAATGAAATGATTCGCATGATTTTGGTCGTACTTCGTGCCTCATCCGTCGCGTTATTTTCCAGCTCATTTGAGCAATCAGCTCACCGTCCTAACATCAGAACATATGTATCACCCATCACAGCGCCAGATCTGCCACTTGAGAAGCACTCGAAAGATCTTGATTAATTGCAAATCGACCCGAGAGCTCAAAGACTGTGTGCCATGGTCTACTTCGGCTTTCTTCGACGTTGGTGTGTCGGGGACTTGCAGACTGTATTGCCACTGGGTGCTTCGGAGCTCTAGATCCGATTGTGTGGCGGCTTGCTTACTACCGTCGAAGCTGAGAACGGTACCGGGTGAATGTGTTACTTTTAAGGAACAGTAGTAGTTCAACTCGCGCGGGTAGACAAGATTGTGCGATCTTCGAAATATTGTAGGTGTTATGACAGCGTTACGGTTTTGGGCAGGTGCTCCTTGCGCTAGTCAATTGTCGTATGTTGATAGCATAGCGATAGGTATTCGCATAGCCTTCTACAGGTAGGTCCAGGGTGTAGAGATTGGTTGAGAGGCACATCGATGTATATTTTCTCCCTTTGTGTGCCCCTCGTCACTCGATGCGACTTTCGCAACTACCAGAAAATAGGGAAGCTCACCCTAGAATAAGTTCAATGTCTTCGAGCTCTTGGCGATGCCATACTTCTTGGTAGATGCGACCTAGACCTTTGCGATGGGCAATTCCGTCAATGAACTCTACGCATAGGACGTTGAAGAAATCGTACGCTTCGCGTTGCGCGCTTGAAGAATACCCTGCAGAAAGAGAGCCCCATAATCCAGCTCTTTGACCGTTGAACGTGTGCCCTTTCGAGATGGCGACCAACTGATATGTTTCCTGATCAGCAGTCTGCTGCCTGGGTCGATAGAATCAATTCGCGTCATCGTGTAACTACAGGAACCCAGCCTCCGAACCAGATTGATCACAAACACGGATTCGAGATGCAGTAAGGTGGCGTTTCTCCCAGATCTCGCCGGAACCAAGCGCTTTGTGTCCGGCAGGAAAGATAGCGCCCCGATAGAAGAGGGGTTGGTGCTTGGCATGTGTCGGTCGTTGGTATAGGGTACCAGAACTCAGTGCATGGGTCGCTGTCATGCGTATAATAAGATCGTAACGTTTTCTTCGGCCTGCACTTCCAACAGTCAACTTCAGTCCAACTCGAACGCGTTGAGCTTTCGATATCATGTTGCGTCCAGCCAGACGGGAGTTCTCTTTCGTTGTCTGCAAAAAACCGACACTTGTATCTGAACCACTCGTTCTGATGCAAGATGCGTTCTGGTACAGATTCCTTTGTGTTCCGGATGTACCATTCCACCAAAGGTATCGTACAGCTGCCTTCCGTGAAGCATTGGAGTTGTGTGCTTGATTTAACGTAGTCGCTCGCGCCTTCCCAGCTGGCGAGACGTATATGACCACCCCAACCTGTCCAACACCAGGTTGGTAAGCAGTCGCTGCGCGGTTTCGAAGGCTTCACTCGGTGAAACCCCCGAGCGAAAAGAGGGTAACGTTGCCAAAGCAAGGCTGCATCGAGGAACATCACTGGCAGTCCACGGACGAATCCGCCAATGTAGTTGGGGCCTAGCGCAGTCATGATGCCGCTAAAGGCGCTAAGTCAATCTTCTTCGAAGGTGAATCTGCGAGCTGTATAACTATCTACAAGCCGATTCAGCCCAAGAACGTCAGGAAAAGATGTGCTTAGTATCTTTACAATGCTGACGCCGCCGCTAGGGTCTGTTAGGTGCGGTAGGTGCGGTCGATAATCAAAGTCCACATCTTCGGTCCAGTGAGCAGATCCACAGCTCCACTGCACTGTTCCACGGTTGAAGATGAGGTACCGACGAGAAAACAAGATTTCCTGAAAAGTCCATCCCCGTCTGGACCACAGCAAACCTTCCAACATGTGTTGTTGCGTCTTCATCAATTGCAAGTCTCCAGCCAAGGTCAAGATATTACTGTCCAGATCTCGCGGTCCCGAAATTTGCTCGAAGCCTCGCAAGCCGTACCAGGCGTCTTCTCCGCCCGCAGCGATTATCGTGAGAGTCGCGGATGCATATATCGATGACATGCTCTGAATGATATCGTGTTTTGAAACGTCGTCGTCTTGAACGATGCATAGAGCATCGACCCACAAATATTTTCCACCAAGCAGGTAAACAAGTTTAATCGCGTCTCGGATCGTGTGAGCCACTCGACTCGATAACGGGCCTAGAGATAACGCCCGCTCTTTCTTCAGCTCTTCCAAATTACTTTGTTGCGCCATCAGCATCTCTTTGGTGCCCCAAACATAACTCAAAGCCACATAGTGGGCTCCCTTGTCAGCTGGAACCAGACACTGCTTACAAGTTTCAATAAGCCACATCGGGCGGAAAGGTGGCAGGCTTTTATAGGCTAGTGTGTGGCCAGTCTTGGCCATGTTGTACCCAACAGCAATCTTCCTACGCACGCAAAGTGTTGCATTCGATCCATGAGGGATGGTCAAGTCTCCCACGTCCGGCTGTTCTACCGTGAATCGAGTGCTGTGCGAGATTAATATGAACTCTTCGGAATGTGGGAGATTCCAGCCAGTCCACAAAGACGCCGGGGCCATATGCTGGAGAGTACATTGCGGCTGTTCTCTTTATGTCCTCCTCGGGACTGTTGCCGAAACACCAACCGAATAACCGAGTGTGAAAGTTACAGTGAGACAGAGAGCTGACTTCTCCGAGCAAGTTCATGTGAAAGGGTTCATTCGTGGCCGAATGGGACGAATCTAAGACCTCGATCATCCGAACACATACACTGCAAGTGAAACCTACAGGAACTTGAGTTCATCAGTATGATGCGGCATGTTTGCAAGTGCTACCAAAAACTTACGGGATATTTCCTGAAGGGACTGCTATGGGACCGGCCTGTCTCGCAGACATTCTGTTTCTGATGGTGCAGGACAGAAGGCACCGAGCGCTTCCCATGGCTTGCCATAAGCAAGCTGCGAATCGGTGTCCATACTCCTACATAGTATGTCCTTTTCGATGGAAGAACAAATGAGGCCGTAGACAACTACTCAAAGCAGGAGAGTGTCCGGTGTTCTGACTACCCGAATTGCTGCCTGGACGCGCAGCCTTCCACGCAATTCAAGAATGAAAGTCGTCCAAGATCACGGTTTGGTACGACCTAACCAGAGATTCCGAAGTGGACCTGTTTCACAATGCGCTAAGCAGCGCTGGTGTCAATGTCGAGTAGAGGGGCGTAGATGTTTGAAAACAGCCGCAGGCAGCTGCCTCGTCACAAGTGCCTACCTAGACACGTAAGCAGGCCGACCCCTCACCTGCAAGTACGAATAAGCCACAGGATATCAGCCCTGCGAAAGAGGTTTAAAGCGCTGCAGCCTCCCAGCATTGCGAAGCTAGCATTGTCGATTGGCCATTTTCACACGAACACATCTAGTCGAGACAATAGCTAGTGTGCACACACCACGAGGTGCGATGCTCAAGATCCGCAAAGACAATCCCGAAGTCGATTTAAGTGTGAGATATGTGTGAAAGCACTGACTGACGACAACCATCTGTGCTTAGTACCGGTAGTTTCGGGTTGCGTCCGAGGCTCCTCCATCACGTGTTCATTACTTGGTGTGAAACTATAATGCTCGGAGGACCTAATCGAAGATGTAAAGCCTGCAAATCGTGCTGCTGCACATCGTTATTATCAGGTAATCGCGAGATCCGCGCTCTTGACACCCAGCGTTGCAGAGTTTGATGGCTCCAGATCTACGTGGTCACTATGAGCGAGTCACCTTGTTTGGTAAATCGACACTGCATGACTATCGCAACCTGGGCAAGCATTAAAAGCTCGAAAAGCCAGCTACAGGGCGTTTACTTATCGGTTGGACATAATCCCGAGGTCTCTTGCTGGATGTGGCCTGGAGACTGACCGTCTCAGGGTAGATAGGGAGCCTAATCCGCTACCACAGATGTGGTGAGATGTTTGCACAGTCCAACGCATCGAAGGAGGCTTTCAAGTACGGTACTAGGTAGGCTATTGTATCGGATGGCTCGGTATTACTATCGCATCGGATGGCTCGGTGTTACGACGCGCATGCTTGCTGACGAGCCCAGTGACCCATTGTGTCATGGTCCGTGAACGCTCCAGGGTGCTGATTCGTACTCGAAGAAACAAAGCATCCGATGAGTATGCTTGCATCGTGAGGGTCAAGGTACAAGGTACAAGGTACAAGGCTATTATGAGGGGTGGCTCGTTCGGTTGTTGCTGGATTGGCTCCAAGGTTGAACGAAGCCCTGGAGAGCCGAGAGCATGACGTTTCTGCTGCTTGGTGTTCACAAGGTCGTGCGGTTGCACAAATTTGGTTTGCATATTTGTGCTTGCATTAGTGATGTGCAGTGCAATTTCGGGCCCAAGATTAGTAGACCATCATGGCTCTGAGGCTTCAGAAGGAACTTCACATACATGGCATGAACGAATGAAGCACTCATGCTTTCGTGAAGGTAATCCACATTGCATGGATGAGGGTGTTGTCACGATCTCGGAGCATTTCAGGCAGGGTTATACCTAATCGCTGCGTCGTGATGTTGTTCTTTTGCTTGGCATGGCCCCGGTAGGCTGAGGACGCCTAGCACGGACTTGATTGGCTGCTGCACAGCAGCTGAGCGCAATTGATTGGTGGCGCCGCTCGACTGTGCGCAAGAGGCATATTGAGTTGAAGGGCACAGCAGGGCCTCAGTGAGGGCTCGACCCACGTAGCATCAGGGCTGGCCGGAACCACGATACTTTCGGTCTGCTCTTGTTGTCGTTTACCACACCTTGTCGTCTCTTCTGTGTTCGCATCATCAAACCCTTCTTTCTTTGAAACAAGCCCTCTGTCGCAGATCGGAGACATCATTCAGCGGTAAAAGCCGGCACGCTGCATCCGTTCGGGCGAAGGAACTGCCTTTCGAGAACTGGTCTTATTCCTCTGATCCTTTTATCCTACCACCAAATCAATATGTGCCAAACGTTCCAATCCAAATATCATCCAGGACTCCGTAAAACCCCGACTCGCATCCAGGAATCTCAAATACTACCCACCAATCTGGCCTGATACCAACCGATACACCTCAAAACAATCGACCTGGAGAAGCTATTTGCGTTGCGTTGCGATGCGGGAGCCACTGAAAAGACTCTGTCAGTACCACATAGACTGAGTGCTCCTCAAGAAGAAATTGGGATTCGTGTCGATCACATCTGATCATTCAGGTTGTCGTCCATCTGATCATTCAGGTTGTCGTCCATCAGCTCATGGACAACTGAGATAGTCTCCTTGGTGGCGTGGTCACCATCTTCGTCCAGAACGTCCGTTCCATAATGCTCGTAGAGCCCATCAACACACATTCGCTCTGGCCCATCTTCAATGATCTGGAAAGGACCAGCATCGACAATGTCAGCCCAATCACCCGCACAGGTCACTCCATGTGCGACACCGATCCGGGACCCCAAGTCATAGACGCGAGCCCGGCCATACAAGGTCCCGAAGGCATGGATCGCTGGTGGTGTCATCCAAAGGAGGTCGCCCTTCGACTGGCGGTGGTGAACATGCACCGCTTCGCCTTGGTCGGGCTCGCTGCTCGCAGGATGGTGCTGGACGCTCTCTCCATCGTACTGATGGACACCGTCTGCAGAAGATAAGTCGTCGTGATGGGCTGCTTGCCCTCCCATCGCGTTGCCTTCGAGGACTTGTCAACGGTAAGCCAGGACTCGACTCCAACAGTGACGACGCTCTGAGGTCAAGCGCAATTACCGATCATCGGCGCACTAATGAAATAGGTCATACCTGAATCCACCTCAGCCTCTGCATCCATCGCCGGAAAACCAAAATCGCCGACGGGAATTCGTATCCCGATACACAATTCGGCATCGGCCGCCACATCGATCTGACCGTGTGTCCCGACTACGTCGGTCGTCTCCGCTTCAATGCTGGAATACTCCGCGATGCTCGTCGGCGGGGATGCCGCCATGCCTATCGTCCTCGTCAGCGACCGCTTATCCGCCGCCGTCGGAGCGTACCTCGTGCGCAATACAACCACACATGACCGAACACACATACAATGGCAATCATACACGTGGGGAAGGGGTGTCTTACCAAGACTGTAGGCCATTGTGACGTTTGCCGCTGAGGTTTCGGGTAGCTACCGACGTTAGTTAGCGACACCCCACCCCAACCAACATGTGACTGTTGCAGCTCGCGTACTTAGGAATGACGAATGCTGAAGGTAAGAATGTTCGCTGTCGATACTACAAACAAGCGTAGGGGGTTGGAAAGCTTCGTGGACTGTCCTGGAAGCTTTGTGGTGGATGACGGTGCGGGCGGAGAAGACGCGGCGATTCGAGAAGCGAGCCGCATGGAAGCCTCGAAAGTCTGCGCCGGCGGGTCACCGCGCACCGCTGCCAGCTGGCACAACATACCCTGTCTGCGGACGGGTATGCTCCTGTGTGCGCTAGCAAGCGCGCACCAGGAATTATTGGCTGGACATCTGACGCTCTGAGAGGTAAGTGACGGTGCATCTGTCTGAAATGACATGAGCTGCCACATGAACTCCACGATCAGGGTACGCGCCGTAGATACTCACAATGCATCTCAATTATGACACACCTCTGGCGATTGTTGTGCACACAGGTGGCAGACGTGGAACCGTCTGAAATGGCGCGAGAAAAGCGTGGTAACGGGCCCGGTGCCAATGCTGCACAGCCCCTGTGGAGTGCAACGAGCAGAGTGCTCGCGGAACTGCGGAAGAGTCAGGCTAGAATAACCTAGCGGATCATGCAAGGCAAAGAAGGCGGAAATTGGGAGCTATGGCCGTGGACCTCGAGGTGCAGTGTTGGGCGGCAGCTTACCTACCCCACGGTTCACGGTCGCACGTGATGTCAGTTATAGCTTGCTGCCAAGCTTTCCCGGCACCAGCCCAGCCGAGCCAATCACGAAACAGCACGGACTCAGCCCCCAAACATGGCGCTGGCAAAATCGCGAACATCCGTTCTCCATTCCATTACTGTCCGACTTCCCACCACGACAACAAGGCTCTATGGCTCCGTACTGTATGGGCACCAGCCTGGGGACGCTAACGCTGCACATGCATGAGCGCTTTAGGTTCGACATCTATACAGAGACCCTGCTAACCGTCCACAGCATCGACTCTATTGATACAATGAGCCACATACTGCCGGGAGACTCGGCTCCCGACACTTCTCAGGATACGGAACGATCGAACCGCTTCGATACTTGCATAGAGAGTCCGTCGGAAGCCTCGACAACTACAATGGATACCACTGGTTTGGAGGTTGAGCCTTCCGCGTACTGGCAATACAGCCTGTTGGATACACCGCGTGATTTTGGGCAGATTCAGCAGAGAGCGACGAAGAGTGCTTCATCTGGTTCGATATCTGAGCTCAGGGACTTCGCAAATGACCCAACAGAAACACTGTCACTTGGGGGATGGCCCTTTCTAGATGATACCTACAATGCTCAACCATGGTCCACACCTGACGAAGGGTATATGAGTCGTCAAACCACTTGGACGGGCCATGACGGTAACGTCTGTAGTAATTCACTCGAGGCACCTTCAAGTGTAATACCTAACGTTGGGCCTGCATCGACCTTGGATGCATTTCCGTATTCGCATACGGATGGTACACAGGGTTTTACTGGCAGCTATTGCGAGAGTGACCTGGTGTGCCATCAAGAATATGAACATGATGTGGTTGACCATACGTTATATAACTTTCGAAATGGACGCTCTAAAAAAGCATCCTTAGAAGAGAACATACGGACAAACCATGACAGAGAAGCTCCGTCATATTCTACAAGTTTGGAAGAACAATGGCTGCTGGACAGGGCGCCAGCGGGGAAACAACCGGAAGAGGCGGCAGCAACTGATCAAGGTGGAAGTAAAAAAAAGCCGCCAAAGGATATCACTGCATTCTACGATGTGACTATGTCTTTAGACATGAGGTCTTTGCAAGATGAAGAGATGGCTTCGTACCACTCCTCGAAATCTTCCACTCCATCAGTCGCGTCTTCTTGGCTGGACGATCCTCCGAGATACCTCTCAGATGCACGGGGGTCTAGCAATCTTTATACCATAGACCCTACGAGTCTAAGCGCACACTCGGGGGCTCACGGCGAGACTCGGGCAGTTGAGACTAGCAGGCCAAGACGCAGAGCTGTAGAGTGTTCGAAATGTTCAAAAACATTCGGACGCTCCGTTGATCTACGAAGACATATGCTAAGTCGTCACGAAGAATTGCTGCAATTCTGGTGCAAGGTTCCCCACTGTACACGTGGGGGCCGACCTTTTCCTCGTAAAGACAAATTGGCGGATCATGTTCGAAAAGTACACTCTGGGAGTGTTAGCATGGACGACGCAGGAGACCTCGTATTCCAGGTCCCCGAAGAAGCAGAAGTCACTGGACAGTCAGCTCCTATTCCGTGCCCAATATGCAACCTCATCTTCGACCGCCTGTCGCAACTAAAGCAACATCACGACCGAAAACACGTGCGGCGATATAAATGTGACGAGTGCGACAACACAGCGTTCAACCTTAAAGCTGATCTTGAGCGACACAAGAGAGCCAAGCATAATTCAGCTTTTGGTACGCTTCTGGAATGTCCCCATAAGGAGTGTTCCATGAGTTTTACCCGACAAGATAATCTACAACGCCATCTTAGACAGAAACATGGCTCAGTCGCTGTACTGCAGCCATCGTCTGTACATTCAGCCCCAGCAAGCTCGATAGCATCTGAGCTTCTGCAGGACTTCACAGTCGAAGCCGAGAGGCAGGATGAAGCAGATACCAAAGAAGAAACAAACAGATAGACAGAACCAATTTTGGGGACACATAACATGACAACACCTAGGTAGCGCTCTGGACACTGGGAACCAACACTGGATCCTTCTATCAGGAACCTGGCCCTGGACCTGGACCTGGACCTAGTACTGGAATCAGGATCTCCTCTGGATAATTTGATCTCCAACACCGACACTCAGAACTGAAAAAGAAGAACCTCTCTTCTGTATAGTTCTGTTACAAGCAAGAAATGCAACCAATTGCTTTGCACCAATGATTCCGAGTAGTCTGCTTAAACGCGCATTTTGTGACCAACGGAAGCTCGAAAATGGCAGATCATCAGCAGAGACAGATCATCTTACCAGACATATTTCTGCCCTGAATGACTACGTGAATATTTTCCAATTTTCCACCCCATGAAATGAGGTGGGAACAATACAAGGTGATTAATATCTTTTCACCGAGCTTGAGAATACTGGAATTAAGATCCTGTATCATGAATCCCTGGTAAAGGCCACACATTTTCAGATTGTCTGCTTCTATTTAGCATCATGCTGGACGTATATCACAATGTGTATAGAAATTTCCCACAATTTCAGCTACTCATTAAAAACCCTCCAAAGAACAAAAACCCTCCCACATCACGAGATGGATATTTACACAACGTAGATGCCTCCATTGTTAGCCCACCCCCTTTGCTAGCCAACATTATACTTTTCCAGCTCGTACCCATAATACAAGCAAGGCGTTGAAAGTATTACATTACAGCTCAGCTCGCAGCTAACACTGCGGCTCCCCTCTCTATTCACCGCCAACCTTCTCAGTAACGCAGAAATAACTACTCAGCTTATCCTCAAAATTCCGCGTCGACCCCACCGGCCCATTAACCGGCACCACAGATAAATCCGCAAATCCCGGATACGAGACGTGGAAAAAATCGGCTGCGATGTTGCACGCGGGGTCACTGTAGATGTCGTTAGCTTCAATCTTGATCCTGTCAATAGTGCGCTTACACGAAGAAGTAGCAAAAGCTGCCTTGATCAGGGCCAGCGGAGCTGACGAGGTCGTTCAGGTCTCCAGCAAGAGGGACACATTCACCCTGTGGAGAGAAAATGTGCACACAGTACCCGGTCCAGTCGCGATCGTTGCAGAGGTAGGCACCGGTTATTGCGAGCTCGTCGCGGGTGGTGTGAGTTACTGGTGCGGCGAGGGCGGTGGTTGCGGAGAGCGCGAGGAGGGGTGTTGTGAACTTCATGTTTTGGATGAGGAAATTGGACTGAGGGAGGCGATATGGTATTTGAAGTTACTGAATGGCGACTGCAGTGCTGATAGTAATGTTGAAGTTGTGCTTCTTAAGTCAGCACCGAATGCCCTTCTTATAATCTTCCATCATCCTCACTCATCCCGATCTCATGATATCCTGTCGTGATCCATTTCACGAAGCATAGCCACGCGACTCGCAATCAATGTTGCATTGCAGATTAGTAAAGACCAGATCAAGCACTGCTGGGGTGCAGATCGCCCGGAGCCTCGGGTGCGAGTACGAGCCAATAATGCTGAAGCTGGAAGATCATGGGTATGCGTATGCTACCACAAGCGTACGAAATTGATTGTGAACAGGTGAGCGATGTGAGAGTGGGGATGCGTGAGATTCGACGTCCTAGATTGCATGGGGCGAGGTGTTGTGAGGTGTGACAGCAGCATGAAGGATGGTGCTGCAGCACACGCAAGTACTTGGGGTAGTAGTTGAGCATGGATAATTGCTCTGAAAACCATGAAGCGTGTAGATTAGCTAGAAGGGCTGTAGATCATTACATCCATCTGGTAGTGACAGATGGGGTTATGCTGGGGAAACAACCACCTAGGTAGCGATGACGTCACATCTCGGCTCGTCTCGCTAGCCATTTCTCACCCAACTTGTAGGTGCTACATTTCAACGGCTCAGCAGAGACTCGCAGACAATCTCACGCATCAAAACAAAGTTTCATAAGGATATGATACGCTGTTACATCGCCTAATATCTCCATTCTCCTTCCGAATGGCTAGCAACAGTCATCGTTATGATTGAGGGAACGATTTGATATGTTGGCAATGATCAGTACACAGGTAGACAGTACACAGTTAAACTTGGGATCTAACGACATGGGCAACGCTGTGATATGTTGCATGGCAAGGTACAGCAATCCATGGGTGCCACTGAGAACATGTGCACGCCATGCCATACAAAGCTAGAGTCGTTTATCGATAACGGAAAAGGTCACACGTTTTATGTGCCACCCTCGGCCAAACTTTAGTCATCTACGACAGATTACTGAACGCATACTTCTCTTAAGAAACGTCGACATCTTCAGGCGAGACTCATTCACTGTCTTCGACATCTTCACCCACACCCAGCATAATCACCAGAATTTAGGTTGATCGTAGTTCCTAGGCTGGTGACGTCGTCATGCCATCAACCTCCCGCAGCGAGCAACTGCGCACTGGTACCTGTCGTTGCACAAGAGTACCTTTCGTGTGACTGGAGATGAGATAGGTGTTCCCTTATGTAAGTATGCCGACAACGAACGCATGGTGCCTCGGCAAGGTAAGACGGGCACGCCGTAATGTTCCCACCATCGGGCTTATGATGCTGCCATTGGGCTTATGTTCTATCAAGACATGCTGACTTGTAAGTAGAAGTTCACGTGAACGTCCGGCACCGACCGGCTCCAACAGTACGATCATCGCGACACCTCAATTGGCCAAGTGGTGCGTTACTGGCTCTGCACCAATTGCGGGTCGCCAATGTGGACCAAGTCACGTCGATTGCCTGGCGTCGCTGCATCCCAAGTGGCGTGATCGATGATTCAAACACATAGGCTATAAGCTACAAACAGTGGCGATGCAACCGGGTACGGACCGTTGTTGATATGCGGGCGAAAGGGACAAGAGGAGACATGAGGCGTTTGAAGAATGAGAAAGAGTATAGGCGACTTGTGAGATGCGGCGCCAGAAGCAAAGGTGTGAGAATTTTAGACCAACACTAGAGCAAGCTTTCTGATCTTGTGTAGTGACATGCGCGGAACCAAACTTGCGTGAGGTGGACCTCGGGAACTGGACCTTTCGATTTGTCCACTTCCGACACCCTGCTCTCTTGCAATACGGTACGAACAAAAGAGTGATTGTCTTTGAAGTATGATCAACTCAACCAGGACACATCATCTCGAATCTCGAATCTCGAATCTCGAATCTCGTGGCTCTGGTATAGAGGGCATCCAATCCGATCATCCGATTTTGTCATGAAGGTGTACAGGTGCGGAAGCTTTCCTGGCCTAATCCACGATACACAGCCACCCTCGGAAGGCGGCCTGGTTGACTGCTTTCTCTGGCACTTCACGTCGGCAACTGCTTTACAGCTGGAGCACAAAATTGGTGGTCTGGACCACGCCACGCGCGCGTAGTGCTCAGCGGACCGAACACCAACATTGTGCCAAGCCACCAGGACGACCTCAACTAGCGTCACACTGGGCCCAACATATCTTAGTGGCGTCCCGACGGGGCTGGGCTTCCCCAGATTTTGGGACGTTGACGCGCTTTGCCAGGTTTACCATGCGGTGCATCCTCGGCTTGCCCCAGATCGACGGGCTGCCATGTGCTTTTAGGCTCAGCGGAGTTCACGCCGCCAGGTGACTGGATCCAGATGCACGAGCTATTGTTTGCTAGAGAGCGTGGTGGCTGCCGAGGCCTTGGTTACCCAAGTCAGTCTTACCAGATCAGTGATGCGGCGCCGAGAGGGTGGACACGAGGGCTCTGTCAATGTTCCCGATTGTGATGATCTGCCGGAGCTATCGCGGAACGGTCTCGATAGCTTGGGCGGCGTAGCACGGATCGAGGCCGTGTTTGTACTTCGCCGTGTTCGCGGTGCCTCTTCCAATGAGTCTGGGGTACGGTGGAGCCGATGAATGTCAAATCTGGGGAAATCGAGACCGACACCCCACCTCGTGGACAACGTATATGAGTTCAATTCATCCTCAGAATCCCATCATCAGCTCAGTACTCCATCGAGCCCCGCGCCTATACCTTCAGGACGACCTTTGAGGCCTATCCTTCTTTCCCAACTCCGTTTCACACTTTTTTACCTCAGACATCACCATGTCGTCTACACCAACCTACGCCGATGAGAAGGGCGAAATGAAGGAGATCGAGCGTGTCGATTCTGACGACGCTCAGGCTACCATTGATTCATTCACTCCTGAGGAGCAGAAGAGGATCGTACGCAAGGTTGACTTGCGACTCATCCCCACACTCGGCTTCATGTACTGCGTGTCACTCATGGATCGTACCAACTTGGGTGTCGCTATGGTTGCCGGTATGGGTGTCGACCTCAAGCTCACCGGCCAACGTTACAGTCTTATTGTGTTGCTCTTCTTCATCACATATGTCGCGCTCCAGCCACCAGCCACCGTCGTTCTGCGCAAGCTTGGTCCTCGCATCTTCTTGCCCTCGATTGTCATCATTTGGGGATCTGTCATGATTGGATTTGGTTTCGTCAAGGAGTGGCATACGCTTCTACCTCTTCGTCTCCTTCTTGGTATCTTCGAGGCTGGCTTCTTCCCTGGTAAGTTGAACGAGTCCACCATTCACATCAAGCCACTAACGGCCCCTAGGTTCTGCCTACCTGCTCAGCTGCTGGTACCAACGTTTCGAGCTCCAGAAGCGTAACACCGTTTTCTTCCTCATCGGCATGTTGTCTTCCGCCTTCTCAGGTATCCTCGGCTACCTCTTCTCCCTTCTCGCAGGCCACGGCCACCAGGCGGCTCCATGGTTGGGACAGCACTTCGGACCAACCAAGAAGAACCCTAAGATCATCCCTCATTTCGGTAAGGGTATTGCTGGATGGCGCTGGATCTTCATCCTACAGGGTGTGATCACTGTCGCAATCGGTCTGATCGGCTGGTACTTCATCGTCGATTTCCCCGAGCTCGCCGCCAAACCATCCAAGACACAGAAGAAGTTCCTGACACAGCCCGAGGTCGACTTCATCGTCGCACGCATTGAGAAGGACCGCCACGATGTCGTTCTCGAAGAATTCAACATGGCCAAATACCTCAAGGGCGCACTCGACCTCAAGGTTTGGGGATTCGCAGCCATCTTCATGATGACGACCACCGTCACCTATGCTATCGCATACTTCCTTCCCATCATTCTAAAGGACGGCATGGGCTTCAGCCCCGCTGCAGCCAACTGCCTGATCGCACCCCCATACGTCTTCGCCGCCTTTGTCATGATGGCCTTTGCCTATGCGGGAGACAAGTATCACATTCGCTCCCCGTGGATCATCGCCAATGGTATCCTCGCCCTGATTGGTCTTCCCTTGATGGGCTTTGGAAAATCGGTTGCTGTCCGGTAAGCCCTCCCTCTACAAACCATCGAGTCACGGTCATGTAGCTAACAATGCGATAGATACTTCGGTGTCTTCTTGGCTACTGCCGCTGCCAACGCGAATGTTCCATGTGTTCTGACATGGCAGGCGAACAACATTCGCGGTCAGTGGAAGCGCGCCCTCTGCTCTGCCACCCTTGTCGGTGCCGGTGGTATCGGTGGAATCATTGGAGGCACCGTTTTCCGCACTCAGGATGCTCCCAAGTACGTGCCAGGTATCATCGCTTGCATGATCGCAGCCGGCATGATTGTGCTCATCACCCTGCTATTGAACTTGAAGTTCTGGCTGGCGAACAAGCGCGCCGACCGTGGTGGCAAGGTCATTGAGGGTCTTGAGGGATTCAGGTACACTTTGTAGATGCCTGAGGAGATGAGATAGTTATGATTGACGGATTGATGTGATACCAATAGCCTACTAGGGCGAAGAATTAAATTCATTACAATACATACGCGTCACCATTTCCACTTCCTTCCGTTTAGTCATCACATGACTGAGCACCCATCCATGGGTATCTCATCGTCATCCGCCTCAGGCTTCAGGCCAGTCTCACCCTCCCGAAGATCTTCCCAAAAGATGCAAGCAAGCGCGCCCAGCCTCACCTTCTCGAATGCCTTGGCGAAAAGCTTCATAGCCTGGTCGTCTTCATCGGTCATTGCCGCAACGACCAATGCAAGTCTCTTCTGGCGCCGTAGTTGAGGTGACGGCTGCTCGTACGCCTTGACCCATAG
Organism: Ophiobolus disseminans; assembly: GCA_010093685.1. Lineage (NCBI taxonomy): Eukaryota > Fungi > Ascomycota > Dothideomycetes > Pleosporales > Phaeosphaeriaceae > Ophiobolus > Ophiobolus disseminans. Next base: position 308,384 of record MU006236.1, on the reverse strand, counting down.
CGGATGATGAGCCTCACGAAATTGGTCCTCAATCTCTAGGAATAAGAACATGATGTGACATGTAATCCACACAAAGTTTAGACTAGATAAGGGGCTGTTACCGCAGACATCGCCGAATATATCAACGCGAAGCATCTCAAGCAGACGACATCCTTGAATCTGTCCACGCTTCTTCTGTTCCGAAACACGATACGGATTGCGTCATGACCTAGTACGGTAATTTTTCGAATCGAGAACGTGGTGCATGAACGCTTCCCTGTCTTCCTTTGTGGCGTTCACACGCGGAATAAAAATTGACGCCTCCTCTAGTAGGGTAGCATCAGTTTGTCCTCGCGCTTTTGCGCGCTTCACAAGCTCGGTCTCTGCCAGCCGGTTCTCGCCAGTGGTAGGGTCGACCACTCGCTCAGCGTTATTCAGGCGAAACACGTACATCATGGATGGAATTTTGATCGCACTGTCGGGAATCTTCTCTGGCATCCAGTTCGCGTCACGATACATCATGAGCGCTGACTTGGCCTTGAAGAAGCGGTAGAAACGGTTGAAGCGGACATCCAAAACCTGGTGAATATCATTTGTCATATCTCGACTCATCGCTTGACGTTGGCGTAAAGAGGCACGATCCATGCGTCCTTGCCCGACTCGGGCAACGAGGGCAGCGGAAAAGCGTTCGGTGGGGATGCCTTCTGGAAAGAAGGAGTCTTGGAGATGGCTCTCTAGTGTTCCGTACAGCCCCACCTCTCTCTTTAGTTAGCCCTTCTTAACGAGCATGTTGTGCAAGTGAATGGCAAGGGTAGGTTCGGGAATCTGATCCCATAATGCCATGGTGACGCATTGAACGGGTATGAGCCCTTCGACCAAGCCAGTTGCACACAGCAATGGAGAGTGTTCCCACAATCCATTTGCATTGTGCTTTGAGAACCGAGAAGACGGTATGGTGTCGAGACCATACATGTATTTTGAATTCGCCCAGCCAATTGACAAAATCAAACTTCAAATCTTCAAGAACATCTGCTTGTAACCTATGCCGCTCCGGATCCTGATATATGTCGGCGTCTTTTTGAAGTAGCTGCTTCAGCACATCGATAGCTTGAAGCACACCTTGACAGTCTCTCTTGATTTTGCGGTCTAGGAAAAGATCAACGTCACGCCGTGGGCGAAATTTGCGTGGAGGCAAAGTCACGATATGACCATGGATAGGGCTCAGCGTCCAACCTCGGGAGGCAGTGAAAGAATCGACAACACAGTGTAGTTGGAAGACATGATGGGGCATGATTCTTCTCCGTACATCAGTTCCTGACTTCTGCATGGCAAGCGCGGTGATATCGCCAGCAAACTCGTTTAATCCGAAGAGTCTCCGATGATGGTGCCAGGGTCCGGTCTTTGACCAGTCAACATCTTCATACACATGCCGCTCGCCTTTCAATGTATTTCGTTGGACAACAATACACGAGAACACATTGACCAGATCGTAAAGCCAGTTGATGGTGTACATTCGGCGCCAGATGATACGTTCCTCGTTTGTGGCACGCCGAAGATCAGAAGTTGGGCTCCAGTTGTTGAGCTGCGCTTGCATAGCCTTCATTGGTTTGCCGGTTCGATTCCTCTGGAAGTCGGTCATAAAAGCAACCAGATCATTGTACGCATGGATCCAGAAGTGCTCCTTCGCATCAAAATTTATCTCCTGGACTTTCTCACTCTGATGGCCGCAAGCTGAGATACGGTGCAATCTCATGCTTGAGCTTTGTCTGCATCACCCCGTGTTATTGTCTGTATGATTGTGTCGTACGATTCGTGACCTGGGAAATCCGCAAATACAGTAATGCATGTCTGTTTGACCATGGAAACTGCTGTATTAGTCAATGATGCGGCCACGGCACCGTTGAGACCTTCATATGCGCATTCACGCCAGAGGTCTTGAGTGAATGCTCTTAGCTCCACCCACTCCCGAACGACAGCATACACAGCTAAGAGATACTCGGACACAAGGCCATCATTGTCCTCGATGATGCGATAGCTCTCGACAGGAACGTCGGACAAAGAGGGTTCTGCGGTGGATTCGGACGCTAACTTTTGCTTTGCTTTCTTGACCCGCTTTCCTTTCTTTTTGTTATGTCCTTTTCCGGGCTTCTTCTTTCGCGGTGCAGCCTGTGCAGCGTGCGATTCGTCTTCAAACGCATCTTCATCATCGTCGTCTTTCGCTCCGCCAAGGCTCAAAGCAGCGAACTGATTGTAGAAGAAGAGGTCGTCGTCAGCGTCGTCGTCAGCGGGAGAGATGTTACTTGAAGCACGTGAAGCGCCGCCAAGTGCATCGAAGGCCGCATTCAATGCGTCAATGAAGTGTTTGTGGGTAGTGTTGCTTCTCTCGATGTCCGGATCAGAGTATTCTGTCACAATCTGCTGGAAGATCGCATGCATGGTAGAACGCGCTTTGATGACCCGCTGAAAAAGGTCCAGGATGGCGGATGGTATCGGCTTGAGGTTACTAGCAATGAGAGTGGACATGCTGACGATTTGGGCACCAGTGCTCTGGCTCGTAGTGTTGATTGTGACGGACGGATGCTCTTCTGCATCTGTACCTGATTGTATGATGTCATTGGAAGTGTTGATGACCCAGTACAAGAGACGACTGGTGTCTTTGTTGTACGTGAGGTAGACGTTACGGCTCGCCATTAGAGGGGCCGTGCTGGTGTGAATTCAAATTTAGTAAAGAGTGAAGTTTGAAGGAGTTGTGAGGGGATGTTGGGGTAGGTGTGAGCTGTGAGAAGCAAACAAAGGCCCGGGCGTTGAAGGTCGTCCTTGCGAGACTTGTACTAGCGTCTTGGCACATATGCAGAAAGACGGTTGCAGTTGAGCTGCTAGCCACGCCGCGATCGAGTAGGTATGATATACACAAACGGTTGTGTGAACGTTCTCATATCACCACAATACAAAGATATCGGGAGAAAAGATGTGTCTTCATGCCTTAGCAATCTGTGCCGTCTTGTTCACGTCACAGCCGCGCACTTTCCACCACCAATGCGTTACTTTGCGTCAGTACCTCAATCGCTTCTCTTTCCAATCGTTTAGCCAGCTCCTCGCAACTAGGAATGTCGTGTATCAATCCCGCACACATGCCCAAGCTCCAGACACCCGCATCAACATCGCCAGTCTCATATACCAGCTGCCCCCTCTTCCCGCTCATCAAATGCGCCACGTCTTCGAACTTCACATCCTTCTTCTCCGCCTCGATCTTTACGACCTCTGTGCTGACGGCGTTCTTGTGCAGGCGCGACGTGTTGCGGAACTTCCGCAGACACAAAACGGTATCGTTCTCAGTCGCCTTCACGATAGCTTCTTTGACGTTGTGATGTATGGGGGACTCAATTGTACACATCCATCGTGTACCCATGTTCACACCTACAGCACCCAGCGTGAGGGCTGCGGCGAGTTGACGCCCATTTGCGAAACCGCCGGATGCTAGGTATGGGATTTTCAACTGCTCTGCGCAGAGCGATAGTAGCATAAGCGATGTGGTATCGTACTCGCCGCCGTGGCCAGCGCACTCGATGCCATCGATGGAAATACAGTCTACACCCAACTTCTCGGCTCTTAAAGCGTGTTTAAGCGTCACACACTTGTGGAACACGGTCACACCGTTATCCTTGAGGTATTTCAGGATAGGACTCGGGTCGCCGGCTGTTTCGACGATCTTGATGCCTTCCTCAACTACGACGCGTGCGTAGGCCGAGTAGTCTGGCGGGTTCATCATCGGAAGAAGAGTGATGTTGACGCCGAACTGGACCGCGGAGGATTTCAGCATCTTTCTTGTCTTTCGTATCTCACTGCGCAGAGCTTCGGGTGTTGGTTGCGTGAGAGCTGTCAAGAAGCCTAACGCGCCTGCGTTCGCGACTGCAGAGATGAGCTCAGCTTTCCCCACCCACATCATGCCTCCTTGCACGATGGGAATTCGTATTCCTAGCTTCTCGGTAAGCCATGTTTTGAGCGGCATTTTGGCTTTGTGTGCGTAAGGTGTCTGACGTAACGAAGCCGAGGTGCGCAACGCTTGGAATTGCGGAATTTGAGTTTGATGAAAGGTTGATTAGATTATGAGGTGATGTAAATAAGAATGGCGGAAGAAGGAGATGACTCGGTTATATGAGACTCAATACAAGTACCCGTGGCATTTGGCCGTGTGATGTTCTGCGGCTGAGCCGAGGTACCTCGATTGCCCCTCGAGACGTTGGCACGTGCACATTCGTTCACGAATGTCGCAAGCGTCAGCTGGCTTCTCTTATCCCTACCCATCCCAAATTATCTCGCAACCTGCTCGCCAATATGGTGCGACATCGAATGGAAAGATGAGTGGATCCAGATATATACACAAGGGCGTAAGAGCTCGGTGCCCTCGGTGACACGGTCGCATCTCACTTCGAGCGGTTGTACAGGGACCACAAGTAAGTGATAGCCACGCCACTGAACAATCATTAGCATTTTGTACCCTCCACGACACCAAAGGCACATACAAGACCGCGTAAAATGTACCAAGAAAACACAAGCCCGCTAACGGAATGTTGCCAACCACCAAAATACCCCGTTCATCTTTCGCGCTCATGTCTGGAAGTTGCATGATGGTCTTTAGTTCGATCAGTTTCTCGGGGGCTGATGAATGTGACGAAAACCTTCGTACTGGAGGTGATGAATGTACGCGGAAGGTTCGGAACCATGGGCAGTTATATGAAGCGGCTCGGGTTTCGGCGGCATTATACACGGCAATACTTGCGTCGTGCGGATTGCTCATTTGGGAAGTTCCATGGAAGCGGCACCCTCGGACAAAGGATCTTTGCCTTATCATCAACTACTTTAAGATTCAACCCAGTATTCAGCATGAGTTTTCACGCATAGAAAACTAGCCTATTAGCGGCGTGCAAGACCATCGCTCTGCTCGGTGTAAATGGCCAGATTGGCGAACGTTGCCTCCCTAGGTCGACACCCTGCAATTCAAAGTCATCACTTTCGTCCCAGCGGGATCAGATTTGCAGTGAATCAGCAACACCAATGTCGATATCAAAATCTTCGACGCAAATATTGCGGCTCGCCAGAGAGAGTCTGGCGAAAGATCCCCATGTATCGAAGCTGTGGTTAACGTGCTGAATGGTCCTGCTCTCGAGGATCAAGCTATCATTCAATGCGCTGCTGATGGGGGCGCAAACAGCGTTTGATCCCTAGCGAGTACAGTTTCCATCACATCTATCGCAAGCCAAACAATCCGAGGACGTACATCCTTCGACTACATCCTCAAGCAAACATACAACCTCAACTCCTTCCACTAGGGTCCTTGCTTTTCATTCATAGCCATCGGCGGAGTATTGCTTACCCTCACTGCTCCGCCTTCTATGTGTGGCCATATCAGCACACCGAGTACGTGCGTAGTGTACTGGTTACTCTTGGGTTCGGCCTCTGACCGACCGTCTTCTTCCTTTCGCTTCGTTCTTCTAGCTTGATCGGCAAAATTACGCGGAGACTTCCGTTGATTCTGATCTCTACACCTGCTTTTGTTTTGGAAATATGCTGAATGCGATCTAAGCCCGTTACTCCCTCCTGGCTTCTAAATCTTAGCATTGACCAAGCGTTATTGCTGCGGAAGAACGAAAGAACAGAACAACGGAAGAACAAGAGAACGATTGACGCACTCTCAAACACATAACATATATCTTCCATTACCATGACTACCTACTCAGTGTTCGGACAAGCCGACGTTATAGGCTAGCGAATTGTCATTTCCATCGATCACTGCAAGCTTTTGCCTACTGGCATGAGACTTTGTTTCTTCAAATGGCACCCAGCTGCTTCCATTGCCAGTAAAGGTCTCATACAATCAAGTTTCGGTGGAGGTCCATCCAGACAATGTCGAAGTTTAGTCCTTCCAACTCCCGCAACTTCTCGACGAAGAAGTCCAACTCGGGTCCTCGTCCAGCCGCAGTAATTGACGCACGCGACACCTCATCGATTCGAATCGACAGCTGTGTCATGGCAGGAAAGTGCTTCCGGATGAGCGGCATTTTGCGATAGTTATACCAGACCGATATGACCTCGGAGATTTCGACCTTGCTAATCGCATTCTTCAACGCGGGGAATTGCGACAAGTGTGGAAGGCTGACGTTCATATCGTGGATGACACCGATGTGGAAGATGTTCAGCTCGTAAGCCATTGTTGCGGTCTCCGAGTAGATTTGACGGCAGGTTTCTGAAAGGTGGAGAGCAGATAGCTCCTTCTCCATGCGGCCATTGTGCGCTGTTGACCGAGCGCCGCCCTTTAGTTTGCCCAGTCGTGAACCACAATTGGCTCGCTGTAGGACGATGTATTCGTACGTGAGAGCATAACCCCATATCTTGGCACGTAGCTCAGCGGGCAGGCGAAGCAATGGTGAGGCTTCGGCATTGCGCTTCACCCTGCGTGATGGTTAGTAGTGAATATTCTTACTTCAAGAGGGGTACTTACAGCTCCACTAGATCACCTGGGATTTGCGTGACATCCAGAAGCCCGTCGAGCAGCGGGACTGAGTGGTCGGGTTGCTCGGGCGTTTTTGTGCTCGTAGTCACCATATCTGAGACTCGGTTGGAATTTTGGCTCATTCTGTAGTTGATCGGAAGTACGCTCGAGTGTGGGTGAGGTAAACGTTTGATTGTGGTGTGGATCGTGCTATGATATGTCCCATGGTTACGCCGACCGAAAACGTGACGAGTGCCGCGAACCAAAGATTGGTGCACCAATGGGTGAAGGTGAACTGAATCACTTGTCGGAATGTGAGTGCCAGTGAATGACTCATCGTGCTCGCACACGTATTGCCGTAATCATACAATCAACAGAGAACGTAGAACGCTTAACTGTTTAGGCGTGGGGCCTGGTAGCGACAGCATTCACCTTGCCATTTTAATACTAGGGCGTTGATAGCTTCCAAGGTTCTTCGTTCCTTTGTGTACATGGCCACCTAATGGGTTTGCAGGGCCTTTAGTCCGTCCCGGCAGTTAATCAGGTTCGCTTTAGGGAGTCGTAACAGTTCGCCGTCCTGCCCTTGCCGCTATCCCAGTTAAATGCCATGTCAAATACCGGAGAGTGTAATCGGTGCCGATGGATGTGCACACATTGCGACGTGGTGAGGCACCAAGCCTCAACGGTGCAAGGAGCTCAGAGCGCGAGTCTGAGTAGAACTGATTTGTAGACGTATTGCGGGGTTATTCAGGACACGATCGAAAGCGACATGACCTGGGTAGTGTTCATGACATAGTCTTGCAGAGGCCGGTGTGAAATTCGGTGCAGCCCTCTCGAATGTATTTTCCTCGACTTCATGACCGAACCATGGAGCATCAGTCCCGGTAGTCGATCGATAACCCGTCAGATAGAACGTCGCGAAGCAAAGATATTTAAGGTCGCGCATCGTCGTCCACCTCTACGTAAAGCTAGGAAGAGCAAGTTTGGTATGGCTGCCGCCAGCAGTAGCCAAGTTTCTTTATATTTTCTACCGCTTTGCCGGAGAGAGACTGTCGGATGTGGGAGACAGGGCAAAAGTGAGAAGAAGGTTGTTGTATTGAGAGAGCTACATAGAGCAATTATATACACAACAAGATGAGTAAGCTAGTGACTGAGAGTCACGTGGAGATGCAGTCCGCAGTATACCATGTGAACCGAGGTGCCAGGCTGACAGAAACCATTCGCAAAAGAAAGTATAAATCCACCACAGCTCAACCCAGTACCTATCTACCAAGATGCGGAGTCGCTGTGATATAATTAGGATTTCACTCGAAGCAAGTGCAATATCGACGTATGTGCATCAGCTCGCTGGCTGACTACAGTTTTAATCATACAACTATGAAGAATACTTTGGTACTCAGCAACAAACTCAGCAATAAGGGGAAAAAACGCCAAGCTGAGACTCAAAGCATCGACATACTCTCTCCGAGAGTAAGACTAGCGAAATTTACAACCGTTGAAGGAGTGCCGTGATCACGTCAACCCGGCCTTTAGCGGACTGCTGTCGATCATATAGCGGAGGGGCTGGAGGCTGCGGGGGCTGCGGAGGCTGTGGAGGTTGAGGAGGCTGTGGAGGCTGTGGAGGCTGCGGAGGGTCATTTGATGGAAAGGGAGTAACACTGCAACTTTTGCAGTTGAGTGCGGATTGCCCACAAGTTCCTTGCGCTCTACCAGCAGCATTTCTAGGCTTTGGATGGGTACACGTCTGTGTCATGTTGCGTTCGTTCCAATTATCAATCTGTCCTGTCGCGAAATGTGCTGCCCAAGCAGCCTCTAGATACGGTCTATTTGTTATTTACTGATATAAGCTCCAAGGACGACCTGTTACCCATGGGATCGTATTCAATCTTTTACCCAAGTATGGTAGTTCCTCGCTCTTACGAAGATCCAAGCATCCATTACACCATTTATGCCCGTACGAAACTGCGTTTTTCACTGGCTAGCCATTGGCGTCCATCGGTAAATTAATGCAGGAAGGTCCGCCGTGCGTCTGATGCCTCTGTTCTGGCCTATCTTTTCGGAGACATTCGCAACACCACTTGCCCATTGGGTCGGCAGCACCGGGCGGTGGAACTGGAGGCCGTGCAGGCGCTGATGTCGTCTTTATTGTGTTATGATATGGATCTGCAGATGCTGGATGAGTCGGAGGACGAGCCGATGCAGAGGTTTTCTTAGGAGCATAGTAGCTAGACGCTGGATGAGATGCCGCTGGACTTTGAGGCGCCGCCTTATAACTGCTTTGCAAGGCCGAGGTCAGAAAAGATTGCATGTGGGGGATAGTGCCAGTCGGTGGTGGCGGAGGAGGTTGCTGTGCATGAGCAGTTGTCGAAGGATTGTTGGGCGGCATCAACCCTCTCTGGTCCAACATTTGCCAGTCCGGAGGTTGGCTGGATCCGCGTGGATTCTGGCTATCATGTTGCGCAGCTTGTCTTCCACGGACATTAGAAACGTTTCCTTGAGCCCCCTGAGTCGCCATCCCACTGGGACTTGCGGTCCTGTGGGCCGAGTCGAAATAATGACCCTGCGTAGGTCCTAATGCTGTCGCGGGACGAGGACTCTGCCCGATATTCATATATCCCGAGCCCGAGCCACTGGGATGGCGTGCGGCAGGAGCCTGCGTAGTGGGATCTCGGGAATGAGTTGTGTCAGCCTGGCACCTCGGTTCACATGGTACACTGCGGACTGCATCTCCACGTGACTCTTAGTCACTAGCTTACTCATCTTGTTGTGTATATAATTGCTCTATGTAGCTCTCTCAATACAACAACCTTCTTCTCACTTTTGCCCTGTCTCCCACATCCGACAAGTTGAATGGTCCCTACCGCTGCCTCTCCCACCTTCCGCCGTAGGATGCCTGGTCTCAGGTGGCGGTCCACTAAGCATGTCACTGATATTCATACGTCCCGAGCCCGAGCGACTGGGTTGGCGCGCGGCAGGAGCCTGCGTACTTGGAGGTTCCATACCGCGGCCTCTTTCTTGACTTTCAGAGCCACCAATGCGAAGAGCACCAATGCCTAAAATTGAACCTCCTGATCTCTGAGTTCATGGTCCGGGATGTTCATAGAGGTCAGCGTTCGGACCCTCATGGTGTGAACTGTGTGAGCCTGTGTGTGAACCTGTCTGTGCGGCTGCACGTGGGGCAGCAGGTGTGGAAGGGTCACCATGGGGATGATTCAGAATTCCAGCAAGAAAAGTGTTTGAATGAGATCCTGAGCCGGTATTGGAACGAGACGAGGTACCTTGACCCTGAAGGCCGCCACCTCGAGACAGAATTCCTGAATTGGTACGAGCTTGCTGAGCTTCATTGTCAGACCTAGCAGCTCAACCTCATCGGTACATCGTGACCCCCTATCGGTCCGATACATGAGCTTACATGAGCACGGTACATTCTGGTACCTTCTATAGCTTCCACAGCCACTCTTTCCACATCATATGCTTACGCGTACTCTTGTATATAATCTTGCTTGTCTACTCTATAGAACAATCAACCTTCTTCTTCATCTCTGCTCTCTTCCCACAGTTATGAGCCCGGTATCCCCGCACCACGCTGCGATACTTCAATAAGATTGTTCACTCTGCTTTATCGCATTGCACGTTGTATACGTCGTCCCTGCGATTATCCTCGCGTTGCTGCACGCCTGCTGTCGTCGCATCACGCAACTCTTTGAGACCCTTTCTCATCTACCAAGGTTACGCCTTGGATCTGCTGTCGCGCTGCTGCACACCTGCTGTCGCATTGCTGCACGCATCTCGTCGTTGTACACGACACGTTTGAGACCAGCTCTCACAATCCTTTGAGGTCCTACCTCATCTTCTCTGCCGACTTGCAAGGCAGCTCTTTTGCCACTATGGCCACCTCTAGCACTGATGCTCGTGCTACTACTATCCTTCAAGGTCCCTCTGACTGGACACCTTGGTATGCTGCCAAACGACGATACGCTACCATCAAGGGCGTATGGCAGTACTGCGACCCTGACTCTACTATGGCGACTCCACTACCTGTTGCAGAGCCGTCTGATGACAGTTCTGCAGACGCATGGAAGATCTGGGAGATTAAGTCAAGACGTCAAGAATCAATTCTGAAGGCAATTGGTGAGGTCAATCTTGAGATCTTACGCACCGTTGCAACCACTCATGTCCACCTGATCAACAGGGCAGAGCATGACGATCCACGGAGCCAGCTTACAACGCTCCGGAATCACTTCAAGGTCACAGACCAGCAACGCAGGCTAGAGCTTGCTGCCAAATACAGCAATATTCAGAAGAAGCCAAAGAACCAGAGCGTGCAAGCCTGGCTAGACGAATACTCGCAAATCACATCTCAATGTGCTCAGGAGAGCATGCCAGAGATGACAGAAACCCGAGCACAGTGGCGATTCATTCATGCTGTACGGGACTCAGGAGATGAGGCATGGGCACAAGCGCAGTTCCTTGCTATGGAGCAAGGCGAATCAAACGCCCTTCTGCCAACTCCAACGCTACAAGATTTGATCAGCCGTTACCGCCGAACAGCACCTACAGCCCAAAACACAACCAAGCCACTAGGGAGTTTCACCTCTCTGTCAATCACAGAGCCCAAGCCGAGAGATCACCCGAAGAAGGACCGATCAACATGCGCCTGTAGATACCACCATTCAGTCCTCCTGTGCTTCACTCTTAATCCTGAGGCCAAAGGCAGGTTTAAGGACTTTAAGCCTAGCACAAAGGCTTTATCCTAGCTTGTTGAAACCTTCCGCAACAATGATACGCTTAAGAAGGTCAAGAAGGCCTACAAGGATGCAGGTATCCAGTGGACATTTGATGTGGAGAAAGCTAAGGCTGAGCTAGCTAAACGCAATAACTCCGCATCACGTCAGACCCTCCAAGCTGACGCAAGTTCGGACTGCAGCTCAGATGGATATACATCAAATGCAGCCTACTTCATGCAACCCTTGCAGTCTAATGCTGCATCTTCATTGCAGGATCAGACTCTGCAGAACCAATGGGTGATGGACCCTGGTTCAAACGTCCACATCTGCAACAAGATTGGACCCAATTGGAAGCAGACTAGGCTTCCTTCCTCCCAAGACACTGTGCAAGCAGGCTGTAACTCGCACCAAGTACAGGCCTGGGGAGAAGTAACACTCAATGTGAGAAGAGGCAGTGAGACAGCCTCAATTACGCTCAAGAAAGTGGCATATATCCCAGGATTTGTTGCCAATATCTTCAGTCTGAGCTGCTGCAAAAAGATCCACTTCAACTCAAAAACAAACAAACTCTTCAAGGAGGATGAGTCTCAGATCTTCTCAGACCTTAAACGAGTTAGAGGCCACTGGTTCCTAGACGCTCAAGACGCTGCACAGCCTTTTCAGGCTCTGGCAGCTAGATCTACGGAAGCAAAGCCACCGCAAGTTGTCACAGCAATGAGAGCTCATCAGCTGCTTGGTCATCTAAGCTACCAAGCTATTGAGCATCTCAAAGACTCAACTACTGACCTCACAGTAGGCACCAATGGCAAGGGAGAACAGTGGTCAGATTCCTGCATCCCTTGCATCCAGGGCAAGATGAAGGAAGATGTCAGTCGACGTCCTAGAGCTGACAAGGCTCAGCGCCCATTCTACCGCATTATTGTCGACATCATCCAACTCCAGAAGCATGGTGAGGCATGCTACAATGGCGATGTCTGGGCACTGCATGCAGTATGCGAGTACACGAAGCTCTATGAGATCTGTACTCTTAAGGATCGACATAAGGCTACTGTCGTTCCTGCAATCACCCGCCTTATCAACAAGATTGAGCGGGTATATGGCTACCAGGTAGCTATAGTCTTCATGGATGGAGACGTTGGATATGGACGAGCTGAAGCCAATTTGGGCTCTTCTGCTCAGGAAGTCCTTACAACAGCTGGCATCAAGGTTGAGATAAGATCTCCAGACACTCCTGCACAGCTGGGGGGTGCTGAGCGAGCCGGAGCCAGCATTGTCACTGTTGCTAGGGTTCTTCGAATCCATGCTGGTCTACCCAAGACCTTAGCCAATGAGCTAGTCTGCACAGCAGCTAGGCTACTCAACATCATGCCTACAAGATCTATTGAGTGGCGTACACCACATGAGATGGTCACTGGCATTTGCCCAGACCTCTCTCAACTCCACGCTATTGGAAGCCGTGGATTTGTGCTCAACAAGCACCTACCTAGAGGAGACAAGCTTGAAGACCGCACCTTTGAAGGATTTCTTCTTGGATATGATGCCTCAAACATATATCGAGTATGGCTACCAGCCACAAATCGCGTTATCCGCGTACGTGATGTACGCTTCATTGATGAGCTTTATAAGGACAAGCCATCTACACAGCCTATGGCACCACATATTATTGAGAATTCACACATTCCTGAGGAGGAATATGATGGTGACACTATCGTAGTTGCTCAGCCATTGCAGCAGCGACAGGCTACAGTTGCTTCCTCTCCTGCGCAGAAGCAGATACAGCAACTGCCTTCTCCTACAACTACCGCTCGCGGTACACCTGAGCCTCGCGGTACACCTGAGCCTCGCGGTACACCCGATCCTCATGATTCTCCTGACCCAGCTGAGCAACAGCTATTCCAGGAGTCCTCTGCTGCTTCACAGCACATGACACCTAGGGGGTGGAACTCTGATGAGGACTCAGATACAACCAGAGTCACTACACGTGACCCGGACACACATGCGCTATACGTCCTAGATCGACAGCAGAACAACGCTCCTCAGCGACGAAATCCAGATCTCTCACAGGACAACATTGTCACTAGCAAAAGACGCCGCTAGGCGCATTGCATTGAGGCTAGTCTATTGACTAAGTACTATGCCTTTGCTGCTATGATTCAGCAATCTCATGAGGCTACCTCTCTTGCCTCACAACCTAGGATCAAGCGTGATCCTACTCGCATTCATCGCGATGATCTCCCTCCTCCACTACGTCACTGGAAAGAACTCAAGCATCACATGCATGGCAAGCAGTTTGAGGCTGCTGCAATAACTGAGTTTGACAGCTGCTGGGAGAAGAACACCTTCGCCTCAGCTGATATCACAGCTGAAAGCACTGCAGATGCTGTGCCTTTGATGTGGGTGTTTACCTACAAATTCAATGAGGATGGATATCTGCTCAAATACAAGGCCCGCCTTGTAGTCCGTGGAGACCTGCAAACACAGTATGGCGACACGTACGCAGCCACTCTAGCCGGACGCCTCTTCTGAGCTCTTATGGCTCTTGCCTGTGCCTTCAACCTCAAGGCTATGCAATACGACGTTCCAAACGCTTTCCTAAATGCTCTCCTGGATCGCACTCTCTATGTGAGAACGCCAGATGGTTTCCAGAACAAGTATGGCCAGACGCTTCAACTGTTACGCGCTCTCTATGGCCTGAAAGAGGCCCCACGCCTGTGGGCTCTACACTTCCAAGCCTCACTGCAACAGCTTGGACTACACCCTGTCCAAGGCTTTCCATGCCTTTGGATGAACAACAGAGTCATCCTCTTCTTTTACGTGGATGACATTATCATGCTCTACCACCCTGACTATCAGGAGGATTTCTAGAAGCTTGAACAACAGCTTATCAAGCTCTACAACCTCCGTCAGATAGGCAATGTTAAGTGGTTCCTTGGTATCCGAGTTGAGCGCGTCCTTGCTAGCCGCCAGCTCTACCTAGTCCAAGATGCATTCATTAACAAAGTCTGCACTGAGTTCAACCTTATCCGCCCTGATGGAAGATACCTATCCACTCCACTCTCATCCACCTCAAGGATGTTACCCTTTGAAGGCATTTCAGAACCTTCAAACACCAAGACATACCAGCGCCTAGTAGGCAACCTAGCCTATATTGAAGTCATGACAAGACCTGATGTTGCACATGCTCACTCAGTTCTTGCAAGGTTCTTGACTAATCCAGGACCAACCCACCTCTCTGAGATCAAGCACGTGTGGCAATACCTGTATGGTACACGGTACCTTGCCATCAGCGCTCGAGGGGGTGAGCCTACTCAGGCCTATGCAACTAAAATTGACTCAACAACACCCACCTTCTTTGGTGCTGCTGATGCATCATTTGGAGACGACGTTGAGACTTGTCGATCATCTGCTGGATATGTCTTCATGCTCTATAGCATGCCCATTGACTGGAAGGCCACTGTGCTTCGGTCAGTCACTCGCTCTACCACTGAAGCAGAGTTGTATGCTCTCTCAGCTGCTGGCGTTGAATCGCAATACTGGGACCGCTTCTGCCGCAATATAGGCTTTACACTTCACACCAAGAAGGCTCTCTGGTGTGACAATGCTTAGACTGTACGCCTTGTTTAAGGCGACGCTGATCGCATTCAAACTAAGCTTCGCCATGTTGATATCCATCAAATGTGGCTTCGACAGGAAGTTGAAGCTAGAAGAATCACTGTTGAGTGGAAGCCTACAGCTGATATGCCTGCTGATGGCTTCACAAAGCTTCTTCCTCGACAGAAACATGAGAACTTCATACGCCAGCTTGGCTTGAAGGACATTGGTCACCTTATTGTTAAGGACTCTCCTTGTCCTGTGCCCCTTAGTCAGTCAGACTAGCTATGCTACACGCATATCTGTTTCACTCTGTTGATATTTTATTTGTGAGGTTTCCATCCAACATGGATACCTCAGGGGGTGTGTCAGACCTAGCAGCTCAACCTCATCGGTACATCGTGATCCCCTATCGGTCCGATACATGAGCTTACATGAGCACGGTACATTCTGGTACCTTCTATAGCTTCCACAGCCACTCTTTCCACATCATATGCTTACGCGTACTCTTGTATATAATCTTGCTTGTCTACTCTATAGAACAATCAACCTTCTTCTTCATCTCTGCTCTCTTCCCACATTCATGAGGACGCGGAGATTGGGAATCCCCTCCCGTGTGAGGACGTTTTGCGGATAACGTTCCAGATTGCTGTTGTTTCCGCTGTTTGTCCTCCTCTTCTTTTTCCACCTTTTGCCTCGCTTTTTCCTGCCTGTCCAACTCCGCATTGAAGTCGATCAGTTGCTTATCGAAGTCCTTATTCCGGGCTTTATGTGCCCCGTTCATTTTCTCTTTCTGTTTGCGCTCTTCATCGTGAAGAGCTTTCTGACGGTCGTTTTCCTTCTTCTGATCCTTTTTCTGATCCTTCTTCTGAGCGTGATCTTTCTTGGGTGTCATATTGAATGTAGTTGTGTTGGTACCTTGTACTAAAGAATGGCCTAACCAGTAGGTCTAGGAGATGGTATCAAATTGTAATGTCGTTGTAATTCGGTTTTTGTGTGAGTGTAGGTGATCGTAGTGCTGCCGGTTTGGAGGTTCTATTGTCGTGGCTGTCTATGAATGGGTTTCTGAAGAAGAAGGGTAAGTGCCCCGGCAGCAATGTACATATACTCGAGGAGCGAGCGCTCTGTTTGCCATGGGAAGGCGTGAATAGTCTCGAACTGAGCCATGTCAATGAGGAACATCAATTACCGACAATACGATAGCAATGATTAGTCTGTCCAAGGAGTTCGTCGGTGACTGATATGAAAACGACTCGAGTTCGTGTTAGTTTGCGTAAAGTTTACACCATGAGAGGGAAGTGTGAAACGGAAGAGGTGAAGGGGAAAAGTGATAGGCAACTTCAAAGGGACTCTCGCCATTGGCGCAGAACTCAGTCCCGTGGTACACACAGTACGCATGCTTGGAAGCGGTTTGATCAAGAGGCCAAACGGAGATGTATAAGAAATCAAAATCAACAATCGTTCGTGTGGGAATGGAGCAGAAACGAAGGAGAAGGTGTTGCGGTATGAGAACAGCGCATATGCAGGAATAATTGAAGGATTGAACTGAGGTTGTATTGAGTGACGCTACAAAAAGTAGATATACATGATGGGCTGTAAACAGCGCTAGTGCAGGAAAGGCAGCATCGTCTCACCAGAGGTGAGGTGCCACTGCACGTGAGGCAGGAGATGCCCTCAACCGTGACAGAAGGTTGTTGTATTGAGGGAGCTACAGAGAGCGATTATATACACAAGAGAGCTGAGTAAGCAAGCAATTGAGGGTCACGTGAGTAGTGCATTTATAGTGTACTCAGTGAAGCAAGGTGCCAGGCTGATAGTTCGCTTCGACTTCAATGAAAATCGTTGGCCTGCCAGGGACGCGATCTGAGCCCGGGTGACTGTTCTACGGAAGCCTTTCCAGCCTCGCACATCTCGCCCGACGTGAAAAGCTGCATCCTAGATCAATTGTCATTATTCCATTTGCGAGAATCCTGCACAGCAACGGCCGTGACGTGATTCAAGAGAGCTGTGACCCAAGAGCGAGACTTCGCAGTCATCGCCTCGCTGGAGCGCAGTTGTCAATCACATTCGATATGTGACACCGATCGAAGAACAACGGTGGATAAGACGTGTCCCAGCCCAGCCATCTCTCGAGCATGGGGACTAGTTCGATTATACCTTTCGTCGATTGCCTCAACTTAAAATGAAAGCTGAGCGCCCGCACCACCGAGACCGAGTATGTGACTTGCTCAACCATGCACCGAAAATCGGCGTTGAGCTCTGTTGTTTGCGTGAGTCGAACCTGAGAACGTATGTTTCGTGAAGCGACGTTGTTGGTGATAAGATTGCGCAACAAGAAGTTGCGAGTGACGTACTTACTAACGCACAGACCCTGGTCCGGACTTCGGCACGCTTCGCTCATCCAGCGTTCCTAGGCAGTCGCACTGTTGAGGTGCAATCAAGCTTTTCGGTCTGCCGTCTAGCCTTATTGACGCCAGGGGGGAAAGCTTGTGCGTTCGCCTTGGACCGGGTTCCAGACCTCCTTCAGTCGGGTCCATCACATCCAACCTTATACGAGGATTTCGAGGAATGTACCGAGAGATCACATATTCACTCATGGGCACGGAGCAGCAACTCCAGTTGTTGTTAACTTGATTGAACAGCATCTAATTCGTAACGTCATATCCTCGTTCATCATTGATAAGAAACTCATGGCATGCATTCCCAAAAAGTCCTCAAATCCCCATGCTGTGCTTCCAAACGCCTCGCTGACCACAACATATGCCCACCTGAAAAGAAAAGCTCTAAGACACATCGCTAAGGATCACGACTCTACCGATAAGCAGCGAAATCCAGCTCCTCTCTCCTCATGCCCATACCTGGCGGAGGACTCGGTGATCTTGGAGCTGGCAGGCTCAACCTCCTAGTGTCGACCTTGACTTCCCTTAGATCGATTTCAGATTCTAGCTCATTCACATCGTGGAAGCCGCCAACGTGCTTCACTAAGCTGTCCACTGTACGACAGATCGCATCGACGTCGCGGTTCTTGTTGCAGATTGTGCATGCGTACTCGCCATCAGGTGTGTGACACTTGAGTACGAAGCGCTGCCCAAGTCTGAACTCTCTCGTTTCCGTGATCTCGGTTTGGTAGCCTTGGTCGATGATCGTCCGTGGGATTCGCTTGCCGATCATCCAGAAGTCGTCGGCGGTCACGTCGAGTGGCACGCCGCAAGCTGGACATGCGCACGACCCACCGGGAGCGAATGATGCTGCCAGAGGTTTGTTTTGGGCGTATTGGAGGTCGAGACTGTAGCGACAATACAGTTGGTCTGGCGCATCCATGATCACCGTTGACGCGCGTTTCGGCGGTGCGATTGATCGTGGTGGCGACTCTGAGCGGCTCGACCGATTGGATGACATTCGTTGTTGTGCTTGTTGGAGAGCATTGAGTGAGCCCTCTCGTGCGGCGTTTGACGCTGCAATGAGCTTCGCTTGGTCGGCACGTGTGAGTTGGCGGTCGTTGTTCAAAGCGTCTTGGAGGACGTTGATAACAGTTTGTTGAAGGGAAATGATTTGGGCTTGGAGTTGGTTCTCAGCAATGGCTGCATTCAATGGTTAGTGGTATTTCCCGAGAAACCTGTCGCGTAACACTCACCGTCGCCTTGAGCGAACCGCTTCCCGTATCGCCCGAAGCCGTCGTCGTACATTCTCTGAACCATCATCGCATCCCTCTCTAGATTATATCCAACATCTTCGCCTCCTCTTCGGGCAAGTTGTTGCCCCCCGCCGTTATTGTATCCTCCGCCATTCTTCAGGCGGTCTATCTCTTGTTGCCTCTCGTCGGCTGCTTTGCGCGACTTCTCGAACTCCTCCTTGAGTTGCTTGATTTCGCCGTCTTGCTTGGTGTCGCGCGTGCGTTGCTTGTGTTGCTGTCGCTTATCGGATACGCGGTCGTATAGTCCCATTGACGCGGTGAAGGTTCCGACCAAGGTCGATGCCAATGTGGCCATAATGAAAGTTTTCTTCGCGACATATTAGCATATACGGATATCTTTGCGAGGGTGTAGAACTCACCTTGAGGTTCTTCTCCTCGATCCATGCTGCGTAATTCATCTTCGCGGATATTCCAGTGCCCGCGCACCCCCACACAATCGTCTATGAGTGTGTGTATAATAGTTGGGCCGATGACGGACTGCTAATGATCGCGTGACACAAGAAATGTGCCCAGGTGGTCCGCTCAGCTACCTAAGAATGTCAAGCTTCAAGACTCCCCTTAGCACACACTTTCTAAACCAACACCAAGAGTTGCGAATGTGTCGATAGAAGAGCGCGCGAAAGAAGGGGAGAAGTAATGATCTGCCCGACGCGAAATGACGCACTCTCTGTCCAACGCCAACTACCGTGCCC
This sequence comes from Ophiobolus disseminans, assembly GCA_010093685.1. Lineage (NCBI taxonomy): Eukaryota > Fungi > Ascomycota > Dothideomycetes > Pleosporales > Phaeosphaeriaceae > Ophiobolus > Ophiobolus disseminans. The sequence continues at coordinate 289,211 of MU006236.1, read as the reverse complement.
CGAACGCCTTGCACGCAGGATCGTCAATGCAGGGAAACGCCGACCTCTGATTGCTCCATATCTCGCGCATCATCATGGGCGAGGATTACAGTGCTGACCGCCGTTTCACAGTGTGAGCACGTCGGCTTTAGGCTTTGATGTCATCGTGCAGCCGCAAGCGAATCCGTGCCGCGGTTGCTAGCTTGATGGGATTTAGCCGGGGAGTGCCGGGCGCGTGAAACCGGGGACAACATCAAAAAGCTTCAGTCCAAACTTCAATATTAACATAACCAACGACAATCATGACATCTACCGTTTGGAACAACGGATTTCCAGAAATAGGTTTTGGAGGCGCACATTCACAGGGTTACCACGAAGTCTGCAGAATCCGCCGCATATTGGTTCGCCGGCCACAACATATTGCTCAGGGGCAGGAGAGTACTTATACACCTGTTACGACTTCCAGGATTTAGCATGTAAGCTTGCCCGCTCCCGTAGCGGGTATGAGGATAGAGCTTCCGAGACACTAAGTTCGGGCATTAAAGACAAGGATAGCCCATGCCGAGGGAAATCCGACGAGCCCAACCAGGATGCACCACGTTTGAATCCGCCCAGAGATAATTGGTACCTTATTCACATCTCACGTATCTGGTTCGGTGGTACTCGTTAGAAGTGATGGAGTTGATGATGGACGCCTGATGGCTACCAACCTGCTTCCACGTCACACGAAAAGCGAGTTTTGCTCTACGGCAGCATTTGTGGCCATATCGTCACTTCATCTCTTACATGATCCGCCACCTGAGTTGTGCTGGCTAACCGCACACCCTTTCCTCTAAGCAATTTTAGATATTGGCGGTATGCTAAACACTTTCTTATTAGAGCTAGTAATTGTTCGAAACTCCATAATCAATCCACAGATGTTGTCTGAATTGGCTTCGCTTCATTGGCTTCTTCAGCCAGTACATCAACAAAGTCATATGCAGCAAACTCGGCCCCACCAGCATCCGTACACCTAACACCAACTCGCTTTCTCAGACTCGGTTCCTCCGTTTTCGCCGTGTTGTTCTCCTGGAAGAGCTCAAAATCGCCCTGTGCAGGCTTGCGAGAGTGTTTCCAGTCGAAAAGTTGGGCGGCAAGACCCGCAGTGCTAAGTCTGGTGTGGACCTGATGCACCTCTGGAGATGTCTCGCGGATGGCCATGGAACTTAGCACCACGGCGAATAGTGCGAAAAGGAGATTTGCAGCGACGAGGAGCCAGAGAGCTGTGGCGGGTAATCTCGTGATGACCTTTGTTTCGCGTCGTTGCACTAGGTCTGCTGGTGCAGGAACGGTGTGCGTGACAAGCCATACTAAGTAGGCTTTACTCATGGCTAGCTCGTATTGCTTGACGAAGGCTTCCGGTGTTGTGAGGTTTTTGTTCGTCTCTCTTAGGACTTGGTTCGTTAAGTCTGTAAAATAACCTCCGGAGCTCACCGAAGGCATGGAAACAATGCCGGTTACTGATCCATTGCTCTTGGTGGTCGAAAGGCTCAGGACTTTGTCCCCTGCAAAAGCAAATGAAGCATCCCATACTGCAGTTTAGTTAGTTAGCAGTAGTATTCGTGATACGTCAATGAACTCACCCATGGTTGAGCATGACAAGAAGAATCTTCGGTTGTCTGAACTCATCTCCCACACGAGAGAGCTCTGGCTCAATTCGGTAGGCAGATCCCATGGATCCGCCTGGAGGCCAATCTGCGACAACCAGCGCCACGGGTTGCGAAAGATGTTGTTTGAATCTTGGATGGTGGTGTTCTTGATCGTACGGACATCGGTGAACGTCAGCCCTGTATTAGCGGATGTTGAGGTCCAGGAGTTAGTAAAGGGTATGGTCTCCTTCGCGTACTCATGAAAGTCATAGAACCAAAGGTTGTGCGCTGTAGAGACAAACGAGACAGGTATGTTCTGTCCGTCGTATATCTTATCACACACGAAGTTCTTTGGCATTTTAGTGGCATTGGCTTCTGACACCTTACAAGCAGCCGGAGGTATGGCAGTACACTGACTGGAGACGGCATAACCTGTTCCAGTCCAGTCGACTGCCACATCGTCAATTGGAGGTCGTGCCACTGCATAACCAATACCCTGCTTATCAGTGTAGAGAGATGCGTAAGAGTCCAGGTTGCTCGCAACTTTCACAAAAGTTGTGTAATTTGCCAGCGAAAATGTTTCCGTCCATGCGTTCCCTGTTCCTTTCGTTGCGTTCAGCCCACAGCCCCAGAAAAATTTGTTGTTATTGGTGCCAAAGCTACCCTCGGCATCAAAACACCAAGATGCTAGCCTTCTGCTATACTGATGTTGAGCAACATCTTTCTCCGGATGCAGAGTTGTGGCGCTGACGCTACTAATAACCACATGAAAATAGGTGTCTGCAACTTGAATAAAAAGACTGTGAAGTTATCAGTCTAGCCCAAAGTATAGCACCCGCGCTACTTTACCTGCCAATGATCCCGGCAATGAGAACTGCTAGGCTTGCACGAACCATGGGCGAGTATTGATGGATTCTGGTTTGGGTAGTTTGAGGTTTACGGCGAAATCGTTGTCGCAATTGGTACACAAGTAGACCCCAAAGCAGGAAAATTTCTGCATTGAGCAAGCGAACAAGGACTGCGATGTCGTGCGGGCTCGGAAGATCTTTACTCTCCTGCGATGCATCTGATGCATCAAGCAGTTTTCGGGCCGCTGTATAGCTGTAGATTACCATGAAAGCGGCGACAAGCGTGAAGCTTATAGTAGCAGACAAAGATGAGACGAAAGCCAGACGTCCGACTGGAAAATCGATGTAGTAGTCTCCCTTCGAAGTCCCCGGCGGTTTGGTTCGATGGCATAATGTTGGGTAGGGACAGTAGTCAAGGTCGATCATGTTGAGAAAGACAAGTGACAAAAGAACAACCGTGAACGTAACCATCGGAATGACAACCAGAGAGCAAGCGAAGAGTATCTTGTCAGTATGCGACTTCCATGGTCTTCGGACTCCACGCGATCTGTCAGGCGACTTCTGAGAGGTGGATAATGAGGGAAATTTCGATGGTGTGCAGTCCAAAGGCTGATACATTGCGAAGTCGCAAGTAACGCAACGTCTCGATGATACTGTAAAGAGCGACCATGCGTAAACGTGGGGATGAACATAAAGGGAAAAGGTATAAGCCTAAAGGCATACCTAGATACGAGGTAGGAAAGGGGGCTGTTACACGAGCGTAAGCGCCGAGATTGTTGAGATGAGCCCGTTGGCATTGATGGGGGCCAGATGGCGTTTGAGCCAAGGTACGGGGGTACGCATAACGAATGCGACATTGTCTCACGCAGATTTCCTGTGGACGACACGCATGTACTAGATTAGGTGCCCGATGGTGTTGGTGGAAACGAGGTGGCGCTTTAGACGAGGGTGGGAGCGTTCGTTCCTTGCACTAGATCGCAACCGGCAAAACCTAAACCCTATCAGGCTTCATACATGGCTTGACCTCGAGACACGAATGTTTGGACTCTCGGTATGTAAGTAGATATTGCTGTGTTGATAGTGTCACTATTCAAAACCATAGCCGGACACAACAGATCAAGTCGATGCCTTAGCATACACGGTTTGACTGCCTCTGACGACCCGGTCGGCGTCCTTGCTTCTTCTACCATACCTTCCTATGACTCTAACGCTCCTAACATCTCCCTCGTCGCGCTCAAACTCTGGCTATCGCCATAAATCGCCGCAATCAGACTTCCATCGATGGTGGGGAACTCGCGCTGCAACAACTCTACATTGTGGTCGTGCTCATCCTTCCTGCCCGCCGCCTCATAGCTCTGCATGACCTCGATCTGATGCGAGCGGTCCTGACCAGTGGGAAGCGCCAAGTCCGTGGCAGTTCGTCGCGGCGGAAGACTGGGTGGGACTTCCTCGCCTTGGTACTGGTGGAACTGCGCGGGGACTGAGCTGTTGTGCTGAGGTTGGTAGTTGCTTGCTGGCTCGGCGAAGCCGTGGTGTTGCTCAGATTGATGAGGCGCGTGCTGTGGCTCTGAGCCCAGAGGTGGGTCTTGAGCACTCGCGTAATAGCGCTGTTGCTGATCTGGAGGATGCGATGACAGAGGCTGTTGATGTGGTGGTGGGTGGTTAGGCGGCTGGTATTGGCCTTGGTGCGATTCTTGAGTGTACGGATCGCGAGGTTGGGCCTGGTCTTGGTAGTGGGCTGAGTAAGGGCTGGGATTTTGGTGGCCCTGGGCTCCAGACTCATTCCGGCCAGTTGGACTTGCCTCGTCCTGCCACGGGTTGTCGTTTGATGGTTGGTGTGCCATTTTTGATGTGTTATAAGGTTGTCCGATGAAATTGTGGCTTGACTATGCAAGTCACGGAGGCGTTCTTAAGCAGATATTGTTCTGTGGCGAGGAGAGTCGTGCGACTGTTGAGGCTGAGCCGATGTTGGAGCTTGACGAGGCCCGAGTCGATGGGCGGTGGAGTGACGTACGCCTCTCCAGCCCCGCAATTCGTCAGCGCGGCGTGCGTCAATTTACCCCGTCGCTGCGTAAAATCTGGTCCCGAGCTAATTTGTACTCAAACGGATGACCGACACTACACCACTGTAGTCCATTGATGTGAAAGTTCTGTAGAGATAATACACTCAAACCAGATTCCAAAAACTTTGACATTCGGAAAGACAAGATGGCAGCCTAATCCTCGATCTGCAAGAAGCATACGATGTGTAACGCCGCACGAGCGTCCATTTCCCGATCGGTAACCTCCCTGCATAACGCGAGTTGTCACATCGACAACCAATTCCGGGGACGATTCTTGATAAATCGGCATGTCCCTCGCTATGTAACCCTCGTTCAGGGCTCAGTTGATAGCTAGAGCAAGCAATCACTTCCAACATGGCAGCACCAATTCTCCATCCTCTCATCTTGAGACGACTGAGCGCTTTGGCATCGTCCTCTACGAACGACCTACTCAGAACATTCCGCAAAATCCTCAGAGCCCCTACAGAGCTTCGTGATGAGACTGGCCTGGTCAAAATCAGTGACAAGGGCATGAGCACTAGTTGGAAGAAGAATATGCATGAGAAGCGTGAGGCGGAGCGTAAAGGTATAAACCCAACAAGGCACCATTTCTGAGTGAGAATGACTCTTATCCCGCAGAGGCCTCCGAGAAGCGCAAGGAGGAAAAGGAAAAGGAGAAGCAAAGCCAGCCCACCGCTAAAGAGAAGCGCAGCGACAAAAGCCAAAAGCGACAAGAACAGCGGGCCAAGGAGAAGGCGACACATGGGATGTAGTGAGACCAATGGATTCTAGATATATTTGATATGTCTGTTCGCCCACCAGCCCCAACAATACGAATCGTACTGAACAAAACGAATGTAACCAAGTAACACATTGCCGATGTCGCCATTTGAACTTCGATGTTGAAGGTGGGGTACTACGATGAGTTATCATATCCATGCCACCAACAAAAGCCTAACAGCATCAGTACACCCGTTCGCGATTGCAAGTTCAAGTGTCGCGGGCCTATACAGCTCCAGATCCGCATCCAGGTCCCGTACAACGGGACAATGTCGAGGAAGTAGATCGAATGATAAGCAGCGGCGAGGAGAGATGAGTATGAGACTAAAGCCTTGCTGGGAATGCCTCGCCTTACTGGATACGAGAGACTTCGGGTACGTTTTTGACTGCTTTCTCGAGAAGCTTGGAAGCGTTATCTAGGACTTCAGCGCCACGGTCAAGGGGGAGCGTCGCATGGTGAGGCTTCTCTGAGGACTGTGCCAGATATTGCCCGAGATGTTGACGTCAAAGCTACTGTAGAGCAGAGAGCAAGGCATGCGGCGTACGATTCTACGGTATAAAATTTGCATGTGCGAGTTTGTTTGAACACTGTTTCGTGCGGAAGATGGCCGTGCTCGTCGAGTTTAGAATCCATGTTGCACCCAGTCTGAGGAGCTCCTACAAGACCAAGAAGCTGCCATGGCCGCGGGTAGATGGGTCCCGTCGCCTCTAGAGTGCATTTTTACACCTTGCTCATCAAGAAGCGCAATACTTTCGCAGTCTCGGCTCGATGGTCGAAGCGAACACATGACCCCATCAACTATTCTAAAATCGAGATGCTATTGCTAGGGCCCTAGGCACCCTTCTTGAGTCTTGAGGAGTAGATCCAGCACGCTGGCACTACCTTTCGTGCGAGCAGCTTCCAGCGGAGTCATTTCTGGGACTCCCGAGGGAAGGTCAACGTCCGCGCCATGGCCGAGCAGGAGTGTGCAAAGGTCCTTGTAATCATGTGCAGCAGCTACTTGAAGCGCGTTACCCGCACTACCACCGTAGTGTTTGTTGACGTCAGCGCCACGCTCGAGGAGGAGCCGCGCAACAGCGGTGTCGTCTCCGTGTTCCTTCGCAGCTACGATGAGAGCTGTGTCTCCGGTCGCGATTTCAGTGTACGCGTCCACATTCACGCCGTGATCGATGAGTATGCGGACTACCTCTGCATGACCATTGCGCGCAGCTGCCCCGAGTGCATGGCCGTGGCTGTGCAGTGGACTCACACGAGAAGCATCGGCCCCAAGCTCAAGCAGAACGAGCACACAATCCTGAAACCCCTCGGATGCCGCGGCTCGCAGCGCCGTGCTGTCAGCATGACCCAAGGATCCTCTTTCGTGGCCCAAACTGAGCAAGAAACGAAGATCGCTCGCACGGTCGTATTTGGCTAGGTCGACGATTGTAGTTTTGAGATTTGCGCCTCCTTTGATGAGTATTTGTGTGATCTCCTTGTGACCCTGAGAGACGGCAGTGTCCAGAGAGAAATTTAAAGCGTTCGAGATCATACTTGCGGTCGGTAGGACCGTGTCTGATCCATCATCCGGCATGATATGTTCGCCATCTTCGCTTGTCTCCGATCCGTCGTGCTGAAGATCCTCACTGTCTGCGCTGAGACCATGTTTGGACCAGAACTCCAGGATCATGCGTAGAATGTCGATGTGCTCTCCTTCGGTGGCCTTTTGAAGTGCGATGTCACTCTCTTGCCATAAATTGGCGTCCACCGACTGATCGAGCAGTATCTTCATGATTTGCGTTCGCCCGTTCGCTGCAGCTGCAGTTAACGGCGAGTCTCGTTCCGCGAATTCGTCTTCGTCTTCATGCATTTCCGGCCATATCATTGCGAGGCGACTGGCCAGGTAATTCTGCAACGTGTGCTTAAGGCCTTCGGAAGCTATCAGAACCATGGGGGTCAGTTTGCGCCATGCTCGCGCGTAGTCTTCGAATGTGTCTTCCCAGAAGGATGTCGTTACTGAATTGACATTGTCCCGAATCCCAGGGTGCTCGAGCATGGTGCAGACCTCGTTGAAGATGACATTCTCCACAGGTCGAACATGCCCACCCCAGTGTCGGGCAGCGTAATCGAGTAGAGGAAAGAGTGAAAGCCTCTGATTCCATTCTTTGTCTTCCGATATGTCAGTTGTAGAGGTGCTGACACCGCCTTTCTTGAACTCTTCCATAGAGAGATAAGAGATACACGTCAAAGCTGTCATCTTTTTGCCCGCTGGAAACCATTTCTCGTGGGTGCGCTCAAGATATTCTTGCGTGGTATTGTGTGCCGGACGAATTACGTTGGCTTCTTTGTCAACTGTGACCAGCCCAGCACATATCGATACCAAAAGACCAATATCAGGAAGGAAGTCTTGGTCTAGTGCGCTCTTATCGTCGCTGAGCTCCATTGCTAGCGCGGTGCACAGTTCAGCAGGCACGAGCGGCCTGCAAGCAAAGGTCATCCATGCTAGCGTGGCTCGTGCTAAGTCGGCTTGATAGGCCGGCTGATTCGAGATCCGTTCCATAGCGAGATCGTACTGCTCGTTATATGCTTGTATTAACTGTGATGCGTTCTCCGACACTTTGAACATCTTTGAAAGTGCACTCTTGACTTGGGCTGGCACAACCATGGCAGTCAATTGGTCCACGTGCAGTTTTGCGAGAAGAAACCTAGAACGCACTTAGTGTAAATCAAGGGTTTCATGTGCTATAATGACTTACATCCCTCCAGCAGCCTCAACCACCTTGTCGCTTGCTTGCGAGCACAACCCCTGGTTGTTCTTCAAGAAATTCTTGAATCTTGGTTGTCGGCTTGCAAAGTATTGTCGGATGTCGTCATCGCTTGCACGCACTTCGAGTTCTGGTAGCATCCCCAACTCTTCCTGCACCATGTCTTGTATATCTGGAATAAAGCGAGCTGTTATCATTAACCGCATGTTGGTCTGCTTCTGAATGTATCGAATGTTGTTGAATAAATCCCGCGACACGTCCTCCTGGCACTCGTCAACGGCATCCACAACAACATATACAACCGAGAACTCATTGCAGACCATACCGATGAGGTTCGTACACTCCACTAGCGTTAACTTTCGGTCGCGGCCGAATTTCTCGAAGGTCTCAAGGATGTACGGCGGAACTTTGCTGCGGATCTGGACCAAACGCCGAAGGAGGCTTGAGAGGAGATTGTAGAGGGTCTGTTCGGTGCGTGACCTGTAATTGCAGTAGATGTATGCAACTCCGACTTCGTCTGCCGGACCCCCATGTGAGAGAGAATTGATGACCGTGGCCGACATGGTGGTTTTGCCTGCGCCTGGAGCACCTTGGCAAAACAGGCCCCAAGATGATGCTGGTCCGTCAGCCCAACTTGTGAAGATAGGGCTTTTCAAAAACCATGCTCCGGTATTTGCTTGTCTTCTTCCCAAGTTGTCAGATTGCTGCGCCGTGAAGTCCATGCTAGAAATCCATTTCATGCATTCTTGGCGTTTGGTTTCCTCCTGAGCTTTGTTCGTGGCATTCAAGATAGCTTCGCTCATGGCACCTATTTCTTCGATTCGCTTGTCCATCTTTTGATTGGTGGCATATGTGATTGCAATGACAAGTGATTGCTCGCTCTGGAAGAGGCTGGCAAGCTTGTCAAATGCGGCTTTCACGCGTTCATCGCCGCCGAGGAAAAGAACAGCAGCATATTTTTTCCATCGTCCGTCCTTGACTGCGAGCTCTGCACAAGCAAGGATCTCGAGAAGGCAACCAAGTATGTCCACGATCTTGTCTCGAAAGCCCTTCGGAAGGCCTTGCTGCACATACTCGTCTAGGCGAGTGGTGAAGTCCCGAAGCTTGTCAAAAAGCTCTTCAATCCATGCGTACACCTCAGATACCCCGTCGGCTGCCTTCAAGACGAAGCAAACGGCCCCGAGGATGGTTGATGCTGGGGCAAATGGTGATAAGGAAACAGCCGCAGATATCATGTCCGAGAGCGCCATGAAAGGTTTCATGCAAGCTTTGAGCCTGCTAGTGAGCTTTCCATGCTTGGATCTGAACAGCTTGAATGACTTTTCGCTTTTGTCGAGATGTTCCTCCAGGGCTTCAGGGGTCTTGAGGGTCATGAAAAGGTTCTTGTCTCTTCGCGATCGCTCGGGAGCCATCTTCTCATACTTGTCCAAGGCATCTTCCCACAGGTCGCTGATATCCTCGTTCTCGGACATGGTGCGCTCCCCTGGTGTTTGCAAAAGTGTCGAGGTGATTGTTGGTCTGTCGCATCATCTCGGCTGCGGGGTTTTGGTTCTCGTGGCTGGCTGTGATGTCAAGTTCTGGCTCTGTTTGGTTAGTTAGGCGATCACTGGACATGCACCTAAATCTAGACACATGAGGACTGGACGTGGACGTGCACGGTGGGTGGCTCTTGCCTCGGTCGCAAAAGCTTAACCCCGACGCGACGCGTCAACGCGTTCCATTAACGGAAAGAACCATCAACTACACCAGCTTTTCCCACCTCACACAATTGCACTACTTTCTCTGCGTGTACCACCTTTCTCTGTGCTTATCAAATCGAGATGGCGTCCAGGCCGGAAATGCGCGAGGAGGACGAGTCCGGGTTTTGCAAATTCTTCCGCAATTTGCCAGCAAAAAGTGAGGATACACTACGGATCTTCGATCGCGGCGACTACTACAGTGCGCATGCCGAAGATGCCGTCTTCATCGCGAACACAGTAAGCCTTGTAAGGTTCTGTACGTCAGGGCAGGTATGCTGACTACTTGCAGGTGTACAAGACCACAGCCGTCATACGGAAATTGGGGCGTGACCCCGGCCTTGAATCGGTGACCATGACCCTCATGGTCTACCGAAACTTGCTACGAGATGCGCTCTTCAGACTGGGCAAGCGGGTAGAGATATGGCAGTCGTCCGGCAAGCGGATGGACTGGAAGGTGGTCAAGCAGGGCTCACCGGGCAACCTGCAAGACCTCGAGGACGAGCTTGGCGGCCAGATCGAGAATGCGCCCATCATCCTGGCGGTCAAGGTCACGGCAAAGGCCTCCGAAGCCCGGAACGTCGGCGTCTGCTTCGCCGATGCCAGCGTGCGCGAGCTGGGCGTCACCGAGTTCCTCGACAATGACCTCTACTCCAACTTCGAATCGCTCCTCATCCAGCTCGGCGTTAGGGAATGTCTGATACAAGGGGATCCGTCCAAGAAGGACGTGGAGCTGAACAAGCTCCGCACAATCGCGGACAACTGTGGATGCGCTGTGTCTGAGCGAGGAGTCGCCGATTTTGGCACAAAAGACATTGACCAGGATCTGCCAAGACTACTAAAAGAGGACGGAGCCGCTGGCAAACTTCCTGTGACAGACCAGAAGCTCGCCATGGGAGCCGCGGCTTGTCTGATTCGGTACCTGGGCGTCATGTCAGACCCGTCAAACTTTGGCCAGTATCAACTCTACCAACACGATCTATCGCAATACATGAAGCTGGATGCGGCAGCGTTAAAGGCGCTTAACCTCATGCCAGGACCTCGTGACGGCGCAAAGAATATGAGCCTGTACGGTCTGCTCAACCACTGCAAGACTCCTACTGGCAGTCGCTTACTTGCGCAATGGCTCAAGCAACCGCTGATGAACGTTGCGGATATCGAGCGGCGACAACAGCTCGTCGAGGCATTCGTCAACGATACCGAACTGCGGCAGACCATGCAAGAGGAGCACCTACGATCGATACCAGACCTTTACAGGCTGGCGAAGAAGTTTCAGCGCAAGGCCGCCAATCTTGAAGATGTCGTACGCGCTTACCAAGTAATCATCCGACTACCAGGCTTCCTGAGCTCACTCGAGTTAGTCATGGATGAGCAGTACAAGGACCCTCTCGATGCGGAATATACCGACAAGCTGCGGCAGTACAGCACCGCGTTTGCCGGACTACAAGACATGGTAGAAACAACGGTAGACCTCGAAGCACTTGAGAGCCACGAGTTCATCATCAAGCCTGAGTTCGATGAGGCTTTGAAGACTATTCGAAAGCGTCTAGACAAGCTCAAGCGCGACATGGAATCGGAACATATGCGCGTTGGCAGCGATCTTAATCAAGACACGGAGAAGAAGCTCTTCCTTGAGAATCACAAAGTCCACGGCTGGTGCTTCAGGCTGACGCGTAACGAGTCTGGCTGTATCAGACAAAAGAAGCAGTATCAGGAGATACAGACACAAAAGAACGGCGTGTACTTCACAACGTCAACGCTCCTGGACAAACGGCGAGAGTTTGACCAAATGTCTGAGAACTACAATCGCACACAGTCTGGCCTTGTCAACGAAGTCGTCCAAGTCGCGTCATCCTATGTGCCGGTCGTTGAGAAACTTGCAGCCACCCTCGCACATCTTGATGTTATTGTCTCCTTCGCACATGTATCCGTTCATGCACCCACCTCGTATACGCGACCGAAGATGCACCCACGAGGAACCGGCAACACCATCCTCAAGGAAGCGAGACATCCGTGTATGGAGATGCAGGACGACATCTCATTCATCACGAACGACATCAGCTTGACGCGCGGAGAGAGCGAGTTCCTGATCATCACAGGCCCTAACATGGGCGGCAAGTCGACCTTCATCCGACAAACGGGCGTCATCGCACTCATGGCACAAATCGGATGCTTCGTGCCGGCGGCGGAAGCAGAGTTGACCATCTTCGACTGTATCCTTGCTCGAGTTGGTGCTAGCGATAGCTCGCTCAAGGGCGTTTCGACGTTCATGGCCGAGATGCTGGAGACGGCCAACATTCTCAAATCAGCTACCAAGGAGTCGCTCATCATTATTGACGAGCTTGGCCGGGGTACCAGCACATATGACGGGTTTGGTCTAGCATGGGCTATCTCAGAGTACATCATCAAGGAGATCGGCGCGTTCGCCCTCTTCGCAACACACTTTCACGAGCTGACTGCACTGGTTGACACGTACCAACAAGTTCAGAATTTGCATGTTGTCGCGCATATCTCAGAAGGCACTTCAGAGACGGATAATGGAGTGCAGAAGAAGCGCGAGGTTACGCTTCTCTACAAAGTCGAGCCCGGCTTCTCGGACCAGTCATTCGGTATTCACGTCGCCGAGCTTGTTCGCTTCCCGCAGAAAGTCATTAACATGGCCAAGCGCAAGGCCGACGAGCTGGAAGATTTCTCGGGCAAACACGACCAGAGCTTCGTGCAAGCGAGTAAAGAAGAGGTTGAAGAAGGCAGCAAGATGCTCAAGCAGATGTTGGCGCAGTGGAAGGAAGACGTCGAGTCACAAGGGTTGACGAAGAAGCAGCAAGTTGAGAGGATGAAGGAGCTTGTGAGGGAGAACCAGGCACTCCAGGCGAACGGCTTCTTCAAGGGTATCACGGCTTTGTAAGACGCGTTCACCAACCTCAGACGTGCGGGGCGTTTGGGTGTATCAAAAGGGTACGGCATGATAGTATGTACCTGTTCTTCGGCGTTTTCAACAACATAGCGATACCAGAGATTTAATGATACCATCTCATGCTTCGTCAGATGTGAGTACCGGTATCACGAGTGGTGGGGAATGGCGCTATGCGTTTGCACAGCCACGCGGTCAGGGTCCAACAGCCCCGCCATGGCATCCCACCTTCTCCCAGCTCCGCCTGCAGCTTCAACATTCCTCACCCAGCCCAACCTCAGCCAATCCTCATACATCCAACTCAGACCACTAGCTACAGCCTGAAGACATTAAGCAATCATGGCGCCGTCACTTTCATTAGTCGTGCGTTCAAACCCGCGACGATGCGCTTCAGGCAGCTAACATCAAGCAGAACAAGCTCAAAGTGCAGCTCAAGCTCTCGATATCGCGACTACGTATGGTGCAGCAAAAAGATAGCGCGAAAGCGAAGCAGCAACGGCGAGAAATGGCGCAGCTTCTTGAGGTTTGTAACTCGTTTGCGATACATCGCGCATACCCTGAGCTCACGAGACATGCTAGGCCGGCAAAGTTCAATCTGCACGAATACGCGTCGAGAATATCATTCGCTCTGACATTACCACCGAACTCCACGAGATCCTCGAACTCTACTGCGAGTTACTGCTCGCTCGCTCCCAGCTGCTCGAGTCGGCGCCGTCATCCACATCGTCCTCTTCGCCCGCCATACCGCTCGACCCTGCGCTCGAAGAGGCAGTGCGCAGCATCATATTCGCCGCCCCAAGGATTGAAGTAAAGGAGCTACATACTGTGCGCGCCCTTCTGGTAGAGAAGTTTGGCAAAGAAGTTGCGCTCGCGAGTATGGAAGGCGAGGGCGTTGCAGAGCGCGTGACAAAGAAGCTGAAAGGCGAAATCCCAGGAGATGAATTAGTAGATGCATATCTCACCGAAATCGCGCGCTTCTACGGCGTACCATTCGGCTCTTCAAAACCCTCAGCCGACGCGGAAGACGACGATGACGACGAGCCATCAAGCGGTATCGCAGAGGAAGAAGGCCGCATACTCGAGGAAGACGGGAAGAACGAGGAGTTGGTCAAAGCGACGCCGCCACGGAAGTTAGGTCCACAGAGCCCGCTGAGAGTGGTGCCGCCGAGTCCGAGTTCGGACAACGTAGCGCCGAAACTGAAGTTACCAGGCACTGCAGCTGCGAAGGTAGTAAAGGCAGAAGGAGGTACGAGGAAGAAGGAAGACGGACTCGGCAAGATCCCAGACGTCGATGAACTAGCGAAGCGCTTCGCGCAACTGAAACGATAAGTACGAAATAATAAACTAGTTACACTCTACCAGCCTACGCCCTTCCACTCTTCTTCGTCTCCTCCGTTTTATTCTTGCGCTTCTCTTGTTTCTCTCTCTTTTTATCCCTCGCGCTCATCTCTCCGTCCTTGGTCTTTCCCTTGAGTTCTTTCAACTTGGCCATACGTTCCTCTCTTGCTCTGGGCCCCCGTCAGCGAGGCAAAGTGTCACGCTACGATGGGTGTTACTTACCTACACGCAAGAGTCTTTTCCGCTTTGCTGCCTCGCTTTTGTACTCGGTGCTTGCAGCGGCGTCTGAGATGCGGAGTACGGATGCATCTGCATGTTCTGGAGCTCTGCTAGTAAGGGCCGCGGAAAGGATTTGGCGTAGTGGTAGGATGCGGGATGGGGTGGGGAGGGCTGCCATGGTGGTTTCACCGAAAGAAGGGGTGGTGCTTGAATTGCAATGCACCCATTACTTATATGTACATCTGCGAGATGCGACGTGGACTTCAAAATGTAGGTGGCAACGTGCCCTGTACCACCACATCTTCACCGGACCGTTTTACAGCGCATTGGATGGGCTGTGGGGTATATGCACAGGATGTTCTCCTCTCGGACTTTAGTTGAGTGGTTTTGTACTGACTCTACGCGGCATTGCGTCTTGTACTACCTGATGTTACAGACGATACTGGAATGTACGCGCAGAGGTTTTTGCGAGCAAGAGGTGTATTATGGGGCATCAAACCCCAAGTCAAGGTCCTAACTTGCAAAACTACGTCTGCGGCCCAACTGCCTTCAACGGCGGAATCAGCCCCAACTCAACAAACCTCTCAAATGCATCCGTCAGCCCCTCATACGAATCAACATGTCCCATCCACCCCAACTTCCGCGCCTTATTCACACTCAGCGTCGCCGACCACGTCCGCTGAAACACCCAATCCTGAAACGCCCAAGTGCCAGACTCCCACGTGCCCTTGGCTTCCGGACACCCGCTCTCATCGCAAATTCGGTCCCACACGACTTTCTTGTCCGCCGCCCACTCCGCGAGCCTGAACTCCTGTTGCAGCGCGCCTTCCTCGGGCGTGGGCAACTTGAATACTTGCTCCGAGCTTGCGTGCGCGCCGAAATATCCGGCGAGGCGCGGCCACATGTACCGCCAGCAGAAGAAATCTCCATTCGTCACGTTGAACGCCTCGTTTGCGGCGTTTGGGGACGTAGATGCCCAAATCGTGATATCGGCAACGAGGCGCGTGTCAGATAAATCGTCGTATCCGCCCCAGTAGCGCTGATTCGTTGGCATAGGCGCTTCGGTACCTAGGTATTTACACACAAGGAAGTAAAGCGCATACGTGAGGGCTGAGTTCATGCCATTCGGCTTCAGCGTATGTCCGATGATAGCTTCAGGTCGGATGACGTTCCACGTCCAAGCCTGGCCCTTTTGGCGCGCGAGCAGGTAGTCTTCTTGGGGGAAGTAGAAGTTCCCGATTGGGCATGCGCTTCGTGGGTCGTTTTCGCGCGCTGGTGAGGGCACGGGTCTGATGTGCACGTTGTAGTGCTTTCCGCCGGTTTGCAGGGTGCAGTTCTGGAGCCCCGGAGACACGGTGATGAGGGCGTCGAGGAAATTCGAGAACAGGGCCTCGTTGGCTTTATTCAGCTCTGTGAAATCGTCCTTGTGCACGTATGAGGAGAAGTAGGCGTGGGTCACTTCAGCGCAAATTGGGGTCATTTTCTCCACTAGTGTGGCTGGATCGTTGCTGAGGTCGAGCGCGATGAAGGTGATGCGTTCATCGTGTACGGTTGTCTTGAATGGTGAGCGCGATGTCACGATTATCTTGCTCCATTCTTCCGCGGTGGTGTTCTTCACGAGATATTCAAGAATAGCTGAGCCGGTGATGCCGTTTCCGCCCGTGATGAGGGCGACTTTGGACATGGTGCGAGGGTTGGAGAAATGATGGTCAAGTGCAGTAGAGGGATATACTAAGTAATAGACAAAGGATGACCTAGGTAAGGAATTGGAAAGGGCATTCCTGGCGCCAGTATGGGGTGTTTTGTACCTAAATATATCGATGTCCTTGCATTATACATCCCCTCCTATTTCATTACAAGAACTTTCTACTTCTTTGTTTCAATTCCCCGGAACCCCTGGTTTTCGATCTCGGAAGTGTACACGCCGGGTATGGAATAAGATGGGTTTGTCACTGGCTGCGGAAGTCACCAGAGCGGAAGTGGCGCACACACGAACAACTCAATGATGCGATTCCGTCGAAACAAGCGTACCTAGGTAGCCTTCCCCAAGACTGCACCTGCATGGGTGTGATCAAGTTTTCGAGTAATGAAGACAAATCTCAACTAAAATTGTTTACGTCGAAAGGTGATGTCACCTAGGTTCAGAAATTGAATCTCAAGCATTGCTGCTGCCTAGTACTGTACGGTGAGATTGTATTTGGCTCCGTGATTCCACAACCACAACAAAGAGGGTCGCCCTTGCAAAGTGATCCCTGCTTTGTTCCGCGCCACAAATATGCCCACAGTTGTTTGCAACTTTCAGGGTCGCCCCTGCACACTAGCGTACAGCCAAAAGTTCAAATCCATTGTTCAAAAGCTCTGGAGCTTTTGAATGAGGTCATGTGAATGGGTTTGGGCGCATATGGCTTTCTGCCCGGTTTACATCAATCCGACCTGCCCCAACTTCGGGAACGAAAACGTTCCAAGGCTCCCACTTGATCGGCTGAGCCAGCACTCACAGCAGCAAACTTTCGTTTTCTAAGGCATATACTCCAGGACTCCATCCACCATGAGCATCCCCGGGAGTGTTGCACCAGATGTGGGTCTCCATGAGAGTCGTTGATTGCTTGCCTTGTCTAATATAAACTATAGGGAACGCGGCTGTGGCTGCTACATGTTGGCAACCTAATTGCAGATGAGGCCTTTTTCATCACTGGAGTAGGTCATCCAGCGCGACAAAACTCCGTGAATATTAACGACAATCTATCAGGCCAACGCCGCCACAGCTAGCAATCCCCATCCAACTAGCTCCAGACGGTCGATGGTCATGATCTCGGCTTTGATATCACACCCCACTGAGGGTCTCGTGCTCTTCGAAACCGGGGCTGGAAAGGACTATCCCGAGGTGTGGGGTCCACAACTCAACGACATCTTTGCACGCGAGAACTATGTGGAAGACCAGGAGCTCGATGCAGCCATTCGAAAAACCGGTAATGATATCAAGGATGTCAAGGCAGTCATCATGGGACATTTGCACCTAGATCATGCTGGCGGCCTGGAGTACTTCCGTGGTACTGACATTCCGATCTACACGCACGAACTCGAGCTTAAAAACGCTTTTTACAGCATCGCAACCAAGATAGACATTGGTAAGCTCGGCAGATGTCCTAATGCACATACAATTAATATTGCCAGGTTCGTACATGCCAACATACCTCCAGTTTGATCTCAACTGGAAGCCCTTCCACGGCGACGGATTCGAATTGGCTAAAGGCTTGATTATCCGCCACTGCCCCGGCCACACTCCCGGTCTCTCGATTCTTCAAGTCAATCTAAAAGACAGCGGGACCTGGATCTTCACGACGGATCAGTACATCGTGAAAGAAAACTACGAATCTCTTGCGAGCCAGGGGTGGTTTACGAGGGATCATGCATCGTGGTCGCGCTCGAATCAGATGATTCATTCGCTGCAGAAGCTGACCAATGCGAAGCTGATCTTTGGACATGATCGAGATGTGTTGTTTCAGTACGAGACTGCGCCCAATTCGTACACGTAGAACAGAAGCAGGGAAACAGTGGGTCGCTAGCCGAAAGAGGTATAGCTTCTTCCAGACTAGCTTCAGATGAATCGTCATACTTGTGAACATTCCGAAAAACATCGTACTATTAGCGAAATTTGGATACGTCCTGGAGTCTCACAGTACATTTTCAAGTGCGTTGGTAGGTGTGATAAAGAGTCCTGAAGACACCTGATGCATTCTCTAGACGTCGTTTCAAGGGTAGAATGTGTCGGATGTGGGAGACAGGGCAAAAGTGAGAAGAAGGTTGTTGTATTGAGAGAGCTACATAGAGCGATTATATACACAACATGATGAGTAAGCCAGTGACTAAGAGTCACGTGGAGATACAGTCCACAGTGTACCATGTGAACTAAGGTGCCAGGCTGACAGAATGTATCGAAGTGGTCCTGCTTTCACTATTACACATACATTCAGGTCCTGTTAATGAGCTGAGGTGGGTCACAAAACTCGTTTTTGGGCTTAGTTTAGCTACATTTCTCTATGTTTCTACCATCCCAAGTACCTCAAGACCTGACTAATAGGCCTACCACTCTACTACCCAAGCCCTATGATACTGCCAAGTCAAACCCTGCCACTTGCACGTAATGATACCATCATTCCAAGAATCATCCTTCCTAAAGTCCGGCATGAAGAACTCACTACACTTGAGTGTTCTAGAGCATTCGCGTTGGACTCATAGCGGCAGTCTCTCATGCCATCGATGTCAAGGGGCCATGACCTGCCATCTTCCACCCGAGGAGGGTTGTCCAAGGAAAGACCACTACGCAGCTCGACAACGTTCCAGACAACAGGCTTGAAGCCATTGTCTCTAACGTGACCGACGCAGGGATTGGCGGAGATACCCGAAGGGCCTGAGAATGCGTACCAGGAGAACTTCGATCCATGCTTGCAGAAGAGAAGTTAGACAGAATGCTTGGTCTTGACCGGGTTGTTCTTGTACTCGGACTCGATTGTCTTTCTTCATGATCTCCCACGTCATTCCATGGTAGCCCAGGAGTTTGGGGTGGAAAGGGCGGAGGGGCATGCCAAGAAACTTGCGTTGGTATGGACCGATGTAGTCCAGCCACAGCCAGTCGGTGCCTGCGCCTCTAGCGACTCCGTTCGCCTGTTGTGCAAGGGCTGCATTGGCCATAGCAGACATGTTCGATGGAATCTCGCGAGGGTCGTCGATGAACCGGCCAGTCTCCAGCCACTTGTCGAATTCCGCGGGTGTCGGTTCACGCACTGTGTAGTTGTCGTTCTTGTCATCAGCTCCATCGTTTCTGCCATTGCCGAGGACAATACCATCGGGTGACATATTCCACAGCAAGACTTTGTCTCCCCAGTATTGGTCCCAGATGTTGTGACCAGGCTGTCCATCTCGAGGAACTTGGCGCGCTCGGAGTAGAAACTACCCTCGGCGGCCTTCTTGGTACGAGAGTTGAGCTTCCTGATGAGGAAGTTGATCTCCTTCCGCAGTGCCAGAGTAAGTGTTGGGCGAGTGTCGTATCGAAGGGAGAAGCTGGCCTGATCGCCCCAGTCGCCCTCTCTACCGTCATCGTAGAAGAACGTGAAATAGCCGACGACAAACATGCGGAGGTTGGGGTTGTCGTGAGTCTTTGTGTACTCGAAAGCCTTGTTGAAAATCCATCGAGCGTCTTGGAAAAGACCGTTTTCGCCTTCGTTGAAGATATAGGCCCGGGATCGCTGGAGTGGCTGATAGCACCCTCCGTTCTTGTCGGGAAAGTTGGGCCTGCTTGATGCGCAAGCAGCTGTCCTTGTTGCCATCGTAATCGGTTCGTCCAAAGAGGCCATAGGTTACGCCGCTCTAAGGTCAAATTAGAAGGGGCGTTTATCCACGTTTCTTCATATTGTGTACTCACAGCCCACGAGTCCCCAAGGCCAGACCACTTGAACGGCTTCGAAGAGTCTTCACGAGCGACCACGATGTTGTTGAAGGTTTTGACGGTGCTCAAGTCTTCTAGTGGAGCAGATTTGATGGTAGCAGCAAAGAGAGCCACGAAAAGGTATAGAAGCCGTATGGTGGAGTTGAAGCTGCAGTTCAGATATCGATAGACGGGGGTCAAATCAGGAGGAGTCGACGAGGGTTACGGAGAGGATGATGGAAAGAAGACAGCGGGGGGACGAGAGAACTTATATGAGTAAGGAGGGAGAGCCTCAACAGGGTCCAAGGCTGGCGTTTGCTCAAGTTCTCTCATTTGTATAAGCTTACCATTTTCGAAAGACATAGGCAGATAAAGGCAACTTGACCTTGGTGAGAGACAACCAGCGATCACACCATCGATTTTGATTAGGTATATCACAGATTAGTGGTGCTTTGACAAACGAAGCTGATTAGCCGAGCGGTTGGCCGTGGTGAATTGGCCGATCACATGATGCCTAGCTATGTTTAGTCATTCCCACGGACTGGTAGGACAAGCGCCACACGCGGAACACACCCCAAGGCCACAAACACCACTTGGCCTCAACCCTTAACCTCCAACACGACTCTTAGCCACACATCATGCGATTCTCGCTACTACTAAGCACGCTCGTCAGCCTTTGCTGCGCATTTAGCTCCATTGAGGACCTCGTCTACGTTGGGTTGGATCTCAAGCCCACATATGGTACTTCAGTAGTAGCCTTCGCAAATGGCACCCTGGTCGGTGTCGCATAAGTGGAAGGCAACGGGGAGTACCAGGAGACGATGCGCAAACTCTCGCTGGAGAGTTCAACGCACGAAGCGTGCATCTGTTTTCGCCAGTGCTTGTTCTATGACTGATTCTTATCCAGCCCTCCGTACTAGTATCCTGGTCTCGATGATATAGCTGACTGACCGCGAATGATGTGGCGCAATTTTCGCAAGTCGCTTGGTCTGCCTACCTCTAGAGACGCGGGCGCGATTAGCACGGTCGTCAAAGCTCTCAAAAATGCGACTGAGAAAGCACTCGAATCCAATACAAAGTCCACGAGGCCGCGGCTGCAGTACCTCGTTTCCCTGCCATTTACAACGAGGACCTTTACGACGCTTTCGAGTACGCTGGCATCGAATACCTGCAGATTCAGTGGCACGAGGGTAGCCCTTATCGCAACTTCCTGACCTACGACGCGCAAACTGCCCTCGCGGGGCACAACTTCTCCCTTTGTTACGACTACAGTCACCTGGATGCTTGCAAAGGCGAAGATCTTACCCAGAACTTGGACGTGTATTTGTTGGTTACGTACGCCCGTTCCGACCTCATGATCTCGAACACCGCAGCGCACGGCCATAGTCTATACCATAATCACGAAGCAACATCCGTTCGGCTTGGTCTCGGCACAGATTCCCCACTACGTGTGAGTGATGAGAAAGAGTACTGGAACCAAGTACGCGATGCCATTCTAGAGCCCTTGAAGAATCCCCCCGAAACAAAATACAGACCAGCGAAGATCATCTTCGTTGGCGATGGTGTTACGGATGACTTTGTTGGATTCGTGGAGGCTCAGGTGTACGACTTCTTGAATGAGCGAAAGCAGGAGCCCTTGCCGGACACGATCGCTCTCGACCCCATTTTCGTGCAGGCCAAAGGTGTGGCCGAACTCGCACGTCGTCGTCCGTATCTTCCAACACCGCAGAGACCAGGGTATTTCCCTCCGGACAAAACGGCTCAGGCGTTTGAGGAGGGTCCGGAGTTGTGATTGCCAGGGGAAGAGTGGCAAGGGGAATGTCGTAGCATCAATGGCTGGTTTGGAGTTGATCTGAACTGTTCAAAGTGGACGATGTATTCAGGGGCTATTTATTGGATGATATCACAATTTGTGTCGCAAATTGCATACTGTGCAGGTAAAGCTGTGCAATGTTGAAGTGCGAAGTTCAAGATGAGAAGATTTCGCTTACGTCGCCTCAGCAGGCACCAGCCTCGGCTTGACTCAATTATTGACACAGCCACGATTCCACCTCAGAACCACCAGTCACACCATCCAACATCCTACAAAAAGGAATCGCCATTCCATGTTCCCAGCCCAGAAATATCTCGAACCGTGAATCACCATGTCTTCACACGTCCCACCACGCGCCTCCCTTCTCGGCCTACCAGCAGAACTGCGCCTCATGGTCTACGCCCAACTAGCTAACGAAACCCACACGCACTACGTATATCCCCTAACAGAAGGAGGCTATCAATCTCCCCACCTTCGCATCGCATACCCATGCCCCTACCCAGACACCCAATTTCCCCAACTATGCACCCGCCCTCGCTTCTCCGGCCTACACCCTACCCAGGACCTGTGCACGCGTAGCAGCACCACCGTACGAAAAGTCTTCCCACTGCGCCAGACATGCCGCCTCATCTACGCGGAGTCGCGATACGTCCTTGGAGCAGAGGCAACGAGCGTGTCTGCGCTAGCACACAATGGGTCTTGGATGTTCTTCCGGCTTCCCGGAACCCTAAGGCGTATCACGCTCTTGGAGGTGCCGTATAACCTTGTCCACATTCATCCTGTCATCTCCAGCCTGGAGCACTATGCATCGAGTTTGACGGGGTTGCAGAGTGTTGCTGTGCAGTCGCCTGTTGCGTATAAGAGGTTTGTTGTGAAGACGAGGCGGGCGGCGGGGGTGTTTAGGCCAGAAATGACTTGGCAAAATTTGAAAATAGTTAAGAAGCTGGATGAGGTTCTTAAGAAGAGGGTCATGATTGTGTTGGATGCTTGGGTGTGTTTTAAGCCTGGGCATAAGTTTTATGAGGGCAATGGGATGAGAGACGAAATGGCTGTCATTAGGTGTGTGCTATGGCCGGGTGAGGAAGACAGGAAATCGAGTTGCGAAGTTAGGAGAGAGCAGGTCGTGGAAAGGGGTAACGTGGAAGGGGAGAGGAAGTTCGTTGGAGAGGAGTGGAAGTGGCACTGGACGGGTAAAGGGTTGGCGTATGGCAAGCAGGGAAATTAACGGACTTGATCTTCTTGACAGTTTTTCAGAAATCGGCGAGAAGCATCAAGTACAGACTGCGCCACTATGACACCTAGGCGGCGGTGATGTCTTACGTCCCAGAATTGACAGGGGTAGTGTGAGTCAAACATAAGGCCCCCACTAGCCTTATCCATAACTTAACCCATCAGCCGATGACCCCACTTCCATCTCCATCCCCAAAACCATTACAACCATGCTCCAACTCATACACCAAATAAACAACATCATCATCACCGACCCACGCCACCCAGCCTCATTCCTAAGCCTCCCCATTGAACTCCGCATCCACATCTACAGCTACCTCGACCAACCCCTACAGTTCCACATCAGAAAATACCACAACTGGGGAAACAGAGAAACCTATACCACATCCATATGCCAGAACTCAGATCCATCCTTCTCCCAACTCTGCGCCAAGCCACCCTTCTCAGCCGTCTGCCCCTCAAACACAGCCTACCACCATCCGCCACAAAGTCCCTCCCATGCGCTGCGCCAAACATGTAAACTCATCAACGAAGAATTGCGTACTTTCATGAAGCCGCTAGGTCTCGGCGTAACCGTGCCGCTCCGGGACGGCCTGTTGTATCTCACCACGCCCAAATGGCAACATCGGTACGTCGCAGCCGACAAAATTACGCACTTGACGCTCTGCTCGAGTGATCCGTTCTTCGCAGCATCTCACATACACTCCGCAATGGGACAGTTGGGAGAATGTGCACCGCACCTAACAGCGTTACGATCTGTCGCTATGCAAATTCCATTACCTCGGCATCGGTTCTGCGAGAAGAGGCCTGGGACACGGTTACGGCCGAGCTTTTGTCCAGAGAAAACATGGCGCAATGTGTGGGTCGTGGGGCGGTTGGAGGAAATATTTGGTCGGGGAGTTACTGTAATTCTGGAAGCTTGGGTCGTGTTTCGGGCGGGGAAGTTTGAGAATAAGATGGATGGGGATCAGATGGTGAGGGTGAGGGGTGTACTTTGGGGGAGGAAAGATGAGAAAAAGGTAAGAGAGGTGGAGTGTGGGGTTTTGTGGATACCGGTTGTTGAGCAGGAAGATAAGTTGTGGAAGGAGTATTGGAAGGATTGTGGTATGGGGTATGGAAGACAAGCGAGTTGATCTGGTAAAAGTGAGGCTATTGTAGTAGGCTGAGGCCTGCACAGACTTCTCGACAAGCGCAGCGCAATCGGTTGGCCAATTGAGGTATACCAGGCTGTATGAAATTGCGCATGTTCATTGCCGCTTTGAGGAACGTCGGCTACTAGACCAACCTTTTCTATGAGTGCGTAGCCTTAGATGGTTTCGTAAGGTCTTCTAGATAGAAGAGACTGCTAGCTGAAAGACTCTAGTCGTACAAGCGATGACGTGCTGATCGCAGTTGAAACCTCTTGATTGACCACTTGTCTTTACTCCCAACGTCATCCTCTTGTCCAAGAAATCTGAACATCATTTTCAAGCTCACTTTGTGTCACGTCTTCTATCAAATTCCTTTTTCATGAGCATTCCTACACTTGTCCACTAATCGCTCAAGCTCCGCGCCGCGATATTAAGTCCTCTCCCCCTCATCTCTGACCTGACGCTCCCTGAACCCGACAGTACATGTGAATCGCAGGTTCAACGGACACGTGAATGCAAACCACCTCTCCACTTTGAACATAAAGCCACCAGGGCGCCGATGTGGAAAACGATTTTGTGGAAACATTGAGCCGCCGTACTGTGCATGATGAATGGCGTTCATGGATCCAATTTGGCTGTATCTGCCGTCACTTTGTAGTCGAATGATAACAGTCGAGTCGGGGAAGTCATTGCAGAAGCGCTCAATAATAGGAGTTAGGCAATACTTCCGGTAAAGCGACGATCGCCTGTGATGGAAAACTGTCACACTATCGAGAAGCGTCACGCGCCGGATTTGTGACAGACGTTTGCGACTACAGTTCTCGATGAAGTGCATAAAGTGCCTGTATGCGCTTGTCTCTGGTTCCCGCCATATATTGATGAAAGTGAGATCATTGTAGCGCAGGCTGAGGCCGTTGGTTTCGGCATGGAGCTGGCGGCAAACGAGGCGGAGCTGGTTAGTTCTCGAATGCTAGAGCTGCTTGGCTTCGCTGCACGAAACGGCAGGCGTGATAGACCTTTGCGATTTTGGAAGACATCGCGGAATATGCCTCCTTCCTCCGTAAGTGCGTATTGGTAGATTTTGTCGCGGAGTTCTCGAGGTAAGCGGGTCAGCCAGTCAATAGCCTCTGGTCGCGAAGGCGCTGACATCCAGCCAGTGATTGAGTCGCGTTGCCTATCCATAATTGTTGAAAGTCGAGGCAAGATGCTGCTGCTGCTGCTGGGTCCCGAGATCTATTCCGGCCAGATCTGATCTCTCGATGTGAGCATGCGGGCTATCGCCAAAATTGATGAGCGCAATAAGGTGACTGCGGGATGGATTTGGCGCTGCCCAATGCCCCTCTAGACGTTCGGATGATTCGGGATGTGGTTGTTCCATTTGGGAGGCGTGGGACCGTCTGAGCTCACACGCAGGGACTAGCCTGCACGTGAGCGCACAACCAGTAGCCGTAAGTAGCGACGCCAGCGGATGACTTCATCTGTAATTGAGTATCACTCACACCGAATTCTTGGCGAAAGCTTTGCGTTGACACCGGGGAGTCAAGCGACTTTTTACCAATTACAAGCCATGAGTGCAACGATATTTTCTACACTTCTGTTCATACACTGTGGTTCATAGCGCTCGAAGTTCTGTAAAACCACTTTCTTCCACTTCATATCCATAGATCAGTCATACCATATTCAAACGCCTCGCTCGCACTCCCCAATATCAAACCTAGCAGCACCATGCAATCATCATCCTCGAAATCATAACGCGCGTGTCTTCTCGACAAATCCCATCCTCCACAGCTTGCTCCGTCCCCGAGCTTACCCTATCTTCCAAACCCCCTCTTTCCCACTAAACCGCTTACTATAATCCCTCCCAGGAATCCCTCTCAGGTACCCGTTCGGCATTTTCATATCCTCCGCAACCTTCGCTCGAAGGCCCTCAGACGCCACATACTCCGTATTCTGAAAATGCAGTCGCACCACGACCTCCACCCCCGGAACATTCTGGCAGAAACGCTGAACGGGGTGTGTCAGGCAGCACTTGCGAATCAGGGTGTGTATGAAGTCTGGGTCGAGGATGTTGATGCGCTTGATGCGGTTGAGGTGCGTGCGTGAGCAGGACTCGATGAAGCACGTGAAGTGCGTGTAGGCTGTGGTGCAGTTTTTGTGGCAGGTGTCGACGAAGGTGAGGTTGTTGTAGCGAATGCCGAGTGCAGTTGTCTCAGCGTATAATTGCTGGCAGGAGAGGCGCAATTGGTTTGATTCTTGGTACTTGTTGTGCGATGTAATGGGGCGAAACCAGGTGGGTTCATGGCGTTGCTGATTACGTCGGCGACGAGTCCGCCTTCTTCGGTGAGAGCATATTCATAGATTATGTCTCTGATATCTCGCGGTAGGATTCTCAACCAATTGACGCCTGTGGACTTCGTCTGCTTCGAAAGCCAATCGGGCTTAGCATTGGGTCGGGAGACTACCTTATTGGCTGCAGGCTTCGTTATCCGGTATGAGGATATTGTTGTATGATCTTTTAAGAGGAAAGAGGCGAGGCAGTTGAGGATATGAGGCGCAAGTTGATGTCGCGATATTGGAGCGAGGATGGACGACGAGGTTGAGCGTGTGAGCAAGTAGGTAAATCTTTCGGAGTAATTTGAGTGATGATATATCCGCTACCTCAGCTTTGATGGGCAGCTCCCATTTTTGAAATGTTGAGGTTCAGAACTTCGACTCTTAGTCTAGTGATCTTATCAACCATAGAACACCTACTAAACTTTTCTTGATTTACCCGGCTCTCAAAGAACAATCACAGATCTAGCGTTAGCTACAGCAGCTTTAGACTTTATATAATCTGAATAACCCCAGCTTTGACGAAGTATCAAAGAGGGATGAGTGCAACAATCTCAGCTTCCAATCTCACCCGAAAAAAGCTAATCCGGGGGCGTAAAGAGCGCGTGCAAATTAAAGTGAGTGAATGCTCCGGTAACAGCTAAACGTGATACGCGTGAATGCTCGAGGTGTAGCAGCCTATACTATATGTCCAACGAATACGTAAGAAGATGGTGACCCTCTCGCGATTACTGCAAAGGATATTTTGCGGAGCTTGGGGTGAATAGAAATGCTCGTGTCGAGGTAGGGACAATGTAAGTGGGCATTGGGCGGTGATAAAGAGACATTGACTCGAAGCAAATAACGCTAAAAAGGATGCTTGCATGGTCGAGTATCGTAGCAAGCAACAATCAATCCAGTTCAATAACGCTAGCATATACCTCGAACGGAATTCTCAGTGCACCCTACCCAGGTAGGTATCGTTGGTATATGCAAAGTTCACATCCTCCATGGCCCAAGTCCCCACACCTCAAATTCCATCCTCATGCAACCCCTTAAAGAACCCAACCAAATACTCCACCTCCTCATTTCCCACATATTTCCTCGCAATGATCTCGCTAAATTTCTCCTCGTCGAAGTCCATAGTTAATGAGAACCTGAGGTTCTGCGAGCAGTCTGCAGCCGCGTGCTCAAACAGCCTCGCAAACGCACATACGCCGCTCCTAGTATAGTGACGGATCTCGAATGGCCACAAAGCATTTCCACGCAAGAAGTGCCGCATGGCGTCCACACGGTACGGCGTTGCATTCCATTGGAAGCGCACGATGATGGTGGCGGACGGGTAGGCGCGGCTGAACCGGACCAGAGACGGGGAGAGTAATCTTGCAAGAACGACATCCTCCTCTGGTACGAGTGTCGTATAATCCAGAATCGTGACTCGCTTAATCTTGCTGAGATAGCCCGGCGCACAATGATAAACGAACTGGTCGAACAGATCATACACGCTAACAAATACAGCTCCGCCTCGGCGCTGGAAGGTGAGGTCGTTGTACGTGATACCTAGTCCACTAGTCTCAGCGTACAATTGGCGGCATACGAGGCGCAGTTGGTTCGCGTCACGCGTCCGGTCTGAGGTGTTGCATGCGGTGCGGAAGCGCGTCCAGTTGTCGTAGCGGCTGGTTGCGTCGGCAACGAGGCCGCCAGGCTCGGTGAACGCGTACTCGTAGATGATATTACGCAGTTCGCGGGGGAGGAGAAGGAGGCGACTGCGGGTTGACGGTGGATTCATTGTCCTTGTGACTGGGTTGTTGAGTTAGTATTTAGAATGTATGTTTGTGTGAATGACGTACATGGTCATGGATTGAGATTTGGTATCCGAGATGTCCAGCGTCACGGTTAGATAGTTGAATCCTAAGAGGCCCGCCGGACAGTTGAGGGGTTATATCGAGAGGCTAGAAGCTTGAAGAGCCTGTCGTAGTGAGAGTCCAGTAGTGTTTGCTCCACGTGCCATACGCAGCTCCAGAGCTGTCACGCACATAAGCCCCACATATATTTCCAAGCTCAAATCTTAAACGATCTCAAACACCGTGGGTCTGAACGATTCATAGAATGGTATCAAACAGCGCCATCTCCCTTCCTCACACTCATCCGCCTCGTCGCCATCATTGGGACGAACTTGGAAGACACCACAGCGTTCGAAGCGCGGCACTCTACCGCTACGATGGCCTAGACTTCGTCTCAACGCGAGTCCTCGCAAGATGTACTCATGCTGGCCGTCGTGGCTCCAGCCGAACGGCATCAGAGTCAGCGGTTGAGTGGTGTCCATTGGTACGATATCTGGAGATAGCTTAACGCAGATGGTGCCGCCTGGAGAGCCTTCTGGATTGGAGTATCGAAGCTCCAGGTCGAGACAGGCAGGGTTCATGCTGCAGTGGGTACTTAAGACCACTGTGAAAGTCTGTGTTAGGCCCTGGATGGTGAGTACAGCTTCTTTGACCGCGCCACATGGGGCTTGAGCGTCGACTAGATCGACGCTCGCGTCCAGTATGCTCCAGTGTGGCACCGGAGGCTGGCGGATAGAGTCGCTCATGACTGAGTCAGGGCTATGAGTCGATCCATCTAGTTCATAATTTGTCTGGTAGCCGATGACATCAGTGTCCCAAAGCACATGGCCGAAGCTAACGGATCCGTTGATACCTGTCCAGGACCATGACGGGCCTTGATATTCCAAAGGCCGAGCTGGCTGTGGGGTGTGTGCCGTCCAAAGCAAGTCGTTGGGTAGTTTGTAGATCCAGTGTCCGGCGACGTAAACGTTGACGGTGTTCTTGTGTGTGAAGTTCTGCAGTTGATGATTTTGCTCCTTCCTGTCAGCATGCTGCTGGTACGCCGTAGCTATACCCGAGATGGCGAGTATGCGATCGGTAGGTCTTGAAAGCTTGCGTTGCGTGTAATCTCGCACGAGGCCACGCCACTCCAGGTCAAAACCAGGATGTTCAATGTCAAGGCGGTAGTGCAAAATATCTTTTGATGTCCTTCTAGAGCTCGCCAAGGACCATCCGTCCACGCTCAACGCTCCATTGCTTCGTTGAACATCGTGCCGACAGACGAGTCTTAATTGTCTACAGTGTGTGATAAATCAGCCAACTGGTGATATGCCGTGACCAGACCCATCACTTGTATCACGGAACGAATGGAGATACTGGATGAGACCTGATTTGATGGTAAGGCCGTAAAACTTACAGTGGGCAATACTCGAGAACGTGGACGGAAAGAAGAGCTTCCTGCAGAGCCCACGCTCGACTGTCAAGTGGCAGCGTCTCACACCTGTCGGTGTCTAACTCAACCATCCCGCCATCATGTGTTTGGAATCCGCCGTCTTCGAAACATACGTTACTAACGATAGGTTTTGGAGTGGTTCGCTTCTGGAGGAATCCGTCCGCTGTGGAGGCAGCAGTAGCAGCAGCAATCGTGATGATAGCATTGCTGTATATCGATGGCATCTTCGCAATCTCCCTAGATTTATCAATAGGGCAGTCTTGCACAATACACAGGGAGTCAACCCATAAAAAGCTGTGTCCAAGCTCTGTGGTGACTTTGACTGCATCGCGGAGCGTCAGAGGCAGATCGTCGTAATTGATTACTTTGCCAGTCGATAGGTGATTCGATCTCGTAGTCATGTGTAGTTGATCGCCGCCCCAGCAGTAGCTCAAAGCTATATAGTCGACTTGGTGTAAGTCTCCACACTCCACCAGCCTCAATTCATAAATACCACAAGATTTGCGAATGTGAATTAGTCGACTAGGACCTTCATGGAACATCGATCGCTTCTTTCCGTGGTGGGCCAAACAATCTGACATCCAGGTCTTCACGAGGTCATAAGTGTGAGATGTGTCGGGATCCGGGTTGACCGGCGCAGTATTCATCCGCATGTCGTGAGTATATGTTGCTGCATGGGACTCGCGCCGTACACTATCCTCCGAATACAACCTATACGCCACACCATCGCAAAATCGCTCATGGCCCCTCGCAAGATGCATCGTAAGGTGCCTGCCGTCCTGGTAACGAGAGACATCCCAGTCTTGATACAGGGTAAGGTTCGGAAGGAGATCATCCAGCGTGCTTCCAGCTTGCGCGAGTTTGTCCACAAGAGACACGTACACTGCGCAATTGAGTTGGCAGGCTTGCAAAACAAAATCGATATCTAGGGTAGTAGGAATTCCTTCGAGCCTACTGCTTAGAAAGATGGATGCGCAGTACTCGCATGTATGCTCCTGGAGGCCGCGTAAAGCTCGCGGTGGCTTCTGTTCGCGAGGCTGTGGGTTTCTGGCGAGGCATTTGCGCTGAGCGTTCGCCACACAATTGACGTGCAAGTAGCATGGCGCTGTAGGTGTCTCTTCTAGCATGGCGTGAAATTCCGTGGCTTTCGCGGAAAGAGGTGGAGGTGGAGGTGGTCGATCGGAGATGGTGTGGCATTCGTGAGGTAAGCACCGCTGCACAGCCCGCCTGCAGCGAATGCAGTCGGGAAGCAACGAATAAGACGCGAAGTGCAACAATTAGGGTAATACAGCCGTCTACGATGATTACTGCCTCATTTAAAGACAAGGAGAAGTACTAAGGATCAGAAAGTTCGAATCAACGTATAGTCGATCAGCACTCAAGATGCCTCACACAATCACCTTCGCTCTCAAAGAATAACCACAGATCTAGCGTTAGCAACAGCAGCTTTAGACGTTGTAGAATAAGAAAATGCCTCACACAGTCTGGGGTTTAAATTTTCATCCAATGTAGACTTGCATAAGCAGCTACTGCGGCTAAATCTCTTGCCAAAAGATTAGAAAGAGTAACAAATACATAAGAGCCTGCACTAAGTCTATCATATTTATGCTATCAACTACACCAGCTATTGCGCGATAACTGCTTACATTTTGCTACCCTGATTAGTATCGCTTGTCTTTGAAAAGAGGCAGTACAAGCAACGCGTATGCCATAAGCCAAAAAAAAACACCACAATCGCCAACATGACTCGATTCTGTTCTTATCTTAACTGATGTAGCCCTTCATGTACTCCAATCGAAAGCTGTTGTTGTGGCTCACCTCTTCCATTTGAGCTACAGAAACGCATTGCAGGCTTTTTCCGCTATAAAAGCTCAAGATTCCCTAGCAATTCAAGCCCCTTCCTTCTCCTCCCAACTTCAAGACGGAAGCTCACCCAAACAAAGTACAACGTAGACCTTACACATGCTATACCAGAAAAGTTAGCTCAACACACAGACCAGCGTAGGTCACTTACTGCATGACATAGGATGAATAGATAAGTGGCGTAGCATTGTTTTGTCAGGGGAAGGTACCTGGGTACTCAACTAATACGAAGCTCTACTTGCCTATCCGCTTCTAGCGACGACAGCGCCAAATCGTGGCAAAAAGCTCAAGGACCAAACAGTCGTCTTCCATTCGATATAATCTCGTAAAAGCAACGTGTTACCACGCAGTATCCCCATTCCTCCCGAAACGCCCCATTACCCCAAAGGTATCCCTCTACTCAAAACACGTACCCAAAGAAAGACGAAGGAACTGGACGTCAAGCATGCGCATCTAAGCAGGCTCTTCGGTCCTCGCGCGCTTGCCGTTGGCATTTGCGTCGTCGACCTCCAGCCCCCTCTTGCCGTTGCTGTTTCCAGCCGTATTTGATGGAGCAGGGGCTGGCCTAACCTTCTTCTTCGTCTTGACCAGACCCGTGACGTCGTTGGCGGACTTGGTGGCTTCTGCGATCTTGGCTTTTTGGGTGGCTGCGTCGGCGCCGAGGAGGCCGCCGAGCAAGCCGTGGAAGACTGTTGGGTCGATGGTGTCTATCTCTTGCTTTGTTGGGTCTGCTTTTAGTTCCGTGATGCGACTGGTTAGCTCTTCTAGCATGTTCTTCTTGTCCTCGACGATGGCCTTCTTCTCCTTCGTTTCCTCTGCTGTTAGGACGTCAGACGCAAGAGCTGCCTCTTCCTTCTTAAGACGGGCCTCCAGGCTTTGCATAGCGAGCTCGGTGTGCTTGACAGCTTCGTTCCTAAGGTCCCAATCAACGTCATCCTTGTTGTCATCTGCTGGATTCGAGGTGTCGGCCGTGGCTTCGCTCGACTTTCCTTTCAAGTCGTCACGGATTTTGGATACGGATGCGAACTCGAGGGCTAGTGATAGCGAATAGTGGCTTTCTGTGACGTTCTCGTGCTCCTTAGGGTTGAGCTCGTTCTGTAAGACGACCGCTGCGCGCGCGTCTGATACCGCATCGTGGAAGCGCTCGTTCTCGAGTGAGATCTCGACGAGGAAGCCGTGGCAGTCTGCAATCTTCTCCTTGATCGCACGTGCTTTCGGAGTAAGCTCGACTTTGCTCTTGTCTGTGCTGTCTGCACCTTCTAACGACTCGAGCTGTCTCAAGTACAGAACGCGGGCCAGCTCAAAGATCTCGTAGGCGTTGCTGAAGTCGTCTTCCTCCTCTTCCTGCTCGCCCTCTTGCTCCTCATCCTCGTCCTCTGAGTCGGTCCAGTTCTCGTCGCCGGTGAGCTGGAAGAAGGGTTTTGACTCGACCGACTCGTCCTTCTGCTCGGTCTTGGCACCATTTGTCGCACTCGATGCCTCCCCCGCCTCGGCCTTTGCTGCCTTTTCCGACTTCGTCTTCTTCTTGTCCTCCTGCGCGACCTTGTTCCCTAACACGTCACTCTTGGCGACTGCGACCTTATACAGCGCGCGTCCGTAGTAGAAGAGCAGCTCAGCGTTCTCGGGCGCCATCTCGCCGTTGAGCTCGGCCTGGATCTCGACGGCGTCGGCATAATTGTGGGCGGCAGCGGCGAAGTTCTTGGTGAGGTAGTGGATCGACGCGGCCTTGGTGAGCTCCTCCAGCTTCTCCCTCGTCTTGGGCAGCTCTTCGTCCTCGGTGACGGGCGCAAGCAGTTTTGTGGTCGGGTCAGCCATAGTGAGGATTATGCGGTACTTTTATTGGTGTTGTGGTAGCGATGTCTGAAGCGACCGTGGTGAGGCTAGTTGGAGTCGTGCGAATGTTGTAGCTGGTGAGCGAGTAAGGTGTAAAGTTCGCGGTTAGGCGCGGTCGCGGTGGTCCAAGCGGCAGGCGCGACGCGTAAAGTGCATGTCCGTAAGGGCTACCACTTTTGGCGCAACACAAGCAACTCGACTCTCGACACAATGGCGACTTCAAGACGGCCAGAAAAGCCCTCGGCGGTACCAGCAAACCTAATTCCGTCGTCTTCGCCTGCATTCGGCACACCCGTCCATCCCATCAACCCCCGAAGAGTAACCGCGATACGTGCCCCGCCTGCGCTGAAGCCGCCCGTCAAGTCCACCGTTCTCCCCATCCTCCTACCCCCCGCCACACTACGACCCCTCGCATTCCGGACGTTCACCAAGAAGCACAATCTCACCCTCACATCGTCTGCCCTCCAAGCATTAGCCACTTTTGTGGGGAAGCACTGCGGGTCGGGATGGAGAGAGGAAGGTCTTGCGGAGAAGGTGCTGGAGGAGGTGGCCAAGAGCTGGAAGAAGTGCAGTGGTCAGGTGATCGTGGAGGGGGAGAGCGAGACGCTCAAGGGCATCCTCAAGACACTCGAGGGCTCTATGCTGGGCGGCCGGATAGTGCAGGGCTCTAACCTGAGCAGGCAGAGCAGCTTCAACTTTGGTGCAGAGACCGGCGGACTTCCTACTCGACCAGCGCTGGACAGCAACACCAGCTTTGGCATGTCGAGTCTGGAAGTAGAGGACCACGACGATGAGGAGGAGCAGCTGAAGGATCCACGAGAATGGCTCAAGGTTATTGGAGCCTTTGAGCAGCCAAGGATGATATACAATTTTACCCAGAAGCATTTCGACAAGTAGGTCTCTTGGCTGTACTCGAGGGTGCTGCTAACTTGGAAAGATCCACCTCAACACCATCCCTATTCCCAAACCCCGCCCACAAGACTGAGCTCTTCCGCCAACGATATCACATTGTGCACCAGCGCATCCTGCGCAATGAGACCTTTCAAGCCCCTACCTTCTCCACGACACGCTCGGCGACGCTCATTCGTGCTGGATCGATCGCGGCAGCACAAGCCAACACCATAACCCCCATCGCCAACCTGCTCGGACGAACTGGCAGCACGCACTTGATTCTTGGCATGCTTACCGTCTCGCCAACAGGTTTCCTTTCCCTCTCTGATCTGACAGGAACCATAGCCCTCGATATCCAACACGCGCGGCCCATTCCCGAGACCGGTGCCTACTTTGCCCCGGGCATGATTGTGCTGGTAGAGGGCAGCTACGAGGAAGACGCGGGCGCGGGTACATCAACACTGGGCGGCACTGGTGGTATTGGTGGGACAATAGGCGGAAAGCTCCTTGGCTTCTCTGTCGGACATCCTCCATGCGAGCGACGAACAGCGACCTTGGGCGGCGCGGAAGAGACTGACAAGAATGCTGTGAACGCACCGGCGTTTGGCTGGACAGACTTCCTGGGAGTCGGTTCGCAGCGCGCAACCGGTGCGCGAATGAATAAGATCGCGTCCAAGCTACTTGACCCAGAGACAGCGCATAACGTTGTAATAGCATCAGACCTGCACCTCGACGTGCCTTCGACATTGACTGCACTTCGAACTTTGTTACG
This sequence comes from Ophiobolus disseminans, assembly GCA_010093685.1. Classification (NCBI taxonomy): domain Eukaryota; kingdom Fungi; phylum Ascomycota; class Dothideomycetes; order Pleosporales; family Phaeosphaeriaceae; genus Ophiobolus; species Ophiobolus disseminans. The sequence goes on along the minus strand of MU006236.1, from coordinate 254,445 downwards.
CACACATACGCCGGATCCATCAGCCACACACCCCGTCTATCCCCTCGCAATCATGCTCATGGGCAACTTCAGCTCCAAAGCCAGCTTGGCGGGTGTTCCAGGCGCAGGCAGCATAGAATACAAGGAGCACTTTGATGCTTTAGCATCTGTCCTCGCCGAGTTCCAGCAACTCATCGCACACACCACCCTCATCTTCGTGCCCGGCGACAACGACGCCTGGCCCAGCGCCTTCCTTGCCGGTGCAGCAACACCCTTGCCCCGAAAACCAGTTCCCCCGCTCTTCACCAACCGGATACGAAGAGTCGTCGCAGAAGCGAACCGCGAGGTCTGGGGCGCAGGCAAAGCAAAAGGCAAAGAAGGAGAAGTAGTCTGGACAAGCAACCCCTCACGACTCAGCTGGTTCGGCGTCAAAGGCGAAATGGCCATCATCAGAGACGACCTAGCAGGGCGCTTACAGCGAACAAGCATACGCTTCAACAAACCCGACGAGGACGTCGACGACGATATGCCCTTTGCCCCTTCGGCGCAAGGGAACGATGAGTCTCAGGATGTAATGGATTTAGACCTAGACCTCCCAGCACAACCCACACAGAAACAACAACAAGAGTTAGATCGCGACGTACAAACCGCCCGCGCTCTCACCCGCACTATCCTCTCGCAATCGCACCTCTCCCCCTTTCCCATGTCTGCGCAGCCGCTGCACTGGGACTTTGCGCATACTCTGAACTTATACCCGCTGCCGACAAGCTTGGTGCTAGCCGACAGTGAGGCGCCCCCGTTCGTGGTCAAGTACTGCGGGTGCACGGTCATGAACCCGGGGAGTATAGCTGAGAGCGGCGGAAGAGTGCGAAGAGAAGGAAGAGCAAGATGGATTGAGTATGATATTAGGAGTGGGATTGGGGAAGTTAGATCGGAGGGGTAGGGGGTGGTTTGGTCTGTTGTGAAGCGGGCGTTCGGGCGTATATGAGTGACGATGTGCGGCGTGATGGAGTTTTGAGTAATCGCTCAGGTAGCGATATTGTTGTATACCATCGACTTACTCTGGTATCGAGACTCGTGTAGTTGAGAACGTGTGACGCGTTGTAGGTGTATCCGCATACAGAACCGCGACTGCTTTTCCTTCGGCCGTATAACTGAGCCTGGAGAATGTCGCAGATCTACAAGTTCATCAAAGGCATCTTATGGTGCTGCGTATGTCTTTAGGACGTCAATTTCGCTCTTGTGCAACATGAAGGTACCCTGGTCGCGCCTTCCTGCTCGGCGTAAGCACAACTTCAACCACACCTCATACATCGTCCTCCGACCTTTACACTTCACCAACCATCCCAAATACGAAGTATTCCTGCACTACTCCTTAACTCCGCTTTGCTCGTCCTCTACACGCCCGTTGCATCGCTGCTGATGCCCTTTTCTCGAATGCGTACATGCGGCGTCGCATCAGCACCCTTATACAGCATCCTCCGTCTTTTGTATTTCACCAGGTATCGCAGATGCCCCTGAATCAATTCTATCTCCGGTTTGCCCGTTCTTTGCATACATGTTGCACCGATGCTGATGCATTTTCTCCAAATGGGTGCGCGCGGCATCATGTCGGCACCGTGTCGGCAACCTCAACACGATGTCGGCCAAATTCGTGCGGTTTACCGGTAAAGCCGTGATACTATCTCAGCTCTCTGCGCGCAAGCAGGTATCTGCCTTTTATCAGCTGCGATAGTAAGATGAAAGAGTTATCGTATCTACGGTGTTACGGGCGCAGGCGGCCTAATTCCTCCGCGGCGTTGGGCCGGAGCGCCACAACGAGGCTGCGCGAGCTAGAGGCGCGCTTCGTCCGAAAAACGTGGGTGGTCGGCTGCGGTATGATGTACGTGATAGTACAAGCTCCGAATTATTTGCTTCGTACGTTGCACGCTAGATAGATGCTTGGTGTTATAAAGACGACTGCATTTCACGCTCTAGATCCCTTCCACTTATCCAAAATCCAGCACCAATACCCATTAGAAGTCATCCACAATGGGCAACCAATACTCACAAATCTTCCCGCCCTCTCCGAAATTCACAGAATCCTCCCTGTCCGACCTGAAAGGAAAAGTCTACATCGTAACCGGGTCCTCCGCAGGCGTTGGCAAAGAACTCGCACGCATCCTCTATTCCCGGAACGCCACCGTCTACGTCGCAGCCCGCAGTTCAGACCGCGCCAACGCGGCTATCACATACATCAAAGAAGCCCACCCTACCTCCACCGGCGCGCTACACTTTCTCAAACTCGACCTCAACGACCTGGATGGCATCGCGCCGTCAGCCCAGGAATTTCTCAGCAAGGAGAAGAGACTCGACGTCCTCTTCAATAATGCAGGCGTCATGGTCCCACCTCAAGGCTCGACGACAAAACAGGGGTACGAGCTGCAATTAGGCACGAATTGCGTTGCGCCTTTCCTCTTCACTAAACTTCTAACTCCCCTCCTTGTCCAAACGGCCAAGACGAGCGAAAAGGGCAGCGTAAGGGTCGTGTGGGTGAGCAGTAGTGCAGCGGATATGATGGCGCCGAAGGGTGGCGTGGACATGTCCAACCTGGCGTACAAGACGGACAAGCCGAGTTGGACCAAGTATGCCGTGAGCAAAGGCGGAAACGTTCTACATGCGATTGAATTCGGACGGCAGTATAAAGCGGACGGTGTTGTTTCGATTGTAAGTCTCACCCTTCTACTTCCCACCCACCCCATACATTTCCTAACGCAACGACTAGTCCCTCAACCCCGGCAACTTGCGGTCAGACCTGCAGCGCCACATGCCCGTGTGGCAAAGTTCTCTCCTCTGGTTGATGACGTATCCGCCCGTCAAGGGCGCGTACACGGAGCTGTTTGCGGGCTTGGCGCCTGAAGCTGCGATGCTCAAGGAGGGCGAGTGGGTCGTGCCGTGGGGGAGGATTGTGCCGCTCCGAAAGGACTTTGCGGAGAGTAAGACGGCGCGCGAGTTTTGGGAGTGGAGTGAGAAGGAAGTGGGGAGGTTTGCTTGAGAAGGGGGATTTTTGTCCGTGAGGATGTGTTTGAGATGGTAGTGCTTAGGGATGGGTGTGTTTAGCGCTGTAAGATTATGAATTGAGATCTTCATGTCATCTATCTGTCCCTATTACTTCTTCCTCTTATTCTTCCCCCATCTCTCGACCTTCTTCTCTTTACATCGCCCTTCTTCGCTCTCGCACGCTTCATGTGCACCGATTTAGCCAGCAGCTAGGTCCTATTCAACAGATGTTTCAGTAACAAACGTCCTAGCACACAACTGTATTCTTTCAGATCCTCATTAAACTTTCGCAAAGTCTTTATAGTGCTGTGGGTACATACAAGGTTATGCCGTGTGAGTGCGGTTCGAAGTTCGGATAGCGGGGTATTTGGGGAGAAGGCACGAGAAGTATTGAATGTGGATAGCTGTTTGTTCGACAGGGATTGGTGAGACAAGGTGTCAGTGGAGTTTGAGCAGCTTATGTCCAGATCACTGACGTGAGAGAGTCTTGTTCAGATTTGGTTCGTATTATGGCAATCATTGTTTTATTTCCCTCGTTTCGTTCACTGGCGCTTTCTTACTTGCGTACACTGGACACATCGGAGCGTCCTTCTTCTAACGATCCTTTGCTGTTGAGCTGCGCCGCCGGATTTCCACCAGATGCTTCCGTGAATGCCTCCAGGAGGGTGTAAAACAGGAGACATCGTGTATCGAAGTAATTTCGAGTCCAACTTAGCTTTGGGTTTTCCCGTTCATGGTCCTCAAATGGTCGTGTTATGCATGCTCGAACAACCCAGCCAGCCAGTCACCATCTGTTTGTTGCTCATCCCAAAGAGCACCTGCTTCCCCATCAGAGTAGTCCTCTGGTTCCTTCTGACCTTCAATAGCGTTGACAATCACCCGACATGGGAGGTCGTCGAGTATGGCGCGGCGACGTTCGAACCATGATGGTGACTTGCCAAATTCCCACGCACATGACAGCGTCAAAGTCTGCAAGGTACAACCGGCTGTGACAAAGGTATCACGGATCCATTCTAAGGTTTGAGCCTTGGGGTAGAGGATCGTCAGATGGGTGAGGTTTGGTGGCAGATCGCCAAGTGCTATCGCCGTGAGGTTGAGATGGTCGTTGGCATGAGCATAGTGGTGTACCAGTGCGGATGAGGGAACATACACGGTATGCAATCTCTCAAAATGTTTAAGCCTGCAGTAGATGGGGTCGAACGGTTCGATTTGGGACAGGATGCTGGGGTTGGACTTCTTGAGATTGGTAACGACATTGATCGTGAATTCCTGTAACTGTGATCTCGTATCACCGATTATTTCTAGGAAAGACGTGAAGGTTCCGTAAGGGTGCCACGTATAAACTGTCCAACGGTTGTGCATGTTGTACTGTATCCGGAGCAGTTGAGGGAAATGGGCTGCGTCGAACAAGGACTGTACGCTACCATCATCCATGCAGTACCAATCAGCATCCAGGACGACGGTGTGTACTTTTGGAAGTAAAAATGGGTCCATGTTAACGAGTTCATTCGTCCAGCGAGTGCCGCCATTACGAGACTTAATCGTCTGAGTGAGATCAGCTTCCAATATCTCCAACCCTTCGAATCCAAGCCCGAGTAGCGCCATGTTCGCACCAGAGATCTTCAGCCGAGTGACGTTGCGCGTGCTTGGAAGCAAAGGCAGGTGTGGACGCGGATCCATGTGTTTTTCGTCGTCCCATCCCCCAACACTCAGTCCAAAGAGGCGCTCTAAGGGCTGTACGGTCTTTCTGTCTTCCCCCTCCTCCGTGTAGATGGTAATGGAGATGTCGTTAACATTTGTGAGAAGGGACAGAAGTACTCCCAGGTACGCTGCCTGAGCACCGTTCCGGAGATCAGATCGCCACAATCGGATCATGCTGCTGACTCCAGATGGACTACTTCGCTCCAAGCGTCTGCTGCAATCTAGCGCAGCATCTTCGAGTCGTAAGCCACTCTCCAGACGCATGCGAGTCGCTCCAGATGGGACTTCCAAGCGCTCATCTAGATCTCGAAAGATCGATGTTTCGATGTCGATAACTTTCGTGAGGGCAATCAAGTCTGGCCTGTCGAGAGCCGTGCGAAGCAGAAGTGCGATCTGGATGCGGTTGGCGTTTTCGCGACGTATCTTGACGCATCGATACAGAGACGGTTTGGAGAAGTAGGCACAAGCTCTCGATGTTAGACAGAGAGAGGCGAGATTGAGGTTGTCGCCTTCAAGTCCTTCGGCGATTTCGAGCAACAGCTCTTTAGGCAAGTCGAGTAACTTGGCCATACCGGCGGGTGAGGGGTTTGGTTGAACGGTAAGGTGGTGGTTACTGGGTGAGACGTAGAGCGCGCGAACCAGTTCATGCCGAGTGTTTGCGCGTTCACTCTTCATTTCACCTGGTACGCACATTGACGACACGAAAGCCTACACGTCGCTGTCGCGTATTGGATGAACATTTCAATGAAATACAAGTTGACCGAGTATACTTTCACTTACCTGTGGCTAGAAACATGTAGCCGCGAAGTCGCGTGTTCGCGATCGCTCACCTTCCGAACAGCAATGACGTCACACGCTAGCGCAGCATTATCAGCAACCTTTGATCCATCGCACCTCTGTTACCACCTGCTGGCTATTCCATAAAACCGTCGCATTGTATATCCAAAAGAGAAACCTCCAGTTCTCACGATGGTAAACGACGGAAATCACAAGCACCATGTTACAGGATCGAGCACTTTCGGAGGCCTAGGGCATACTGCAGTCCAAGAACGGTTTTCTTCGCACGACAGCGCGGAGTGCACGCAGCAAAGACACATCATGAGCAGGACATGAAGTTGTAAGCTTTTATACATCTCTCCCGGCACACAAGTCTCCTTTCAACTTCATCAGCGCCACCAACGACTTCGTCTCGCCATGAAATGCGTTCGCACGGCCTCTTTTCATGTCCCATTCTTTTCGACGTTTTCGAGGCGCTTGAGAACCCGAGAACTGAGCACCGCAGCTCCATGGAAGATCGGGTTGATTATTTTTGATCTTGGGCGACAGAGGAGCTGCAGTCTATATCTGTCATGATAAGAGGACAACGCACAGGCGGAAGCTCTCCTCTAGCTTTGGAATCCCACCAAATCTTGAAATAGCGCAGTCGATGAGCACAGAGCAAGAACAAGTTTCATATCCAGATGCACCTCAAATAGACTTCACCTCTATCCTTTTCTGGATTCGCGACTTCCTGGAGGCTGACAGCATGTTGTTACGGGCTATTCTTTTGGAGTCTAGAAGATTATAGCCGCCGCGATGGGTTGGTGTGGCATAAGTTATTGATTGAGCTGATTCAACGCGTCTAGAGAAACTCCACGGATGTATGCTACCGCGACTTTGAGCAGCGAAGGCAGAGCGCAGACACACCATGGGGATAGCGTGGTGTTTGTAAAACTCAGAGCTCCATGGCCTACATCATTCCGTTTTCGAAGATATGCGGCAAGCGAGCGTCGGGTCGACGAAGAGAGATAAGAGAATGGAGAGCTGAATATCTCCGCCTATCGACCACATGTAGCTCAACCTTCGAGCGTCGTGATGCCGCTGGTGCTTTTGATTGATGTCCATAGCTCGTCTTCTTTTCAACCGCTGATCTCTCACTTATCCTAGCTGTACTCCAATGACCGGACGCAGATTCAGATCATGGCGGTGAACTCGGTAAGTTTTGAACCTTCGACCATCAGACGCGAGTAGGTGAGGCTTTAGAAGAGGAAGACGCATCGAAAGGCGATGGGTATTCTTCTGGTGGAATAGCTGAGCAGCTATAGAGTAACCGAGAACCCGACGCGAGGAAAGAGAGCCATGATACTCTTCTCGCCTAGGTCGCAACCGGCGCTCATTGTCCATCACTTTCTCAGATCCAAGATGCACGCATGGTCGCTCCATAACGACGGCAGCTTCAGGGTCGAGAACTAGTGTTGTATATATCCTGCACATCTCCAAGCATGAAGTCGTCCTCTTGTAATTTTAGCAGGGTCCTCTCCATAAAGGCTTCTTGTCGTGTTTGAGGTCCTGGGAAAAGGCGCAGCGGCACCAGAGGATCATAAACTGAAGCCGTAGTAATTTCAGAGAAAAAGAAGGCACATGTGTTGTGAACGGAGTTCTTTCTAATCCCCACTCTCTGTAGGTGTGTGATGAGAAGATGAGAGCTGACAGAGGGAAGAGCTTTATACTCCCGCACACTGGCAATCTGGGAGCATAATCACCACAATGTCGCTTTTCGAGTGCTGTCTCTCCCTCAATCATTCAGTCCGGATCTCGACCTTTTCGAAGCGTGCTCGGCTCATCGAAGACTTCATGTTGGATATTTCTAGACTTCTGCACTCAGAATCCTCGAGTCATAGACCTTTGTCAGGTTGTTATCTGAGCGTTCGAAGATACAAAGTAGACAAAAGAGCGCCAAACGCCATCCAAAACCCGGTTTTTGGCTTTTGGAGAAGGAGAAGCAGAATGCACATGCGAAGCTTCACATGTACTTTCAGCACCCTCGTTGTGCCGGTGTGTGATAAAGAAAGAGGTGAAGAAGCCGGAAAGCAGCGCGCTTTATATGCTGCTCATCTCGCGCACTTGTCGCACTCATGCCATCCCATATTATCTCTTTAAAACTCTCTCATGGCGTTGTAATTGTACCGTTTCGTGACTAGACTCACTTTCCGTTCCTCGCCAGGCCCCATAGCTTGCTTTGAGTGTGTTTTAAAGCTGCACCAGACGTCCATGGGTATCCATAAACTTCGTTTCTTTTGCGCGAAGCAAGTCCAGAAGGTCTGGGAAACATGTTCCCCCGCTATTCGATTTTTATTAAGCACCCCACCTCAGAGAGTCCGCAGGACATTCCACCTCACTAAATCGACTTTTGGAGAAGAAAGACAGACATCGAACAACACTGACTGCCCTTTGGTAAATACACCGAGCGGATGTATGATGAAGAAGAGTATTCCACAGCAGAAGCGAAGGATATATATACCCATTCCAAACTTCTTGCGCAATCATTCATCAGCTTGTCGCTGCATTCAGACGCCGTGCTCTTCTCTTCCATAGAATGGGGCCTCGGATCTTTGAGACGTGGGTCCTCGCATATAGCGCGGCACTCATGTGTTTTTGACTTTCGATTTAAGTAGAAATCTCAAAGACCACTCCTGCAGGGCGCCATCAGGTTAGTCCTTCGAAAACTTTTGCGCGCGGCCGAAGAGCGCCAGATCATCGCATGTTTTCTGTAGGTTTTTGGAGAAGCACAAAGCACATGAGATCTTTCCTCTGAGTTTTTTGTAAATTCATACAGCGAGTGTGATACAAGTGAGAAGACGAGGAAGGCCACGGAGGTATATATACTCATTAGACTCCAGGATCCTCCGTCATGAGCTTTACGGGTGTGGGTTTTGAGTCGCGATTCTTCTGGACATGGTAATATTCTATGACGGTTTCAAATCGATTCCAACGCACACAGCTTCTCGAATATCTGTTCAACGCGAATTAAAGTCATCAGATCGCTGAGTCCCCTTTTGAATCTCATGTAGAGTTCGTGATGTAGCGCACCGGCAAGACGCCCACGAATCATACGTTGGTAGAACATGACATTCTGGAGAAGCACACCACATGACAGCTTAGAGTCTTATTTTTTTTTGCGAATACGATGCGCGCGAGGGTGTAAAGAAGAATACTAGACAAGGGTGCGGGAGAGTTTTATACGCCCTTCTCGACCACGTTGTTGATGTCTGGCTGGAAGGCGCCACATAGGCTTTTGGAGATGGAGTATTTAGACGAAGCGACAGCCAAAAGGGTTTCGACATAAGCGGTGGAGTGGTTGGATTCGGAATGTAATGCAACGAGCGGAAAGCCAACAGATCATTAGCAATTGGTATCCCAATTTCTTGAGAAGCACATGCGTCTGTTCTTGTTCGTTTTCGAGAAATCAAAGCGCACGATGTTGTAAGGAAGTAACCACACACAGCCGTACTGAAGTTTTATACTCATCCTCTCCACCTCTTGCACACTCATAAAACCAGAAGTTTCCCATTTCGAATCCGTCTCTCCATCCCATGAGGTGATGTGCCGTCATATTCGACACCCCCAAAGTCGTCCAACCAAGATAACTATGTCTTTGTGTTTCGATCTTCAGCGAACACTCCTAAATCATAGCTTTTGCATGTTGTTTCGATCCTCACGCTGCGCACTCTCCTCCGCGCATATTGGATGGTAGTAATTTGGAAACGCGGCTGACTCGCAGCGAGCATGACAAACGTCTCTTTTTTCTTTAGAAGGAGCGGCACTCGCTCATGGACGGGTTCCATCATCTTTTTGGTGCATCGATCTCTGATGTTGTGTGTTGAGAGGAGAAGAAGAGCGGGAGCGGAGGGGTGGGTTATATACCTAGGTACTCCACCTGGGCAGCCTTTTCCAAGGTTCTTGACCACATGTATTCGAGTATCTCGAGTTTTGACACTCCACACACAGGCTCCGCACATGGCCACTTTTCGTCATGGTTTCCAGCGACGGAAGGCAGGCGAAACATATCAGTGCGAACTCGGCTTTTGCGAGCTTTGCGGCAAAGACCCAGAGAGACATAGGTACGCGCTTTCTGTCTTTTAATCGAGCGGAGAAGCACAGGAGGTGAAAAAGGTTTGTTCGATCTTGCGGCTTTGATTTGTATCTTTTGGTGGGAGCGCACGCACACATGCCTTGGAGATCGTTCAATTTTGATGCAATGCCAAACAGCGCAGTGTTGTAAAAAAGAGAAGAACACCGCGAGAGGAGAGGTTTATATGCTCCAACTCCATCTCTTGCGCAATCATCCGCCTGCTCTGGAAGCATTTTGAGTCCGAACACGCTTGCTGCACATGGTGAGGCTGATCATCTGTATCTTCAGGACGACGCACTCCATACAGGCAAATGCTTGACAATTCTGTACTTCTTCTAGCTGGGCAAGACGCGAGACATGGCGGTATCGATGTCTTTTTTCGTTTCGTTGGTCCTGGAGATACACAAAGAAAATCGAGGAAGAACAACGACTCATGATAAGCCATTGAACCACTTTTGGAGGCAGCGCAGCGCGCACATGACGGCTGAAAGAGATCTGTTTAGTCTTCACCGTAGAAGTATGGTGATCGAAGCAAGCACCCAGGCAACGCGAGGCTTTATACCTCCCGCCCCTCAGCTCTTCCAAACCCCATGATCATGGCAGTTGCCGATTTCAAACTCCTCCCTCTCTCATGACGTTCTGAATATCAATTTTCTTGTCCCAACCAACGCGCCCGACATGTGATGGTTGCAGTCTTTTTTTAACTTCCCAGAGAACCAGCACATGATCCAGAATACGTTCGATTTATGTGATATTTCCGAGGCGAGAAGAAACCGGGACGAACATGACATTCTTGTATTCTGGATTTGAAGACTGACGGCGCCCGGCACACATGATCAGTAGGGGCTATACTTTTGGAGAAAGCAAAAGTAAAGTTTGATACAGAAAAGAAATTGGGAGGAGAGCGAGGGCTTTATACTTGCTATTCGCGCCAGTGACTCAGCATGTGGAGGAAGATGAGACATTCGTAACATAAAGTCCATCGCGCACTGCTTCAAGACTAACAAAGTCAGTACCACAACACACATCACATCGCTCTCATGCATCAACAAACAGTATTGGTCATGAACATCGTGATAATATTCTTCAAACATTACCCATCCAATGTTATACGACAAAAGCCCAGCCCTCCCAGAACAACCGAGCCGTGAAGTCATCGTCGTGAAAAAGTCAAAAAAGTACGCCAGTCCCCCGTTCGCGCGTAATCCGGCAGCGAAGGTATCCTCGTGGGGTATGCAAATGCAAAAACGCGTGGTACTCCGTTCCAAAAATATCAAATCCCAATCCCCAATGTCGGCCGTGGTCCGTACATAATCGTAAAAACAAACGCGTGAAGAAGCATACTCAGAAGAGGAGAGTAGCCAAGCAACTAGAAGTGATGCTTTTAGATTGATCCTTCTCTTGTGAAACGCCAATTAAACACCCCAGTATTAAGCGCCAGATTCGTGAAAACAAAACCGGTGGTACCGTATCGCAAGACATTTCGGAAAATGGCTGCAGATCCGTCGTACCCAACCAAAGTAGCCAGCAAGCAATTATGCGGACAAGAAGCGGAGAGTTGTAACATCGCGATGGTGGAAAGATGGTTCAAGAATATAACAATCGTAACAGACAGATCTCGAGACAAGCGAGGTGCTTAGCTCAAGTCCATCATGTCAGCGTCGAGGTCGTGATGTTGCTCACCGGTAAAGGTGGCGAGAACGTCGTCGGTGGGTCCGAAGTTGCCTTCGTAAACAGTGGCACCAGAGCGGCGCCTTGTCTCAACCCACTGGCAGCCGAAGCACCGAAGGATTGACTCAGCTGAGGGGCGCTGGTCCGGGTCCTGATGTAGCATGGCCCTAACAACGTTGTCCATGGAGTCGATGTCGGAACGCTCGGTCATGAACTTTGGCGCGCGGGCAAGCTCCTCAGTAGGGTTGGAGACTGGCACCACGGTGACTGAGGACATCGAATCGTTGTCGGCATCCGACATGAGGAAACCATCCATGGACGTCCGGGTTCCCTCAGGTACCGGGTCGCCGTGGCTGTCGCGGCTGAGGGTGCTGCTCTCAGCGCTCCAAGTGAGGCTGGGCAAGACGCTGTCTGACTCCCCAGATCGAAGCTTCTGCCAGTAGAGGCCATTCTCTGGGATGACGCAGTTACCCGCAATCTCAGCCAACATCATGCCCAAGGCGAAGACGTCGGCAGGCTTGTCGAAACGGCCAGAGAGCGCCTCAGGAGCTAGGTAGTGACGGTCTCCCTCGCCGTCGATGTGCTTGGGCGCAGGCCATGGGCTGGCAAGGCCAAAGTCGGCGATCTTGAGCCCACCCTCGAAGTCGATGAGGATGTTGGCCGGCTTCAGATCCAGGTGGATGTACCCAGAGTTGTGGATGAAAGTTAAGCCCTGTAGATCGTTAGTGCTATGCTCACGTGATGAGTTTTTAATCTAACTTACCATCGACAGCTCCAGGAGTATCTTCCAGATCCTGAAATCGTCCAAGCGGCTATTGAATCCCACAGTATCAAGATACTTGCGCATGTTGCCACCCTCGCAGTACTCTGTCTGGATATACAGGTGCTGGTTGGCCTCCCAGTGGGTTTTGATGTCAAGAACGTGGTCGTTACCACGGAGCGCGTAGAGGACATCGACCTCGCGCATCTTCCTCGTTCGGTCGCCGGCGCCAAGGTATGGCTTCTTCGACTTCTTCACAACCCAGACTTGGCTGCCAGCTGGGGACTTGCCTGGTGAAACCTTGACAGGCTTGCTGACCTTGTAGACTGTGGAAAATTCACCTTCGCCACCATCCAGTTGCCTCACCTCTTGGAAGCGCTCGGCCAGCGACTCGTCCACATCGTTCTTGGTTAGGCCGATGGGGATAACACCCGCGACACTGTTGAAAAAGTGGTTCTCGCGAGGTGTCGTCGGTGTCGCTGGAGGCATCGCACTTAGGCTCTGGGCGAAAATATGTGATCCTCGACGTGGGCCAGAGATCGACAGCCTACTCGCATCCAGGTTCTCGAAGGACTCACTGGGTGTCTGGGGCGATGGGACACCAAAGGAGGCTCCGGCAGCTGCTGATGTCTTAGTACGACTATTCCTGTTCGCCAAGATATACTCTGAGCGCTTAGCTCGTCGCGAGAGGGGGGATTGATGCACCGCGGGCTTCGACTGTCGCAACAGCCGGCCTCGAGAGGCAGCAACATGTGCTGTCGGGGAATCGCCAACCGGTGTGGATTCTTCATCAGAAGATGGAGATTCATCATCCTCGGGGCTTTTGGGTGCAGGGGCACGACCTTTGGAATCGTTGGAAATGGAGTACTTACTCGTTGGCCTGATCTCATTCTCAGGTGCAGCAAAGGTATCTGCACCGATGGACGGACGAGGCGTTGAGCGGAAAGTCTTGCGCCTGAGACTGCTTTCCTTCGACCTTCGGCTCGAGCCACCGCTCGGCTTTGTCGGAGTGGGGGGAAGATCATCTGCACTAGACTGGCTGTCTGCCATCCGGTTTGCTGTAGGTGAGTTGCTCTCGGACTGGGCATCGTCATCTCCGTCAATGCTAATGAAGCTTCCCCGTCGGTGGAGAGAGCTGTTCATGCTGCCGAAGATGTTCGGCCGCTTCGAGAAGTTGTCCATGTTCAGTTTGGAGACGTTGGCACTATATGGCGTGCTCGGTGTCCCAAACTGATGCTGTGGCCTGGCGGATTCTCCAAAAAGACTTCCCTTCCGCCTCACAAGCGGAGTGTCCAGATTTTCGGTCCGGTCCGCGGCTGCTGGTGGGAATGACTGCCTCTTCGATGGTGTGTCGGGCATGGTATAGGCTTCACCCGGAGCTGGCTCATTCACGTTTCGATTCTTCTTCGAAAGAAGACCGGTCGAAGCAGCCATCTGATGTGGATTCACCAATCCTTTGAATGGTGTGCCAAAGGAATCTTGTAACGAGTTGCCAGCACCCGGGGCTTGTGGTCGTCCAATCCCGAGAGGCAGAGACCGGGAGAAGTGCTGCGACGGCGGCTGCATCGGCGCATCGGGGGCGGTTTGGGGAAACCCGAAGACAGAGGATCGTGGCGGGGCCATGGGAGTGTCACCGTGTGCGCTCGAAGACGCGGAAGTGGGCGTTTGCGCATACGATAGTGGATGTGGCTGCGCATTGCCAAAGCTTCCACGGGATTGCTGAGGTAGACTCGGGCGCCCAGCGTCAAAGACAGAGCTGCGCATTGGGGTGTGAGTGGGTGTGGTGCTGCCACCAGTGAAGCCGTCGAGCGACATCCTGTTCCTCGTCTTTGAGGCCGCTGCGCCGGGGAGGGCAAAGTCGCCGTCGTAGCCGGGCTTCGCTCTTGGGGTGTTGGAGGAGCGCAGAGTCGACTTCCGCTGCGATAACGCTCTCCGCACTGGTGTCTGCGAAGCGTTGACTGGCGAGAAGTAGTTGAAATTGTTGTCATTGTATATACGACTGGTGTCTTCCTCGGGCGTGCGCTGCTTCGGTGTTTGATCAAAGATGCTCTCAAAGTCCTGACCGGGTCCGAGGCCAGACGCGCCGTGGATGCTCCGCCGCTTTGCGTTCGGGCTGCTGCTGTTTCCTCCACTTAAGTTCATGAGGCCGTCGTTGCGCTTGAGCGGACTTGACTTTGCGGGTGGGGCGGGGGACAAGTCGGGTCGTGATTGCGCAAACGCAAACTTAATGGGCTTGTCGTTGACGGGGCGTTGATCCGTGTCCATGCAGTCGGGCGACGACTCTGCGCTGGGTCGGCGGGGAGTGTTTTCCTGTCCTTGCGCGGCGCGTGCAGCGAAGGGTGTCGCGTTGCCCACGTCAGTGCACTCACCCAGCGGGCGGCGCGGGGGAGTCTTCGATTTGGTGCGCGTGCGCGGCGATGAGCGGAAAGGCGCGGAACGTCGCAGCGAGAATCGTTTCGTCGCTGGGGCAGCCTGCGCAAGTGGTGACTCTGGGTGCGTCCTGGGCGGGCTGGTGGGTTTGTGCGGCTTGGGGCTGATGTATGCGCGCGCAATCCCGAGTGGCGACAAGGGCGAGCGGGGTGAGTCAGAGTTGCGCAGTTGAAAGCGCGATTGCTGTTTGGAGGGTGAACGGGAGAGCGAGCGGCGGATTTGTTGGAGGTGTGAGAAGTGGGTGCCGTCGAGGCGGTAGCTGTGGGGGTGGGTGGGCGAGGGCAGGTGCAGGGTCCCGCCCTCCCGATGCGGAGAACAGCCAAAATCCATGGCGTGAATGCAGCGGTGGTGAAAGGGTCCGTTTGTTGTGGTTGTTGACGCGGGCGAGACAGCGCTGTGATAGAGGGTCCGGGGCCTTCGCGATGTCGTAGCAGCGAGGTGGGAGTCAGACTGTAGGCATTGATGAGGTCAGTCGTCAATAGCAGCAATAGCGATAGCGCTTATGTTTGCGGCAGGTGCGGGGAAGGTGGTGGTATGGAATGCGTGGAATGTGGTGAGAGCCGCGCGCCGATGTCGTCGTGTTCCGTGTTCCTCCTCAGCAAGCAGCGACCGGCAGCGTCCTTGGTGACTCCATGCAAAGCCTGCTGGAACTAGTGCTCTAGTATCTCCGTAGGCGTGGTGATGCTGCAGCGTGGTGGAGAGAAGTTGCTGGCGATGGCGTGTCCTGGAGTGATTCGCTGAGGCGCGGTGCGGAGTAGCGAGGCTGGTGGAATGCGCGTGGGAGGCAAAGGTAAACACGACACCACAACAGGTAGTCGCACTCGACACTGGGGCAGGCGCGATACACTGGTGACGATGCAATCTGGAGGGGAGGTCGGAGCTCGAGCGATGAAGAGACCCTTCTGGCGCTCGTTTGCGATCGGGCGATGTGTTTATGGGAGGAGACGCGCCGCGTCGTTCGTCGTGTGTCTTTCTCGGATCAGCAGCGTCTGTGCGCTGCAACGCCGTTAATCGTGCACACATGCAGGGGTCGTCGGACAGCCACCTCACAGCGAATCAATCAAACTCCGCCGGGAGCAAAATGAAGCAGCTTGCTGGTGCAGCACAGCCTGGAACAATTATAGACGTGTTGCAGCGTGGAGAACAGACGTTTGGCTCTGTTCTGATGCACCGCGAATCGCTGGTGTCGTGTCTTCGGACACCGCCACAACTGTTGTTTACATGTTGTTGTTGTTGGTAAACACTAAACTCCTCCCCGACGATCCACCGTCCGCCATCCACGGCGTTGGGCACTCCTTCGACGCTCGCACCATCGCCTACGAGTCGTCATCAGCGATATCAGCAGGGCCCCCTATCCTAACTTCCGGGCATCACGAAGCCAATTTCGTGCAATCTTAGCCCTTCATGCGAACTCAGGGGCTGACTCCGTCGCTCATCGAGTTCGTTGGTGCTGGCCTCGACGGGCCGCCGCCTGGACGTGCAGCCTGCGGCAAACCGTCTTAGCTTCTCCACATTATGATTGCCTTTGCAGCAACTGAAGCCTCGAGGTGGCTTCTCCTATCGATTATGCAGGTGCTGCCCCGAGGCAGTGGTGTTCAGACAAGCCACGTCGGTCCTGATCATAAGGGCTGCATCAACGCAAGCAACTAGACGGCCTCAACTGCACCATGAGGTGTCTTGAGAATGACCACCCTGAGTGATGCTGCAGTCCCACGGCAGCGGCAGAACCGGCTGTCGCGGATGTCACGCCGCCCGAGGTCATCCCCTCGCAATCCCCATGAGATTAGCACTTCTCGTCCAATATCCCCATAACAAGCAGCGTCAATACATTCATCTGACTCTCGTCACGAAGCCATATTCTCAGTTCGATATTCATCTACACATTCGCAACGTTGCCAATAACGAGTCCGCCATGACGATAATTGCTCCCATTGTTTTGATGTTTGTTTTCCTCTTCCCGAAATAACAACAACAAACCCCCGAAACGCCACACCACAAAGTTTTGACCCCATCACACTGTCTCAAGCCAGGACAAAGTTTATTAGACTTCCCAGTACAGTATCACGCATCGATATGAAGTGCTACCTCTCCTCTCGATGCCCGCTCTCGCGACGATTGCGCTTACTTTTGATGATCATACTTCGTCACGCTTACTTTCGATCGTGGTGGTAGTGCATTTCCCCTTCGATCAATACTCATGACGTAGTACACCCATCTGCACGACTCCGTAGACACCCAACTCGAGGTCAGACGGGATGCACAGCGCGGGGAAGCGGAACGTCTGGAGGGCATCTTTGGGTCGCAAAACAGGTCGCAAAGCACCGAGTCACATTGACGCAACGGTCGTATTCGCATCGTCATTTATTTGAGGTCAGACGGGATGGTACTGAACTACGCTCCATCCACAGCGCGGGGAAGTGGAACGTCTAGAAGATGACCTAACAAGGTCGCAAAGCAGCACGTCTCCAAGCACCAAGTAACAATGGTCGTACCTGCATCACTCACTTAGTTCGAAGCCACACAGAACCACCAGCACGGAGAAGTGGAACATCTAGAAGGTCGCAAAACAGGTCTTCATGCCCCGAGTGACATTGAGCATGTTCGTATCGTGAGATCGGATGGAACTGGAATAGACCCAGAGCAACAGCAAGTGACATCAGACTAACACAACGGTCGTACCTGGTACCTGCATCGCACCTGCATCGCTCACTTCGAGACCACACAGAACCACCAGCGCGGGGAAGCAGTACGGTCGCAAACCCGGCCTATCCCGCACACATGACGTCCCCAACGGTCGTACCAGGTACTTGCTTCCAAGTTTCCCCATCCGCACATCCTGCCCCAATACAGCCAGTCGTCCACGTGTAGCGCCGAACCCTGCATCTCCACATCACAGGTGCAAGGACGCCGGTCCACTCATCCATGAAACCGCGTACTGAATGATCCTCGTACCAGATATCTCAAACGCGTCGGGGATGCAGGTACACCCGCGTCGGGTGTGTTGGTTTCATCAGTTGGTTTTGTTGGTTTCGGATTCCGAATGTGTGGGAATGTGAGGGGATGTTGGTGGGAAAGAAGGATGGAAGCAGGAAGAGGGGAGACATGTGAATATGGGACTGATTGGCATGGTAACGAGGACTGAAGATAGATGGCGAGGTATGAAACGACTTGATGTAAATATTTCAAGTATACCCTCACACCTCATCAACACAAAACATGCCAAACCCAACCCAACCCACCAACACCACATCCCTCATCCCCCATCCACAACGTCATCCTCCCCCCACAAACACCCAAAATCCCAGCACCGTGCCCACTCCGACGCGTAGCTTCGTCATTCTCGCGACGTGCCCATAGCGACGCGTAGATTCGGTGCCCAAGTAGCGTGGATCGTGATTTCCAGGAGCAGGGATGATCCTTCGCACTCCCGAATCAAGGCGGCTGGTCGACAAGATGTAAAGAAGACCCTCATATCGTTCCTTGCAAGTCGCGAGCGAGTGCGGGGCGCGGAAGATGAGTTGTTGTTGTGGGTTGTCGGGCGTGGCCGAGAAGGTTTGATTGAGGCGTGGTAGCTGTCGAATGACGGGCGCGTTCGTAGATGGGATGCGGAAGTGATGGAGGACGGCCCTGGTATTGTTCGGTAGTTGATTGAATCGTGATTGGTAGTCCTGAAGTTCAAGTGCGTGCAGGCAGGGTGTTGTAGTTGGTTTGGCATGCAGGTCGTGCGCTTTGATGTTGGCACGAGGTCGATGGACACCTACAAACACTTTGCAAGTTTCGCAGGATAACCTTCAGAGGTATAGAAGATACCAAAGGACTTTCTTCAGTTTGGATGTCGTGAACCCCTCTTCGAATGCGCGGTCGGTAGCTCCACAAGCCATGTGGACGCTCTTACGCCGAGTTCAAATCTTTTCGCCGAGTCGCCATGCAGCTCATTCTTCTGGTGAATTGTGTTACTCGATAGTTGGTGAATATGCGCCCTGTCGTCATATAGTTCCACTGGCGATGGGTCCCTCTTTTCTGTGTCCTGGGCAGGGGCTGCTCTTCTTCGCCGACTTCGTACGATCAAGAATGCGACGATGGCAACGAGGACGACACCAACTCCAATGCCGACTCCAAATCCTGCTTTTGCACCGGTACTCAATCCTTCGTCTATCTCCACCGCAACTGTCTGGCTCGGCACGCTTACACCGGCACCCGTCCTGGCCACTCCAGTGACGACACCCGCATCTACAACCATCGTCGTCCTCGTTGCGCGTCCCGGTAGGTCTTTGACGGTGAACGGGTTGCCCATAACGCCCACTGCACTGCCCAAGTTCGCTCTTACTGTGAAACCAGCATCCTTCATGAGACAGCTGCTTACACCATCGCGGAACCATTGAGGTACTTGCGTCCAGACTTGCGGTGCGCAGATGGCTTGCTCGTCGAAGCAGGGCATGTCGTTTGCAAAGTAGGCGCATTCGCACGGTCCGGGCCAGATTGTGTTTGTAGAGACACGCTTTGTGCATTCCTGGCGGATCGAGTCCCAGCGTTTAGCGCAAGAGTTCATGGCTGTTGTTGCAGCGCGACATGCAGAGTCGGTGTAAGTTTCCTGGGCGTAGGCGACTTGTATGACGCATAGGTAGGTGATAATGAGCCATGTTGACAGCGAATGTCTCGATCTTGGTGAGTTGGGTGTTGCTGCCATCTTGAAGCATCGGTCGAAAACGAACTAAACGATCGCAACCTCTCAGGCACAGCGCACAACCTGTTATATAACCCGCTACATCGCATAACGTTCGGTGATACTTGCCACGACTAAGAACGACCTCATCCACAACGGCGTTCTCGCATCGTGTGGTACCTGCATATTCTGAAACACTTGCATCGACGGTAAGTTCGTCGCATGGAGCCGCGATGCCCGTTTGAGCACGAACACAAGGCCACGCGCGACTGACGAGGTATCAGCCCCACGGCTCAGGTCACGCTTGCTGAGTGGTGAGGCTCTGAATGATACGACGTGTATGGCAGAGGAGGGCGCCTGAAAATTTTCTCGTCACACTGTAGGTGCACATTCTACATCCAGCGAGACATGCGCGATACTGCGGGTGCATGCAGCTCTCTTGCCCCTTCGCAAAGATGAATAGCCATGCGCATGATGTTAACGACTCGCAATATGCCTCTTTTCTGGTGTCTATGTCGTTTCCCAGATTTCTGAGGTGCATCGCACATTTTCGAGACATGCAGAGGCTTGGTAGGGATAATTGGCCATGCATGGGTTGGTTTGATAGTTGAGAAACAGAGGGCGAATGGGAATGAAGTGGAAGAAACAAATTGAAGTGATGAAGAATATGACTACTGCTTGGAATGGAAGGTGTAGACTGATGTTTTGACGAATGAATGTGTATACTAGATCCCTCAGGACACTGCTTGTGGTTGCGTTAGAGGACTGACACCGTCTTGGGTGAGATTGCTGGCAAATCATCGTGTTTAACTGCGAGGTTGTGAGATAGGATGAGTCCGTCCATGCCTAATGTATAGAAAAGGTGCAGGTGACGCTCTGTGAAAAGGTGAGTCAGGTAGAGGTCGGATGGAATAATGATGATCCCTGATGTTGGTGTTGATGGCGGGGTGAGTCAATCAGAAAAAGTGCCCCGCCATAAATTACGCATAGCCATTGCGCCCACACGACACAACAGCACCACTCAATCGCAACCATGGCCGACGAACAGCCCCCCGCGCAGGTACCCGCTGGAGAGAGCGCCGAGAACCTTCACACCGACCCCGTCACGGGTGAGAAGATCTCCAAGAGCGAATTGAAGAGACGGACCAAGCAGCGCGAGAGGGATGAGAAGAAGAGGGAGAAGGAGGCTGCATTGCCCGCGCGGCCCAAGAAGGAGGGGAAGACGGACGATGTCGAGGAGCTGAACCCAAATGTATGAGTTAACTCCACTGATTCTCCTACTTCAATTGCTGACACAGGCAGCAATACTTCGAGATCCGCTCCAACAAGATCAACGCGCTCCGAGCCTCCAAGCAGCCAAACCCATATCCGCACAAGTTCCACGTCAATTACAAGCTCGCTGACTATGTGCGCGACTACTCGCACCTCACGAAGGGCGAGACGGAGCCCGACAAGGAGATCCGCATTGGTCTCCGCGTCATGACACAGCGATCCGCCTCGAACGCGCTACACTTCTATGTTTGCAAGGCAGAGGGCCAGACGATCCAGGTCATGTGCCAGCTGCAAGAGGCCAAGGCGGACGTGCCCTTTGAGAAGCAGCACGAGAACATCCAGCGTGGAGACATCATCGGCGTCATTGGCTTCCCGGGCCGGACAAGTCCCAAGAAGGGTGGAGAGGGCGAGCTGAGCATCTTTGCGCGCGAGGTTATCCTGCTCACACCATGTCTGAGGATGTTGCCGACCGAGCATTTGTACGTCCTCCAGTCGAGACAGCAATGATATGCTAACATCATCGCAGTGGCTACAAGGACCAAGAACAACGCCACCGAAACCGCTTCCTCGACCTCATCATGAACGACTCGACCCGGAACACCTTCATCACCCGCTCCAAGATTGTCAAGTACGTCCGCAAGTACCTTGATGAGCGCGACTTCCTCGAGGTCCAGACGCCCATGATGAACAAGATTGCAGGAGGCGCCACAGCAAAGCCCTTCAAGACATATCACAACGAGCTAGATATGGAGCTGTTCCTGCGAATCGCGCCTGAGCTCTACCTGAAGGAGCTGGTAGTGGGAGGTCTGGAGAGGGTCTACGAGATGGGCCGCCAGTTCCGAAACGAGGGCATTGACCTGACCCATAACCCCGAGTTCACCACCTGCGAGTTCTACATGGCATACGCTGACTACAAGGACGTCATGGATATGACAGAAGACATGGTCAGCGGCCTGGTCAAGGAGATCACCGGCAGCTACGAGACCGTCTTCCACACACAGAGCGGCGAGGAGTACAAGGTCAACTGGGCGAGGCCATGGCGACGAGTAGAGATGATCCCGGCACTAGAGGAGGCGACAGGCGAGAAGTTCCCACCCGCGAACGAGCTACACACCAAGGAGACGAACGAGTTCCTCAAGAACGTGCTCAAGAAGGTCAAGGTCGACTGCTCAGAACCGCGCACCAACTCGAGGATGATTGACAAGCTTGTCGGCGAGTTCATCGAGGAGACTGCCATTAACCCCACCTTCATCGTCGGCCATCCCGAGGTCATGTCGCCACTGGCCAAGTATCATCGTGATATTCCTGGGTGAGTTGGACACTTTGAATGAATTAAACAAAGGCTGATCATTGTAGTCTCTGCGAGCGCTTCGAGGCTTTCGTCTGCAAGAAGGAGATTTGTAACGCTTACACCGAGTTGAACGATCCTTTCGACCAGCGTCTGCGATTCGTAAGCTCCATATTCTTATTTCTAGTACGACACTAACAGAAACGCAGGAAGAGCAAGCCAACCAGAAGGACCAAGGTGACGAAGAAGCCCAACTCATCGATGAAACCTTCTGCCAGTCCCTCGAGTACGGCCTCCCACCTACCGGTGGCTGGGGCATGGGCATCGACCGTCTTGTTATGTTCTTGGTCAGTTATATTCACGGATTGCATATGCGACAACTGCTGACTTCGTCATCCACATCTAGACCGACAACTACAGCATCAAGGAGGTGCTCACCTTCCCCTTCATGAAGGACGTCGTTGAGGAGAAGTCCAAGACTGCGGCGGAGGTCGTTGATATTACGCCCAAGCCTGAGGAGGGTATTCGTGAGTACCACACCGTTCGTATATTTGAGAGTGAGGACTAATGGCAAGCAGCACACAAATGAGTATTGCATAGCATGGCTGGCGCATAAGGAGGATGGATATAGGACTCATGAGACACGGCTCATGATGAAGGCATGATGATTTGAGCTATGAATTCGGACTGTGAAGATAAAATAAGTTAAAAGTCAGACATTTCCATCAACATGCACACAATACCACGGCGCATCATTCCGACTTTCGTGAAACTTGATCGATTTCAATATAATTTGTTCTTCCTGCTGTCCGATGCATCTCACAACGTTTTATAATTCTCAAAGGCACCCTCCCCCATCCCTCCTCAATACTTCGGCCTAAACATCAACCCCCGCAACTGCGTCCCAACATCCCCCTCCACCCCAAACACCCCATACAACCACTTCAAAATAATCCCAAAGCTCTCCGGCTCCCCCATATGCTTCTTTCCCTGCACAAACCGCGCCTCCTTCGGCGCCCCATGCATCAATGCAAGGTAATAATCGTCGATGGGGAAAATCTCATCTTCGGTGCCGTTGACGAGTAACAGGCGCGCGCAGTCGGGGCGGTCAAGCGTGCCGTCGTTGAGTAAGCTGAACTTGGATAACGCTTCTGCTTTGAATAGTGCGGTGTCGTTGCTGTAGCCGAATTTGTGGGCGAGGGTGTCGGCGAGGTCGAAGGGGTATTCGAGGTGGTTTACGTGTGAAAGCCAGGAGGGGGAGAACATGTGGTGGCATCCCCCACCCAGCGCCACAACACCACTCAATCTATCATGATGCGTATGCGCCACGCGTATAGCGTAATACCCGCCCGTACTAAACGCCCACACCGCTACTTTTTTACTATCAAGGCTGGATTGGGCGTCGATCCAATCGAACAAAGAACTATACAGCCGATCTGGGCTCGTCGGATCGCTCGCGTCAGCCGGACAATCCCCCGTACCCGGTATTTCAAGCACGACAGTAGCCACGCCCAGGGCGCGCCAGCCTTCCATCCAGACGGCGAGTTCGGTGCGGTATCCGTCGAGGCCGGTGAAGATGATGAGTGTGGGTACTGGCCCATCACCTTTTACTTCCGGGACGAGATGGTAGATGGGGATGTGTGTGCCTTCTGTGTCGAGGCGATGGGTATGTGGGATCATGATTTCCTTCACAGGGTGCGGACGTTGGCTTAAGCCCTTGAGACAGACTTCTTTCCCGAGTGTCCATGCTTGTTTTTGTACATCTGATCGTGGCGCCGGGAAGCGTGCGATTCTGTATACGGCGCTGCTTCGAAGGTAATACTCGCTCGCCTTTTCCACCTCCCCGTTCGCCTCAGCTTCTTCAGCGATGCTCTTGAGGCGCTCGGCCTGTGGGAAATATACACGCGCATAGGCATCCCAGTCGTATGGCTCTTTGAAATCTTGAGCGACGAGCTCGTCGACGATGGGTTGGAAGTCCGAGGCTGTGCCGAACATGAATGGGTACACGCCCATTTCAGCTGGTTTCTTCCATTTCGTTTCCCAGAGCTGTGCGAAGGACTCATGATGAGCGGCCGGTGTCGCTAATTTGTCCTGGATGAAGAATCTGTTGTTTGGCGCTGCCATGATGTCCGATATCTTAGTCTAGCTCTTTCTTGTAGGGGTTGTGGTGCAGGTCTTCCTGGGTTTGGGACCGCACAATCCGTTAACATTGGAATAGGGAGTAAAGAAATCATATCTGTGGTTTCTTTATATGTATACGACGTTTGGCACTGAGGAGGTGATACGGCACTTGTTGCGGGCCGGTTGGGGTTGGTGTGGTCGCGGGCGGGGAGCCGAAACTACGAAACATTGGATATTCGCACCACGTTTGCCAAGAATGCGTCTCATCGCCTAAAATAGACACAATTCAGTGGTAAAACACTTGATAGTTGGGTGGTACCTGGAGGGTGTTGCAAACCTGGAGCAGTGTTGATCTGTAGGGTTTTGGAGGTGGCGCGAGGTTGTCGTGTAGGAAGAGCCGTCTTTCCTTTTTTCATGAGAGCAGCATAGCGGCACTTGCTATGCTACACAGCCTCAAGAAGTACCGTATCAATACATGCTGGAGGTATCTGCCTTGCTGCAAGTAAAACCTAATAGTATAGACTGGAGATACTCAATGCGTAGTAGTAGCAACATAGGATGGAAATTTAAGCAATTCATCTGATGTTAGGGGTGATTGCATGCAGTCACGACATTGAAACTTCCAGGTCAAATTAATTCATTTGATGCCAGATCGGCATATATGCGCCGTATGCGCCCTATTTGGGTATCTTCCTATGGGCCTATGCCCTCATTCAATGTCATCCCCACCATCATCCCAACTCTCATCCCTCCTCATGGATACCCTCACATCAACAGTGCTGGCGGAATGCTGGCGGAGAAGCCCTTGAGTTCCTCCTGGGTGGCCTGTCGGTTGGCGACGGCCGTCTGCAGACCGCGGAAGGTGTTCCTGGAGAAGCCAACAGGCTTCTCCAGGTCATGGACAAAGGCGATATAGTTGACATTAGGGAAGCATTCGAGGATGGCATCCCAGTCGTTGCCGGTGTTGATGAGGCCAGCCTCGCGCGCGAAGACGTTGCCGAGCTCAGACGTCTGGACTGGTGACATGACGAGGAGGTGCTTGCAATGCTCTCCGATGCGCTCAAGGGCGGTGACGACGTGGTCTGCATGAACGCCGTTGACCTCTTGGTTGATGATGATGCACTCGAACACCTTCATGTCGGCGAGAGGCTTAGCGCCCTTGAAGAACGGATCAAGACGGTGGATGGTCTGCGCCGTAAGGGGGAGGTAGGAATGGCCATTGTATTCAACCTTGGTAGCAGCAAGAAGGATGTCCAACTCGGGCCTGTCACCGAGGGTGTTGCGGCGCGACATGCGGAAACGGGGAGGCAGGGCGCGACCACGATCGGACTTGAAATACAACCTCTTAGGAGGCTGGCCGGTACACCACTTGCGAAGATCGAGCTTTTCGTAACACGATACGGCAGGCTCGATGGGAATATCTTCCTCAGACTCGCTATCACTAACCGTGGGAGAGAGCGCGGGCGTGGCATCTGAGGGAATTGCAATGGGCGGCGTGACAGTGGTGGGCGGCGGACCGGATTCTTCATCAAGACCTGCCAGAGGTTTAGACGTAGCTCGAGAATGAGACAGAGGTGAACTGACCTGCAGCCTGGAGAGCCATGGTGAGTGCCGAGACACGAGACTCGGAGACGATACGTCCAGTCGCGTGAACAAGGGACGGTCGACCGATAGAAGCATCGACAGCTACCTTGGTGATAGCCTGGCCAGCTTGAAGGCGCTTGAATGAGATACCAGGGTGGCCCTGTTGCGACTCTTCACCGGTACTTTGCATCTGCTCTGTGGCCTTAAGAGCGCTCAACATCGAGTGACCGCGGGCCCTGCCAACTGAGGCGTTCTTGATGGTGGTGTTCATGTCGCTGTTGGGTCTGGTATATGCTTGCGATGAATATGAATCTGACGTGCTGTTAGTGAATGCAGTGGCGCCGAAGCATAGTGATCACTGACCTGAAATGTGCTCAAAGACTTGTTTACAACCACAACTTTTCGCGATTAAGTTCTTGCGTCAGCTTACAATACTGATGTATTGTAGGTCCAAGCAAGGCGAGTGAGCGGTAGGCGTTGGCTGAGTGCTGCTGCTGCTGTCTTCGAAATAAAATCCAGACTGAGTTGTGGGGAAAGTGGTGGGGAAGAGAGGATGCTGGCGAGCCGAGTAAAGTATCGATCCCGCAATCGAGGTGACTGTGGGATGACGTGCTTGGCGATAGGGTTGCTACGGTAAAGCAAACGGATTTCACCTCAGAAATTTCAGGCGCACGTCCGGATTGGGAAATTGTGTGCAGAAGTGAGCACAATACTCAAAGTGAAGGGACGAAACTGCCGACTGACGCGGTGTAGAGAGGCTAGCTGTTTCATCGTGTACAGTAACAGGGGAGCGCATTTCCGTTCTCCATGATGAATGCTGGTCACGCGCTCACAGACTCCGATGTTCGCAAGTGTCCCACGGGTGCTCAGGAAAGAACCCGTTGTAAGGAAAGAGCATTGTAATAGAGATACCTTGTCTCAGCACCCGGGAATAGACTCCGTGGTAGCAGAGGAGTCACTTGACCCGTTGTCCTGTGTCGCACCGTTGCATCTCTTTCTCAGCACTCGCCAAAGGTGTTCGCTGGATCTATCTTCGCGATTTCACGCATATGAACTGAGGTCGCGTTGGTAGATCAGATATGCTTGCGCTGAACACAATGAAACTAGTCTCAACTATTGCTAGTAGCTGTCGCGTTCCCTGTGAGGCTCGAAGTAGTGGTGCATCAAACGACCAACGCAGTGAAGGGTCGGCTTTGACGTGCAACCCAAGGCGGTCTTTGACGGCTCTTGGCGGCCATGCGTATATGTTGATGAGAGCATTTCAAACTTCGAGCCACTTCACAGATGCTTTTTCCCGAGTTGAGATGAGATCTTGGAAGAACGTGTAGGAAGGTTGGAGTGAAGTGAAGTCAACATGTGGTTGTGAGACGAGGAAGGAGCACGTGGGGCAGGTTTAGCCGAGAACCCAAGCTGGACCCCTGCGCAGATCCCAAGCATGGAGCTGAACATTTCCTTGCGTCATAGCGCGTGGTTCCGGCACCACGGAGATGTCTTCGGCGTGGGATGAGGGGCTCTGTTGATGGAAACGAACATCCTACGTTCAAATCTTGCACAACCACTTTTCAATAAACTCAATTGCAGTCGCATTGTTACTGTTACTCGCCTGGCTTAGTCAAGTCTTTCTAGCTTACTCAACAAGCCCGCCATTGTTGGCATTTTGTGAGCGGGGTCGCGTTACTATATAGCCTTGGTAAGCCGCAATCCAGATCCTCTCACAAAAGCAAGACCAGGCTTGTCGGAAAAGCACCTCTGCGAGCTTTGATCTTATATGGTATTCTCGCGCGTGACCGTCAAATTGTTTGCCTTGCATCCCACTCGTCTCCACATACAAAAAGACTGACAATCCCTCGAGATATTGAGCAGTGGTTCCGAACTTCCTACCGACGACCCGAACAACCACTTCATCGCGACTCTCCCCATCCTCAGGCAATACTCTAGTTATCGAGAAGACCCTGCAAATACCGCGATCATGGTGCTCGGTGCCAGGAAAGCCCCCTCCCGAAAGGGTACGATACTCTTGCTTGAACAAGATAGCAAGGAACAGGATAATAAATGTGCTAGGCTCTTTCGCGGACATGCCCACGGATCTGAAGAGTCAGATTGACAAGTTGGAGGAGATGTTCCTTATACCCACAACGAAGCTTAAAGAAATCTCGGATCAATTCGTGGCTGAGCTGGAGAGAGGGCTGTCGCAAGAGGGAGGAACAATTGTATGTCGCAATTGCATGGAAGTCAGTACAGAGAAGCTGACAATGATAGCCTATGATTCCCACTTGGTGCATGGCTTTTCCCGACGGCTACGAGACGGGCGCCTATCTTGCGCTGGACATGGGTGGCACGAACCTGCGAGTCTGCGAAGTCACTTTGACTGAGGAGAAGGGCGAATTCGAGATCATACAATCAAAGTACCGTATGCCTGAGGAGCTGAAGACTGGCACAGCAGAAGAGCTTTGGGGATATGTCGCAGATTGCTTGCAGCAATTCATCGAATACCACCATGAAAACGAAAAGCTCGAAAACCTACCGCTAGGGTTCACATTCTCATACCCCGTTACGCAAGATGCCATCGACCACGGTGTTCTCCAACGATGGACAAAGGGATTCGATATTCAGGGTGTGGAGGGAGAAGATGTCGTACCACAGTTCCAGAAAGCGCTGGAAGAGCGAAACCTACCCATCAAGCTCGTGGCCCTTGTCAACGACACCACCGGTACCATGATCGCCTCCGCATACACCGACACCGACATGAAAGTCGGCTGCATCTTCGGCACCGGCTGCAACGCCGCATACATGGAAGAGTGCGGATCCATCCCCAAGCTCGAACACCTCAAACTCGACCCCAAGCTTCCCATGGCCATCAACTGCGAGTGGGGCGCCTTCGACAATGAGCATAAAGTCCTCCCTCGCACAACCTACGACGTCATCATCGACAAGGAGTCTCCTCGCCCCGGCCAGCAATCCTTCGAGAAAATGGTCGCAGGCCTCTACCTCGGCGAGATCTTCCGTCTCGTGCTTCTCGACCTGCACAAGGGCCACGAATGCACCATGTTCGAAGGCCAAGATGTCAACAAGCTCGACAAGCCATACTCGCTTGACGCCGGCTTCCTCGCTGCTATCGAAGAAGATCGCTTCGAGAATCTAACAGACACTGGCGACTTGTTCCAGAACAAACTCGGCATAGTCTGCAAAAAGCCCGAACTCGAACTCATCCGCCGCCTCGCTGAGCTAATCGGCACACGCGCCGCTCGTTTGACAGCGTGCGGTGTATCCGCTATCTGCAGGCACAAGAAGTGGGAGAAAGTCCACGTGGGCGCTGATGGGTCTGTGTTTACAAAGTACCCGCATTTCAAGATCAGGCAGGCGCAGGCCCTCAAGGAGATTCTCGACTGGCCGAGCAAGTACGGCAAGGGGCGTGGCGATCCGATTGAGGTGTTGCCTGCTGAGGATGGGTCTGGTGTTGGTGCGGCGCTGATTGCTGCGCTGACTGTTAAGAGGGTTAAGCAGGGTCAGCTTGCGGGTATTAGGGATTGCGATGCGTTGTTGAAGATGGTGCCGAAGGAGAAGTAACGACATTTGTGTGACTAAGACGATGTGTTTAGCTGGATGTATATAGTGCGGTGAATGTATGTTTGGTTTTCGATGGTGCCGAAAGAGAAGTGATTCCCATAATACTTAGTGCAGTGTGTTTGACTTGAACGTGTGTAGCAGAGTGAACGGACGTCGTAATGTTTCCATGTTGCTGGAAGAGATGTAGCAAGTTCCACGACGTTAAGAGCGGTGTTTTGGAGTCGAGTGTGTCTGGCGCCGTGAACGGATGTCGGAATACGTCGATGGCGTTTGTATTCCATTTCGTCGATGTGGTGGATTGGTCTGCAGCTGGAACTCCACTTCGTCGTCGGTTGAATCAACACTCGAAGGGTTTTCCCAAGCCATCATTCGACACTCGTTCTTCCTCAAGTTCGTCCCCAGTAGCTTACACAATGTGAAATATCTTTTCTGGCTCATTCCGTGCCTTCCACTCTTGTACTGCCTCGCCATTCATAATTCCATGCACATATGCCCCGCCTACAAGCCAATACCCACCAGCACCATTACCCCTCAGAATAAATGGTAAACGTCCCCCTCTCAAGATTACGATCAAGTCGTCGGCTCGCATCGAGCGAGGTCCTATTCCCATGCGACCCTCCGCGGTGATGAAGAAGCGACGATGACGGCAGTCTGCCCGTGCTCCATGTGAAGTTTTCCTCAGTTCCTGAATACATTGTTCCATTTTGTCGCCTGTGGAAAGAGTATCGTCGTGTATGCTCAAGTTATCCAGATAATCTCTGAACCCTGCTACATCTGCAAGTTGCGCTGGTCGTCCACTTGTGGTCCCACCAGCCATAAATGTGAATGCCATTGAGAGATAATTATCTTCGGGGTCTCCTGACGTCTCCTGTTTATACCGTTGCCGCCCAAGTTTTGTTGCCAAAGCCAACCAACGGCAGTAGCCTTCACAATCCGAAAAGCATCCATCCCAGGTCGTGGTGGTCTCTAAAGCACGATCTGCGATGAAACCTTCGCCCAACAGCACGTTCAAGCCATATGATGTGTCGGCAAGTAAAGACGATGGCTCAAGCCCCGAACAAGCCCAGGCCCAGTGCTGTACTGATTGTGGTTTCTTCGTGTTAAGACTTTGATCAGCCTGTACTGCCCAAGTTGGAAAGCCATCTCCGATGTTTTCATCTGGTAAGCCACAACCTGGCCAGCCTAAAAGCCACAGCGTCCCACTCTCAATCAAGGCATACCGTGTTGCATCTCGCAAGACATCTGGAATGGGCTTAGCGTAGTCCACCTTCAGTAGTGCAGCGTGACGGTCATCCAAGGGGTTGTTTTTGGTCAGCAATCCGAGAACGGCGTATACACCGTCTCTTAGCTCCGCTTTCTTAAAGTCCTGTGTTACTAGGATCATTTCGTCTAGAGCTTGAGTAACATGTTGTTGACTGATGATGTTCTCGTGGAATTTGGCCATGTAGATTGCGCAAGCCCATCCAGTACACTCGTTGAGCTCATTAGTGATGTATTGGTATTTGTGTCCTAGCCACATTGCAGCAGTCAAAACATCGGCGAGGTCAAATTCGAGTATGCCCCAATAGCAGAGGTTTATCGGCGCAAGGGCAGATTCTTGGATTACCTGTGGCATACGGTAATGAGATTAGCGCAGATCAGACACATAGACCTCATGGTGATATTCATACCCATAGGCGCCTTCATGTCAAGTGTTAGCATTTATGTTCTAACGCATACGAAATGAAGGACTAACGTGAACCACGGAAGATCAAATAGACGTTCAAGCGATTTGAAGTCTGGAGTTGTATTGAAACCTTTTGTTGAATACACCCATTGGTTTGTCACTCTATCACAAAGCATGTTAGAAAGCGGGTTGAGGTTATCGACTTCAGCATGCATGTCCGAAAGAACGCAGTTTATGGTTTCCATGGCTTGTTCTGCGACCCCTTCATCATCGTCGCCCAGGTGAACGAGATTCCGCTTCCCCGAGCGGTAGATGATAGGCATCAGGGTCACCTGTTCGCTTCTTTCTTCTAGAGAGGACTGATCAATGCAGATAGCATCAATCCAAAGCACGCGAGGCCGATCCATGAGGCGCATTCGTTTGACGGCAGCTTCCGAGCTTGCTGGCACTGGAACTTCGTGGCCGTCGAGCTCGATGAAAGATGGGTTTTTCGGAGCGCCCCAGCAGTATGATATGGTCTCGTACTCGGGTGGAAGTTGGTCGAGAAGAGAAACCTGTTTGAGGGTACATTGGACGATATCTTGTGGAGATCCAGGAGCGACAACTAGGAGACGAATTTCTTGGACCGCCGAATTGATAGCCTTGTAGTTCGCATTCCCAATAATTGGATGTATCTTTCTGTTCGGCGTGTCAGCCTCACTGGAGCGTTTGCCGTTGCTGGTCAGCGGCGCATGACCTGTAGTCTCGGAAGTGATCTTCGACTCCATCTTGAGGGGTGTCCACGCGCAGGGCGCGAATGAAGAGGACGAGATGCGGACCGGTCGTGCGAAGTGGACCAAGGCGAATATTATAATCAGGGTTAAGCTGAAGATTCCTCGAGCGGGGCCACAGCTGACAGCCACGAAAATTGGCATCGAACATTGCAATTTGATTGGCTGACTTAATGACCAACACGACGTGACCGGTAAACTCAACCTGAAACCGTGGCCTCCATGTCCGAGCCGCAAGCGAACGGTTGCAGCATGTGCGATTGCAAGATCACCACCATGAAGGCGGAAGTCACGATTTCTTGGCACAAAGAACAAGGGCGTTCAAGATTCAGCTCACGTGCGCTGCGCCTCAAGTATACAGTGTCGCATATCTTCAATCTCGCATATGATCAAGGTCAATGGAAATGGAACTGGAAACGAAAAGGTACCCCCTCATACCATCTAAACTGGAAGCGACGTTCTTGGATCGAAAAACAGACTCTCGCACACCGAGTCACGCGAAACAATCTCAAAAACACCACGACAATCTCAAGCTTGCAATTCACGGTTCGAAAGATCGGACTCCCATTCTAGTCTATTCATAAACACCCATCGCTACCAAAAAAACTGACCGAAGAATATATATATATATACACACACTCAGAAGCCCAGCTGCAACTCTACAGCCTCGCTGCGAGCTATGCAGACCCAACATGACCACGACCGACTCAAAAGCGCTTACTCAAACTCAGCCATAGCCTGTCCCATATTCCTCTTATACTCCTTGCCACCAGCCTCTTTACAGCACGTATTGCACTTTCCATGCTTCGTAACAGTCGGTGTCTATTCACGTCCACGTTAGCCCACGTTCTATCAACTACCACCACCCCATCTCCATTCAGGATGAAAGTACTTACGTATCCCGCCGCACACTTAGGCGCCTCCTTGAAGCACATCTTCACACACTGCTTGTGCTTGGGCTTCGGGTGGTCGGGCTTAGGGTGCTGCGGGCGGCCCGAGGGCGTAGGCGTGGGAGTCGGGTAGCCGATGCGCGTGGGTGTGGGTTTGGGGTGGAACCAGTATGCGTTTACAGACGACGATGCGGCGAGGAGGGTGAGTGTTAGGATCGAGAACTTCATTTTGTGTGGTTGTGTGTTGTGTAGATCGGTACGATCGTTGCGAAGGGAGTCTGTGATGGGACTTTAAGGTTGCAAGTGTTGAGAGAAGGTGATGCTTGAGATGAGATGCAATGATGAGGCTGTCAGGGAGCGCAACGACGTGTCTCTTAAGTATACCGTGACACTCTAGCATGTCATGGGAATAGATCCTACATCACGTCCACCAACTTCATATTGCGATAAGCCAAATTTTCCACGGGGGCCGCGTGTTAGGTGCATCGTACGCATACGCACAGTGCGAGTACGCCCATGACAGCTCCATTGGGCGCCTTGAAACGCGGTACGGGGTCTTGGCAGGTATACAAATTTTGATGTGGAGTGTCTACTTTTTCGCCGTGCCGCAGTAATAGGCTACACACGAATCCGGGTGTCGGACACCGATATTGCGGCCTGCCGGGGTGCGACGAACGCTAAGATGGGGATCTGCATTGGTGGGATCTAGTGAAGTCCGCACTGTGGATTGCGTACACCTTGCAATTTTCTTAGTGATGATCAGGATGATTTGCGACTCAGCGCAGTGTTGTTGAGATGGTGGACGTACTTCTTCGCCGGGTAAACACTGCGCAGGTCTAGAAGATCGCTACGGCATTAGGTGGAGACGCGACTCCGCCTGGTACCTACGCAATATTAATATCGTTTCCTACTCGGCGTCGAGTTGGCACTTTACCTTCAAGGGTACAGAGCTTACGAAACATGTGGCGCGCTTGAGTTCCGTTGCCTTTTCGCATAGAGATTCCAAGTCCCACATTTCGCCGATCATCACTTTGCGCATGAGAGAGTCAGCCAGGTGTCTTGGCTCAAGGCGTACCAACAGACTTACAGCCCCAACCTCCAAGAAGCCATTGGTGTAAGAGCCCACCACCCTGCATGTCGTCTTCCCATGTTTCGCCCTTCCAAATTCCACCGCGTTGGTTATGCGCCCCCACTAATGGGGACATCTCGAATGACGGAGCATCGCCGGCTACAGCGACGAACCCGGATTCCCAGATCCACTGCGCCACGGCTCTAGAGCTTTGCACACCGAGGAACGTTGGTGGCTTAGAGCTTAATGCTTCCCTGTCTTCGGAGCCGAGAGCCTCATAATCACGCGTGAAGCCAGTCCGGAGCAAGAGAAGATCGCCTGCTCTTGTCTCGACACCGGTTTCCTTCAGCATGTCTTTAAGCACATCCGCGCTGATGTGGTTGTCGGACAAGGCGTTCACCTGTTCCTTTCCATGCCTTTCCAGGTACCGCGGGTAGTCTAGGATAACGCCCCGAGCCGTTATGCCGCCAGATTTAGCAACGCGATCAATGCCAATGACCTCACTTGTTTCAATGTCCTGTTGTGATCGACCACCATAATACCGTTTGGCTTGCTGGTACCCGTAGTGTCGGAAACCATCCCACTGGCTGCTTCCTTGCGTGTTCATATCGAGATGATCGTCGTTAACGATGCGCTTGTTTCCGTCAGGATGGCTTCGGTTTTCCATCTTCCACCCAAAAGGCGGTCGGCCGAACGAAGGGAAGGTTGGGAGGTTCAAGTACCAGTCCAGGGACACGCGTTCGCCGGTCTGAATTTCCTGTGCGGCTGCTCTGACTGTGTCTGGGGTGATGAGGTTCAATGCGCCCAGCTCATCATCCTTACCGTACAGCCCCCAAGCGTTGCCCGGCGGGCCATTCTTGTCGAGTGGCAGATCTGCGAACGGTGGACGAACTGGAGGTGACATTTTTAGACATGCAATATCACGGTGATCTGCGTTTCGAATGCGTTGACACTGTATCGATGTGATCGGGACTCTCTGTGCTCTCTTCGTGGTTTCATTGCCGGAAAGCGTGACGTATGGTGGGGTAGAAGTGGGGTCGCTATTACTCTTGCCGAACAAGTCGGTAATGCGAGTCTTTAGCTTTCCACCATACAGCGTCTCCAGTGAAGCCCTGGGGCGGAAGACATCCTTCAGCTCCCTACTAAGCCTTGAAACATTCGACCCATTACACAAACACAGTTACAGAGAGATGGAAAAGATGTGCATATGAGCGATCTTTCATTGATCTGCCTGAGCACAAAATCAGCGAGGCGTTCAGTGGTCCGGGCCCATCCCTACTCCGCCGTTGCTTCTGGAGGTAGTGTTCTTCAGATGCGCGCCGCTGCCTTTGAATAATTCTTGCCAAATGAAAGCTTCGCTGAGTAGCAATTCAATGTCTTTTTCTGTCCACTGTCGCGTCGGGAGTGATTGCAAGAACATCATAATTTCTTGGAAGTCCATCTTGCGCAACTCGTGCGACCATTTGACAAGGAACGCAGCGCAAACGTAGAGGTGGAAGGACGAAAAGCCGTCTTCTTCGGCCTGCAGGATGTTAGCTGATAGATATGCAAAAATGATGGACGATTACTCACCAGGTATGTATCCCACATCCGTATTGTATTCTTTACTGATATCTCGCGCATCAAGAGGCAGTTCATCCACCGGAAGCTGAACTGGATGTACTCGACACCCTCCTTCTGCAAATGTGTCGCCAAGTCACCATCGATTCTTGTCGTGAGATCTCTCAAGTCTGCGACCTGTCTTTGGATGCCGGGTTGGTGGGCGATGTAGTTGTCTTGTATGCCGTCAAGGAGCTTTGTCAGACACCAAAATGTGTCTGCTTCGACCGCGTCCAGAACTGGCTTTGGTAATTGCCCTGGGTCCATCCCAGAGTCAATCTCCGAATCTGATATGTAGGCACCAAGGAAGACTTGCCAGAATGGCGTGACTAGATCATTGATACCTTGTACGTAACCAGAAGCAGGATGCCGTATCGCCCACACGTACAGTATTCTTTCAAGTGATCTCTGCGTTGCTTCGTACTGGTAAAGAGGGAGATGGGGATTTGTGCGTGGAACGTCGA
The DNA here is from genome assembly GCA_010093685.1 of Ophiobolus disseminans. Lineage (NCBI taxonomy): Eukaryota > Fungi > Ascomycota > Dothideomycetes > Pleosporales > Phaeosphaeriaceae > Ophiobolus > Ophiobolus disseminans. The sequence continues at coordinate 219,021 of MU006236.1, read as the reverse complement.
TACTGATCTGGTGCCAGATAGCTTCGTCCAAGCCTCGACCCCGACCGCGAATCGTAGATGGGAATGATGACGCGCCTGCTATTCCAGCCGCAACTGGACCCGTACTGCCAGATGTCCCTCTCTCGAATGCCTGTCGCACGCCCTCTAAGTATTCTTTCCGTTTTCTTTCCAGCGCTGAAACTCGTCGTTCGCTGCTGGTAGGCAGGTATCCCAGCAGAACCTGCCATGTCATGGCGCGGACTTCGGACGGAACACCCGACCATGCCAATTTCCGAAGATCTGATAGTGAAACGGTGCTAGCCTGGAGTATCTTCTTGAACTTGTTGATTCTTCCTGTGTGCGACGACTGCTCGTCGATCTGTTTTGCGGTGGCATTGGGCGGCATGGAGGAGTGGGTGATGAGATGGAGCGAATTTGCAGGGTCCCGCAGTATTTCCTGATATTGCGGTCTTAGTATCTTGCCCTCAACCTTCTTCGCTGTAGGATATGTTGGTATCCCTCGCTCTTCTGCAATATCACCACTATCTATACCACGCCATGACGGCGATCCGAATCCACTCTTGGAAGCATTAGTCCCCGTGTCCTTTGAGGTGGACGGCTGTTTCCGTCTGCCCTTCCTTCGCATATTTGCTATACTAGGTAGGCCAAACTCGTCCTCGTCGTCCTCGAACATGTCTCCTCCATCCACTTCATCCTCGTCCCAGTCATGGTCTGTGTTGCGCAGAAAGCTGCTGTAAGAGGGTCGCGCGGGGCGGGGCGAGGTCGTGTTCCTGCTCGGTGCAGCGCTTGACTCGCGGCTGTGGGAGGCCGAAGGCGGGGTTCGGGGTCGCGAGTTCGATCCGGAGACGCTCCTATAGGAATTAGTTATGTACTTTCTACAGTACATATGCGTCATACAGCGAACTGAAGTTTAGTATGTCGGCGTGTGAATAGGCCGCGCCGATGACCTTTTTGCTCTGCGACGTGTTGGAGGAATTGGACGTCGTCCGCCAGAAGGGAGATGCAGACCTGTTGCTGGACATTAGCACGAGTTTGCATGCAGGCAGCTGCTAGACGTACGAAGAGCGATCTGTGTGTTGGAGGGCAACTTGTTAGCTACCCCGGATGCTATGACGCTTGCTGCGGCGGGAAGGACACGAACCAACCTGGACCATTTCCTAACATGTTTGTTAGTAATAGCAAACAGCAAATAGAGCAGGCAAGGTACTCACCTGCTGCTGCGTCTTCTTCATGGTGAAAGTGCTGAGGAGGCCCCGCTGTCGCTCGCCGCACTCGAGTCTGGCACCGGCACTACCTTGCAGCTCCCGCTAAAGCACGTCCCCGCGCCGCACCTGCCGCCAAGACATCCACGGACGCTCCTTCCCGTTCGTCTCCTCATCGCGTCAGACTCTTCTCACCCTCGCCCTCACCCCAGGTCCGGCCTGTCGCGACATCATCACCTCACGTCTTCTCTTTATTCTCCTGTATTTCTTTCGACGTTTCTCGCAAAGAGACTAGGTTCCCAGACAAAGCTGCCACGTCCGTCTTCTCCTTTCGCTGGATCACGAGAATTGATCTTTCACCTCACAACACCACCAACAAACACCAACAACGTCGAAATGGCTGACGAGAACCTCGAGGAAGATATTTTCGACGATCTGTAAGTCTTTTTCTCCTAGCGCGACACCTTTTGATGCACTCTATAAACTCAGACATTGGCTAATAAATGAGCAGCTACGACGACGATGTAACGGCACCCCAGCCCGCAGCAGCGGCCCCTCAGGCTGAACCAGAACCGATAAATGCGGAACCGGAGAGTGTGCCTGCCCAAGACACAGCACACAACGGTGCTGAGAGCGGTGCACCGTCATGGCAAGCACCGCTTACAGGGGGAGACACTCAGATGGATCACTCCGGCTACAACGCTGGAGGCGATCAGTCGTATGGCAATGCGCCCATGGAGGAGGACAACTACGGTCCTATCAACGTCAAAGAGGATGGGTGAGTACAAACCTTGCTCTGATGTTTTTTCACGTGACAGGCGCATCATAAGGTACAGTATGAATACTCCAGCTTCACATGCGCTCAAATTCGCAACCACGCGCGTTGGTGGTGACCAACATCGCGACACTGCTCCATGCGATGTGCTCGATTAGCAAGCCAAGGTTGTTCTTCGCGGGCTTTGTGCTTTGGAACATGGCACGAGCTGTGCTTCGGGCGCAAGTTTAGTCAAGAATGCTTGTGACCGCACATGCTGCAGGCTGGACATGATGAAACAGTTATTTCGGGGCTTCCGAAGGAGAAGATGTGGCTCGAGATCGCCAGGCAGGCAGCGTTGGGACATTGGCGGACCACACTGCGATCATTGATTGTTGGAAGATCCTGGGATATGAATAGCCGACGACTGCTTTCTCCAGAACACCAATCAGTACGCCTTACGCGAGGCCTATCGCAGCTTGCTAGATCACTTAGCAACGCCTTTTGTCGATATATACCTAGGTACTTGATAGTGCGTACCATCAACGCAAGCTAAAGGGTAGCCGTCGAGTTGCTAGACGTTCTGGAGTCCCAGACGTCTGCACTCGTGTCCATAGCAGAACACAGACGCTTCATCCGAACATACTGTGCCTTTGCGGCTATCTCTGCTTGAGCATCGAATCACCGAATTTGAAACATTGGAATTCTCCGCACTTCGACATGATTGGGCAGCCGCCACAAGGTCGACACGTTCGCATTGGGTTGCGGCGTGGACGACACCTTCGCTTAGCTGCCGACCATGCATCTGCGGCAACCCGCAGACAGTCCAGCGTCCACCAGATGCGACGCTCATCGCCACTGTAGAGGTTGTCGTACGAGCGTAAGATGTTCCATAAGGCCTTGAGGAGAGTTGTTAGAGCAGAGCAGTCAAGGGTTCTCGTTGTGTGGTTGCGATGCCTCAGTCCTAAACTCGACCACCGGAATTGAAGAACACCATTCGTAGTGAGAGAGCATCACCAACAACACATAATTAAACGCCACTCTACAATTTTCACTATCCGCTCGGCCGATCTCCTTCCTACCAAACGGCATGTACGATTACACAGGAGGAGGATGGCGGATGTACTCTCGACTTCCAGTTGGTGTCCACAACGCTTCGCCATACCAAGGGCAACGCTACACTAAAGTTGCAGCGCTCACTTCTCGGAGACCGCTAACCTACTGATGATGCGTCTCGTCGTTTTGTCAATCACTTCTCTCTGACAATATTCATGATCGATATTTTACTAACTAGATAATAGTAAGATGTTCATTGGCGGTCTCAACTGGGAGACGACAGAAGGTATGGCAATCATCAGCCTATTTTCTCCAGTGCATCCAGCTAACTATAACTAGAATCACTCAAGGAGTACTTCTCACAGTATGGTGAAGTTAGCGAGTGCACCGTTATGCGCGACTCCGCTACTGGTCGGTCGCGAGGCTTTGGTTTCCTTACCTTCAGAGACCCGAAGTGCGTTAACACCGTCATGGTCAAGGAGCACTACCTTGATGGCAAGATCGTACGTTCTCACTCTATTATCTAGCATGCTAGCTAACATCACATCAGATCGATCCCAAGCGTGCTATTCCCCGTGAAGAGCAAGAGCGCACCAGCAAGATCTTCGTTGGCGGTGTCAGCCAAGAGGCCACCGAGGAAGACTTCACTAAGTTCTTCAAGCAGTTTGGACGAGTCGTCGACGCCACGCTCATGATGGATAAGGAGACCGGCCGCCCCCGTGGCTTCGGCTTCGTCACCTTCGACGGCGACGCTGCTGTCGATGCCACTCTTCGCCAACCTCTCCAGATTCTCGGCAAGCCCATCGAAGTCAAACGCGCCCAACCCCGTGGCAACATGCGCGACGACGAGGGCGGCGACAAGAAGTTTGGCGGCCGCAACAACAAGTTCAACGGCCGTGATGGCAGCAACGGCGGAGGCGGCTACGACAACCAGCAGCCCCAGCAGCCACAAGGTGCAAACGGCGCCATGACGCCCGCCATGATGGCTCAATACTGGCAGCGCATGCAACAATACTTCCAACAAATGCAGCAAAACCTCGCGCAGCAACAAGCTGGCCCCGCCAACCCCATGGGCGGCATGAACCCAATGGCCATGCAAGCCATGCAAGCGCAAATGATGGGCGGCGGTGGCCGCGGCTCGCCCAACCCCGCCATGATGGGCGGCGGCCCCGGCGGCGGCATGAACCCTATGGCCATGCAGCAAATGATGATGGCCCAACAAGGCGGCGGCGGCGGTGGCCCAAACCCAGGTATTATGCCCTCCGGCCCCGCCGCTGCTGCGCGTCCAGCTTACACGCCCCAAGACCAACTCGCGTTCGAACAGCAGAAATACGAACAGCAGCAGCAGCGCCGCATGCAGCAGAATAGCGGCTTTGGACCGCAGCAGGGGCAGGGCCAGGGCGCGTGGGAAGGCATGTATGAGGATATGCCACAGGGTGGGATGGGCCGCGGTGCTGGTGGGTTCCAGGGTGGTGGGTTTAATAAGAATGCACGCGGCAGGCAGGGGAGTAGTCAGCCCCCTGCTGGACCCGCGAATGCGCCGATTAATGCGCCCACGGGACCGAAGAATGCGGGGAAGCCGGGTGCGAATTATAGGGGTGGGGGCAGGAGTGCGGGCGGCGGGTTTAGGCATCAGCCGTATGGTGGGCGTGGTGGTTAGGTGTGTTGAGGGTGGCGAGGTGGTCGAGATGATGCAGGGAAAGGGGGTAATGTGGGATGTGAGAAAATGTGATGGATGGGATGGGTGGCTTTCTCGATTTCAGGGGCTTGTCTTCCCTTGCTATGGATAGGATGAGAGGATATTCCTTTCCTTGCACATAGATAGTCTCGGGAGTTTGTTTCTGTCAGTGTATACTACAATTTCTCGGGTTCAGAAAAGCTCAAGCTCCTATTCTTAGTATGCTCAGAGTGACTCATGTGTCGCATGTTAGTGGTTTGGTAACTTGGTTACTCGGGTGCAATTGACTGGAAACGCTGACAGGAGTAATGGGGCGTTGGAAACATGGCGTGGTGAGGATAGGATGAGGTGGGTGTTGAGAAAACGGTGGATTGTGTTTGAAGTCCTTGTTTTCTTTTTGGGGTAGTGTGATGATAGCATGTAAGTTCGCGTTTAACCATCTATCTAAACACCAAAGTCTTTCCTCGTACGCACAAAGTCTGCCATGGCGTTCCTCACACTCTCCCCTCCTTCCCCCATTTACTCCTCCCCCCTCGCCCTATACTGTCTCAAAACCTCCCTCTCCCCCTCATCCCGCGCCACAAACTCTCCCTCGCCCACAGCCAATTTCTCATGCTTCCAGCTCTTGCCCCCAGCACCATACTCCGCACTTACCTGCGCATCCCCCACAAGGACCCACTTGTAGATGGTCAGTCCCTCCAGACCCACCGGTCCGCGACTGTGGATCTTGTTTGTGCTGATACCTACTTCCGTCCCGAAGCCGTAGCGCTGACCGTCGGCCATGCGAGTAGATGTGTTCCAGTACACGGAGGAGGAGTCGATTGCGGAGATAAATGTCTGCGCAATCTTGGCGTCGAGAGTCAGGATGGCGTCGGTGTGGTGAGACGAGTGGGCGTTGATGTGTGAGATGGCGTCGTCGAGAGACGGGACAGCTTTTATGGCGAGAATGTAGTCGAGGAACTCGGTGTCGAAGTCTTCTGGGCCGGCGGCTTGTAGGAGGGTAGCGGAGTGGGGATCTAGTCTTTCTTTCAGGGCTGCGAGAGAAGGGGGATCGCAGCGGAGGGAGACGCCTTTCTTGAGGAGGGCTTCGGCGACGGAGGGGAGGGTGGTGCTTAGGGCTGATTCTTCGACGAGGAGTTGCTCGGTGGCGTTGCAGCCTGCTGGGTACGAGCACTTTGCGTCGATGATGATCTTGGTCGCTTTGTCGGCTGGGTAGTCGCCGCGTAAGTAGACGGAGCATATGCCGTCTGCGTGGCCGAGGACGGGGATGGTGGTTGTGTCTTTTACATAGCGGACCAGCTTGTTGCCTCCTCGTGGGATGCAGAGGTCGATATAGGTGTCTAGCTTGAGAAGGTCGGCGATGACATCGTGGGTCTGGACGAGTTGCAGGCAGCCTGACGGCACTGGCGAAGACGACAGTGCCTTTGAGATGATCGATGCAATAGCCGCGAAGCTGTTGCTTGACTCTCGGCCGCCCTTCAAGATTGCTGCGTTTCCTGACTTGATGGCTAGCGCAGAGATGTTGGCGATGACTTCGGGTCGGGCCTCGAAGATAATCAAAAGCACACCAATTGGGCATGTTATGCGCGACAAAGTGAGGTTATCATCCAGTAGTGTCTTTGCGGTAGTCTTATTGATGGGGTCCTCAAGTTCTCTCACATCCAGTATCCCCTGCAGCATATCCTCATATTTGCCGGGCTTCCCCAGATCTAACCTCTTCACCAAACTAGCACTCAGGGTTCCACCTGCCGCGGCCTTGTTCGCAGCCTCAAGGTCCTCGGCATTGGCAGCCAGAACCTCGTCTTTGCCGTCTGCTAGCGCCTGATGGATGGCAGTCAATGCGGCATTACGCTCCTCGGTGGACAATACAGCCAGCTTCCGGGAGCCGAGTCGCGCCGCCTGAGCGACTTCCAGGGGTGTGGCGTTTGTCAAAGACATGGTGTGTGTGAGGTTACTTCCTGGTGGAGAGGTCTCGTAACTATAGAATGCTTCGAGTGATCGCGTGACTCAGATGGCCCAAAGAGGAAGAAAAGTTTGCTCGAGGGTGTGTATGCAGGGACTTTTCGGCTGCATGTGCTATTGGCGATCTGAAGCAAGGTCACGCCGGATGTACCCGTTGCTATTGATAGGTAGATGGCGTGGTGGGGTGAGTGGTGTTGCGGGGTCGGGATGGCTGTCCGGACCATGTGCGCATCACGGTTCACATTCTTTTCTCACGACTCTGTCCTTTATCTTGTTTGAGGAACACATCAGTGCAGTTGCAAATACATTATCATGACTTTAGATGTATTGTAGTAGCTTAGATCAAGTTTGGGTTGCGATATGGAGCAAAGGATGTCTTGAAGCCCTCCAGGTCGGCTGTGGCGCACGTGGCTCGTGCGGCCTGCAGCGCCTGCAACACCACTATCGAACATCTCGTGTAGGCCGCGCAATCTATCGCATTCGAGGGTCGATAGCTTCAAGGTCAACTACCGCTTGCATCATCGGCCAATACTTTCTTTGTGCCGGCTCGACGTTGGCAGCTGGGCTCGTGTCTGGGCAGGCAGGCGCGTTCGGTGTGGCTGGGAGCAGCTCTCCAACCACCCAGTCGCCTCGCCAACCTCGTCTTTGTTACCCACTCTGCGCATCCAGAAACGGCACGGACGCCGCGCTGGCCCTGATTATCAGCTAACACGTATGTCCTGACTAACGGAGATGGCTGGCAGCATCCATATAACCATTTCGCATGCCGGTCCCCTGGTCCTACATCACACAATCCTCTTGCTACCTCTCAAGTGCTGAGCAGGTACCCATCCATACACCCCTCGACAAATACTCACGCAATTGTTTATTAGTATTCGCTTTACAACGTATCACTACCACCACCATATAATCGACTCCGCTGCCCTTCCACCGGCGACCCTCGCTTCAACCCCGTCCTCACTACCACATATTCACGATGCGCTCCACCATACGGGCCCTCGCCGTGCTCGCTTCGGCGGCCTCTCTCGTCGCGCCCTCGATCGCTCAGACATGGTCAAACTGCAACCCCACCTCGCGCAGCGACTGCCCGCCAAACTCGGCCCTCGGCAGGACGGTCAACATCGACTTGAGCTCTGCCTCCGACAGCTTCACTGCCCAAGGCAACCCCACATACGGCAAGGACGGCGTATCCTTCACGGTCGCCAAGTCGGGCGACTCTCCCCAGCTCATCTCCAAGTGGTACATCATGTTTGGCAAGGTCGAGATCTCTCTCAAGGCCGCGCCCGGAGCTGGCATTGTTAGCAGCTTCGTTCTCCAATCCGACACCCTCGACGAGATCGACTGGGAGTGGCTCGGTGCGGATGCCAATGAGGTGCAGAGCAACTACTTCGGAAAGGGCCAAACTACAACCTACAACCGCGGCGCCTTTCACAAAGATCCCGGCAACCAGTCTGGATACAAGAAGTACACCATCGAATGGACCCCTAACCAGATCGTCTGGCAGATTGACGGCGTCACGGTCCGCACTCTCGAGCCTGAGAACGCCAATGGCCAGTATCCTCAAAGCCCGATGAACGTGCGCATCGGCGCGTGGAGCGGTGGTGACTCAGCCAACAGCCCGGGCACGATTCAGTGGTCTCGCGGACCTACCGACTACACCAAAGGCCCCTTTAGCATGAAGGTCAGGTCCCTCATGGTACAAGACTACTCCACTGGCACCCAGTATGTCTACGGCGACCAGACCGGCACCTGGCGATCCATCAAGTCCGTCGGCGGCACCATCTTCTCCGGCGGCAACAAGCCCGTAGCAAATTCGCCTTCCATCACAGCAGTAGCTTCCGGCCAGCCCCTCCCCTTCACGCCCCAGCAGACCGACACCCTCGTCCGCGCCAGCGTCTACCCTTGGGTTCCCGGAACGTCTTCGCAAGCTCCGCAACCAACCTTCTCGAACTACCCCGGGCTGCCAGTCGGGTGGTCCGTCTCCGATTCCGGAAAGGTTGTGCCACCCAGCTCAGCTCCTGTCAGTAAGCTCCTTTCCCCCCTTGTGCTATAGTGCGACTCCCTCCGCCGTGACACCAGCTAACATTCCTCCCAGATGTCCCAAGCCGCTTCCTTTACGCCCTCGCCTGCAGCTTTGCCTTCGGCTTCGCCTGGCGCTTCTAAGCCCTCGGTCATTGTCAAGTTCGACGACAAGGGCTTCAGCACGCTCGTCACTGTTTACCCCGGCACTACCCCTGCGCCTTCCGTAGACAGTCTTCAGAACAACGCAAACGGCCCTGCTGCTCCTGTCGCCGCCAAATCCGCGGGATCGAAACTGTTCGATGGCATCTACCTCCAAGTCATATCCGGCATCCTCGCCTTCTTCTTCAACCAAGTATGGTAGGACCGTCTTGTCGTCACCTCCGCCTTTTTAATAACGCACCCCACCATCGCCCTCTTCGTTGTCTTCGCTTCCATGGTCGTCTTCCACGGACAGCTTGGCTTCAAGATCGCGGTCAAGTTCTGGTGGACGGAGTATCCTAATCACAAACTGGCGCTTTCGTGGAAGGCGCCCAAGAAGGCGAAGGGCAGTAATTTTTGTTAAGCATTTATGGTGTTTTGAGCGATTACTGGGTTTTTGTTTTTGTACTATTATGATGGCTTTGGCCGATTGTTTGCATGCATGCATCTGGATATGGGGATTGGATATGATATCATGGGATTCCGAGCTTGGCTCGATGAGTTAGTAGATTAGAATAGGTAATGCTTGACTGCGATGTCAGATGCTGAATGTAACGATATTGACACACTACCATCACACTCTTATCTCCATTGTGAAATAATCTTTACGTCTACTGAGAAGCTCCTGGCTTGTATATCCCCCAGCGCTCGACGTTTGTGACGTGCGTGTCGACAACCCAGACCAACGACTGCTACGACCCAAGAGTACAATGTCCAACGCCCTGAAACGCCGACCAAACTAGTACCGCGCCGAACCTCGGTAACGTGTGTACAGTATGGTACTATCGCCGGGTGATACTAGCATAAAAGCACCGTGAAACGTCGTGTCGCGTCGTGTCACTGACTCAGATATGCAGGTCGAGCACGCCGAATATGCAGAGTTTTGTAGCCAAGCCCACGAAAGATACAGCTACGAAACGAGCTCAAAAGATTACGGGAAAGAAGGAAGAAGAGGTGTATTATAGAGTTGAAAAATTCTGCGTTCAGGGCAGGTAGTGTAGTCAGCCCATCTACTCTTCTTTCTGTTTCCTGTCTTGGCAGACGAGCAAGAGTAGGGATGGGAGAAATAGTGCTGCGGTAGTAGCTCTGCATGTTTCAATGAAGTAGAAGTGATGAGACCAGCGTACTGATAATTACAGTACTGTAGTAGCGTGGTCGAGCTTACACAGAGATGCAAAATGGAACACAAGTAGATATCGATGTATGACACCATACGTGCGAAGAGTGCACGATCTGATACAACATGAGAGATATGTATATCTAGCTTTTGTAAACTCTTCCAAGATCTTGGTGAGATAGTTTCTATATACTCCATCGCGAACTCCAGCCCCGTGTGCCCCCAACCCATGTGATTCCGTCATATCGTTGCGGTATACCGTGATCATTTCCCGTCCATTGTATGTGCGAAGTGTCTATTCATGCATCTAATCAACGCCCTTGTTCCTCAGGGCGAGAGACGGCTCGGCGAAAATCTGCGCGCCGTCTTTGAGGCGACGCTCGGCGTTCTGGCGGCTGTTGACGAAGTCGGGGTGGTTGAGCGTCAACTCGACAGCGCCGTTGACAACGTGGTCGACAGCCTCGACACCCAACATAAAGGAGTGGTCCTGGTTGCCGACCTCGTAGCGCCATGAACCGAAGCGGCCGCGAGAAAGAATATCCTTGGCCTGGAGAGCAGGGAGGAGCTTTGTAAGAACGCCCTCACGCTCGAGAGTTGGGGTAGGGTACCCGTGGTCGAAGCGGCGGTGGTAGGTGGAAACAATCTCGTCACCGGGCTTGATCATCTCGGTGTTGATCAGACCCTGGATGGAGTCCTTAAGCATGTTCTTCTGGTCGACGGGCTTCAAGCTCGATTCTGAGACCTCCAACATGATCGACCAGTATGGGCCTGCTTGGGGCTCCGTGGAGCTGGGCTTCGAGCCGTCGGCGAGCTGCTGGGTAGCGAGCTTGACGTCGGCTTGTGGCTGGTTGTACGGGGAGTAGTTGGAGAAGATGGTGGCGCGGTAGAAGGGACAGTCGTCCTCGGGGAAGTAGAGCCAGCACTTGTCGCCGATGCGCTCTGGTCGCTCGCCTCGAATGCCGACACCGATGACGTGTGTGCTCGAGTAGAAGAGGCCCTTGCTGAGGTCGATGAGCTCCGTGTCGCCCATTTTCTCCACGAGAGAGTCTACGGCCATTGTGTTGACCAATTTCTTGTAGTTGACCACAGTGCCATCCTTCAGGTGCACCTTGTGGCCCTCTGCATCTACCTTGGTGACTGAGCCGTTGTCACCATATCGCTTCTTCTCGTTTGGCAGTGTGTTGTCGACCGCAATCCAGATGCCACCGGTGCCGTCTCGCGCTGGGAAGCGGAATGTGGCATTGGGACCCCAGTTTCCTGCAGTCTTGTTGTGGATGATGTTGTTGATGACACCCTTGACATTGGGAGCGGCGACACGCTCACCCAGCCATTGGCACTGCATCTTGGTGGTGGGCACCGCCCACACCTTGTAGTTGTATGGCCTCATGAAAAGATCGGCAATACCGACACCCATCTGCCGCATGATCCAATCGTCAAAGTCAGTGGGCTTTGTGTTTGCCACGCGGGCCTCGAGGGCGGCGTCAATCAAGCCATCCACGCACTTCGCCTGGTCGTCCTTGTTCAACATGGACAGGTTGTTCTGGAAAGGGTAGGGGACCCATTGGCCCTTGCAGCGCACGTACGAGATGCGCTGGTGGGTATACCAGTCGTCGTCTTTGGGGAGTGCCTCGTCGATGCAGTCGTCGAAGTACTTGTAGTGGGAGAAGATGACATGGCCACCGACGTCGTAGAGCTGCGCGTGTCAGACCTGGGCCGGTCAATTGGTACGATGAATACTCACGAAGCCTTCTGGTGTGACATCAGTCGACGCAAGACCACCAGGTGTCTCGTTCGCATCCACGATCAGCCATGAGGGGCCATCCTGAGTTGCTTAGCAGTTGCCCCTCCAACATTCACGGTGTCTCAGAGCATACGATTTGGTGGAGGCGCTTTGCTGCTCCCAGACCAGTCGGTCCAGCGCCGATTACGAGCACATCAACAGAGCTTTGGTACTGTCAGTTGCAGCTTCAGTGACCATGCGGGGGCGGTGTGGGTACATTTCTTCCTTGGCGGATCCCATCTTTCCCTGCAAAAGCTCCTGAAAACTAGGAACTCGCTTCAATGTCTGACGGGCGAGGTTCAACATGTACTCGGCGCACGGTGAGCAGTGGGGTTGTTCAGGCGGCGGTGAGGCAGTCTAGAGGCCGGGGGCGTGGTGGAGGATTATAGCTCTGCGATAAAACAAGCGTGCCAAGAGATGTTGAGGGTTCAAGAAACAGTGGGGCTCTCCATCTCGGCTGGGGCCCTGGATGCGGCGACGCAGCGGGAGAAAAAGGGGCACCTCATGGGGGCGGCCGATCCAGACGGCTGCTCGTGGGCGCGACGATTGGCTGCGCGGCGTGCACCTCTCGGCTGATGATGAAGTGCAACGAATTTCGAGGGTAGTAGCCGTGTTTAGGTCGCATTTGCAAGTTTTCACGGCAGCATCTGGAGCATGAGGATGGCTGCATGCGGCATCGTGAAGTTTGACAGCGATCAGTAGCACCTGGGGAAACGCAACACCAGGTTTTTGATGCGTCATCTGTGTGCATCCCACGTGTGACGCTGTAGCCATTTCCGTGTAGATTGACTTGAGGCGAGGACATGCATTACCCCTATTGCGCGCCTCACCCTGTCGCACATCTTTCAGCAGCGCCAGACGTCGAGTGAAGGTACCGTCATGCAATGTAAGCTACTGTTCTCGGCGAAGGATCCCGCCGCATCTGCGTGCAGTACGCGTTTCTACAACTCAAGTGGGTTGAGATGATGATGCAGACAAGATGAAAGGAAGAACGATTGCGCGGCCACTCAGCGGGCCCACAGCAGATCTGTTTCACGTCGCCTCTGGGTGCAAGACGTGCACTGCTCCGTAAATCTCCATAGACATCCACTGCTGACCCCTGTGAGACGGCCTGGCCTCGCTGCATGCTGCCTTTCCGCTCCGCCCCTCCCTAGCGCATTTTGGCCGTTACCGTTCCAGCTCCCAACACTTCCCGACGCTCGCTCTTTATCTCCTCATCCCCTCTTGTGCGCGCCGACACAGCTCTTCACTGTTGCTTGTGCCCCCATTGTGCCCCGCCTGTCCCAGCGACCGCGCCAATCTGCCGGCAAAGCACCTAGCGCCGAACCCACGTCTTTTACATCCACCGCCCACGACCTCCTCGCCCACCTCCACTGTCTCTCCTACCACAACACATCACCCCCCACCAACATGTCTGCAGACGAAAAGATGCGGTCCTCGGTGGACGCTGCCCGCGATCCCGCGCAGCCAGTGCTACCCACTGTGAACCCCGAGGCGCTCAAGCAGGCCAAGGAGCCTGCCTCCTTTCACCCAGCCGTGTACATTGCGTATGTTAGGCGACGCGCATGAGTCATGGCCGACGCTGACGGTCACGCAGGACATGGATAACCCTCAGTTCGAGCACTATCGTCTTCAACAAGTATATTTTGCACACTGCCAAGTTTGGTACGCGCACATGCTGCTCTTCTTCGTCCCAGGCTAACACCCGCGCCAGAGTTTCCCATCTTCCTCACGACATGGCATTTGATCTTTGCGACCGTCATGACCCAGTTCCTCGCTCGCTTCACCTCCATCCTCGATTCAAGGAAAAAGGTCCCCATGACCGGCCGCGTATACCTCCGGGCGATTGTACCCATTGGCCTCTTCTTCAGTTTGAGCTTGATCTGCGGCAACAAGGCATACCTGTACCTCAGCGTGGCTTTCATCCAGATGCTCAAGGTAAGCAAAGCCATTATGACGGACAACGAACGGTACTGACAGCTGCCAGGCTACTACCCCTGTTGCTGTACTGATTGCAACCTGGGCTCTCGGTGTGGCCCCTGTCAACCTCAGGACCCTCGGCAACGTTTCGTTCATCGTCCTCGGCGTGGTCATTGCCTCGATGGGCGAGATCCAGTTCGTCATGATCGGCTTCCTCTTCCAGGTTGGCGGCATTGTCTTCGAGGCTATCCGGCTGGTCATGGTTCAGCGGCTGCTGAGCTCTGACGAATTCAAGATGGATCCCCTTGTATCGCTTTATTACTTCGCCCCTGCTTGTGCCTGCATGAACGGCATAATTCTGCTTTTCACCGAGCTTCCCATCCTGACCATGAACGACATCTACCGCGTCGGTGGCCTTACCCTCTTCGCGAACGCGCTCGTTGCTTTCCTGCTCAACGTCTCGGTCGTTTTCCTGATCGGCAAAACCTCGTCTCTTGTCCTCACTCTATCCGGAGTGCTCAAGGACATCCTCCTGGTCTTCGCCTCGATGTTTCTGTTCAAGGACCCGGTCACCCTCCTCCAGGCGTTCGGCTACAGCATTGCGCTCGGCGGCCTGATCTTCTACAAGCTTGGCGGCGGAAAGTTGAAGGAATACCTTGGACAAGGCAGCATGAAGTGGCAGGAGTTTGGCCACACGCGCCCAGTTCTCCGCAAGCTGATGATCTTCGCTGCTGTTCTCATTTCCATGTTCATGGTTTTGGGCTCTCTCGGACCCCGCTACGCTCCTGATCAGACCGCCAAGGTCTCCAGCGGCATCACCAAGCTCATGGGCGAGAAGGGCATGTAAGCGGTTGTCTGATGACAATACGATCGCTTCCTGTTCACCTTGCAGGGCAAACCACTTCACAATTCATACTTCGCCTTTGTCTTCCTAAACTTATTCGGTGCACTTTTGGAGTGGAACGGGTTACGGTGTTTTTGATGCATAGACAAGCGGGTCTTTCCATGCCATGGGGACCTTTTTCACAATCGTTCACGGCTTGAACGCTCTTCAATTGATTCAATTGCATGTTAGGGAGCAACGACGGGAAAACGAACGTACACGTTGTGTCATATATAGAACTTGCAGCGCTGGCATGTGCTGGCTGACGGGTCCATACTCTAGCTACATAATGGTAATGCGTGTGAAGGAGCAACACCGTATTCTAGTGATATTGTGTGATGAAGCATTGAACCCCACGTCGAGAGTTGAGGAAACCCGCGACATCTTTGCCAATGCAGAACGGCAATGCAAGCGCCACTGACATTCGATTGAAGTCGTACCTTTGCGTCGCACTCTTGAGTCCATGTGTTGGCGGTCCATTTTTCTGCCGAGGCGGTAAGACGCCAAGCGTGGAATCTCGTTAGCGCCGCCAACTGCCCACAACCCAATTTCGCTGTCCCTCACGAACTTCAGCACTAACCAACAGTTTCGACAACACCACCTGCTCATCACCAGTCAAGATGGGTATCGATCTCGATAGGCATCATGTTCGAGACGGGCACCGCAGTATGTGATACCCCGTCGAGTCGGCGCAGCAATGCGCTGGCGACAGCTGTCTTCGGACGCAACATGGGAATGCGAGGATTGACGAGTATACAGAGGTCGCTAAGTCCACCAACCCCTACGTTAAGTTGCTGGTGCGCCTTTACAAGTTCCTGGCTCGTAAGTACTTTTACTGCACTTGCGCGGGTCTCGTGTGCTGACAGCAATAGGCCGTACCGATGCCCCCTTCAACAAGACGGTTCTGCGACGCCTCATGATGTCCAAGATCAACCGCCCTCGTAAGACCACCGACCGCACGAGTAAAAGCGCACACCTTGACTAATCCCGCCACAGCCGTCAGCTTGTCCAAGATTGTTGCGACCGCCGCCAACAAGTACTCGGCCAAGGCCCACGAGGGCAAGACCATTGTCATTGTACGGCATTGCATACGAACACCAGAGCCATGCGCTAATGAGAATCAGGTCGGCACCGTCACTGATGACAACCGTCTCCTTGAGCTCCCCAAGCTCTCCATCGCTGCGCTCCGCTTCACCGCGTCTGCCCGCGCACGCGTCCTGAAGGCCGGCGGCGAGACCCTCACCATCGATGAGGTCGCCACCCGCTTCCCCACTGGAGCCAACACCCTCCTCCTCCGTGGACCCAAGAACTCCCGTGAGGCCGTCAAGCATTTCGGCTTCGGTCCCCACTCGCACAAGAAGCCGTACGTCGAGAGCAAGGGCCGCAAGTTCGAGCGTGCCCGTGGTCGCAGACGGTCGCGTGGTTTCAAGGTCTAAGCGTGTGCTGGACGCAGTGCGGTTTCTCTGGGTTATTGGCGTGGTCACGGTCATGGAAATTTACTTACGAGGCGTGCATGATGACTGGCGAGGGCTGTTTAGTAGCTCGCAAAAAGATACTCAGTGCCTGCATAGGCAATGGAAGCAAACCCATGGGCTCTCCCGAGCTCATGAGGTCAACTCATGAACAAACTCTCTTTGCACATTCGCTTACGTCGTGATATTCCTGCTTGTTTGAGGTGATATGGCTCCCCTCCGGTCGCGGAGCCGAACCATGGATTCTGATGCAAAGTTTCGTGCCCAAATTTTCCTGCCCCGCGCCCAACCAACCACAACGCGGCTCCATAAATTTCCCAAAGCAGTCACTACATCGTACTCTCTACAACACACTCCTCTCAACTACAACTCAACTTCAAATCTGATACAACATCCTGAAGGTATACGCACAATTCAAACCTTACCATGGTCGATAATCCCAGAGTCGGCGTACTGGGCGGCGGCCAGCTCGGTCGCATGCTAATCGAGGCCGCAAATCGCCTCAATATCCAGGTAAATGTTCTCGACGCAGCAGCATCACCAGCAAAGCAAATTTCGGCCCATGATGGCCACATCGAGGGGTCTTTCAAAGATGCAGCCGCCGTCAAAAAGCTGGCCCAAATTAGCGATGTCGTCACCGTCGAGATCGAGCACGTGGACACGAATATGTTAGAAGAGGTCGCAAGCGAGGTAATTGTTGAGCCAAGCTGGAAAACGCTTCGAATCATCAAGGACAAATATGCACAGAAGCACCACCTAAAAGAGCATGGAGTTGCAGTTGCGGACAGCATCGACTTGGAGGGCAAGGGCCCAGATGGCTTGAAGGAGGTAGGCACTCAATATGGCTATCCGTTCATGCTAAAGAGCAAGACGGAGGCGTACGATGGACGTGGCAACTTTGTGGTCAAGAGCGAGGAGAGCGTAGATGCTGCGATCGAGGCACTGGGCAATCGACCTCTATACGCCGAACGATGGGCAGACTTCAGATTGGAGCTTGCGGTCATGGTCGTCAAGACGAAAGACGGTGTTCTCACGTTCCCAACCGTCGAGACCGTTCATGAAGACAGTATATGCAAGCTCACTTACGCACCACCAAGAGACGTCTCAGAAGCGACAGCACAGAGAGCCCAAGATCTCGCAAAGAAGGCTATCAGTGCTTTCGAGGGCAAGGGTGTCTTTGGTGTTGAAATGTTCCTCCTCAAAGACGATAGCCTGCTAGTCAACGAGATTGCACCACGACCACACAATTCAGGACACTACACAATCGAAGCGTGCCCTATATCGCAATACGACGCTCACCTTCGCGCGATCCTCGACCTGCCCATCTCACAAGCATCTCTCCGTCTCCGCGAGCCATCCATCATGCTGAATATCCTCGGTGGCAAAACCCCAGACTCGCACATTCAGGTGAAGAACAAGGCCCTCGAGTCACCAAACGCATCAGTCCATCTCTACGGCAAGGGTGACGCGCGACCAGGCCGCAAAATGGGTCACATCACCATCACCGCACCCACGCTCGCAGCCGCCGAACGCGAAATGCAGCCACTGATCGATTTCGTGGACGAGCAAAATGGCAAGCCTTTAGGACCGCGAATCGATTCAGCAAGCACCCAACCCGCGCCCCTCGTAGCCGTAATCATGGGCTCAGACAGCGACCTCCCCGTCCTACGCGCCGGCCTCGAGATCCTACAGAAACTCGAAATCCCCTTCACGACGCGTATAACTTCAGCCCACCGCACGCCCGACTGGCTCCGTGAGTTCTCTAAAAACGCATCGAGCACATCGCTCAAAGTCATCATCGGCGCGGCGGGCGGAGCTGCCCATCTACCGGGCATGTGCGCCTCGTGGACCCAGCTTCCGGTTATCGGCCTCCCCGTGAAGGCGACACACCTCGATGGTCTCGACAGTCTGCTTAGTATGACGCAGATGCCGCGCGGCGAGCCTGTGGCGACGGTCGGCATTAATAATTCGACTAACGCGGCCCTTTTGGCGGTGCGCATTCTGGGTGCCGAGGATCTTCGGGTCCGCGAACGCCTGAGGGTGTGGATGGAGGGCAATGAGGTGGAGGTGTTGAGGAAGGATGGGGCGCTGCTTGAGGGTGGGTGGGAGGCGTATTTGAAGGGTATGGGCAAGTGAGGGGGTGGGCTGAAGGGTTTCGAGGGGGGATTGGGAGGATGTATGTACAAGAAAAATTGAGAGTGGATAGTCAGGATGCGGTGATGAGTGAGGTTTGAGGCGTGTGAGAAGTGTCATCCAAGATATGGAGGGGCGGCGCAATGGCTTGTCACTGGCGGTGGGTTGGTAGCAAGGCGATGCGAGAGCTTCAGGGCCGTGGCTGTAGTACTTGGCCAGGGGGCTATCTTCAACCGGAGCCTAAACATCCCCGCACTAATTTGGAGTTTTCAAGCATCGTTGGCAAAGCAGTGAGCATTGGTTCGGCATTCGACATCAGAACAGCTTCCCCACTACAATGTACGTGCTTGCATGCTTCTCGCGAAATAGCAGCCTGGATATCTCCACAGTCTTTTTGGCACGTCGCTTATCCAAATATTATTCGCTGAGGATAGACAAGCTGAGATATCAAATTGCATTGAGCGATGACGCACGCTCGCTTGACATCACTAGCGTGCGATCGAGTGGATTCGCTCCAAACTCTATTTCACAACTACATCACGGCTTCTTCCTCTTCTACTCCTCAGTTCGCGATCACAGATCAAGAATTCTTTCTTGTATAGCTTAGATACACCCACCATATCCGATAGCTCACATTTTTGAATGACACACGAGCTGCACAATCGCCCATCGTTAGCAAAAGCAAAGTGATGTACAAGCGCATCGAAGATCTTCGTATGCGGTGCTACCCGCAGTGCAGTAGTATGCAGAGCCAGCACGCCGGAAGAAGATGAGAGGCCCTGATCCATCGCACTTACCTCCGATGTTACAATCGTTGGATGATGGTTGGCTACGATGTGGACACCTCGCGAATCGCTACTGCTTCCTATTGCTAGCTGTACTCAACCTTCTGAGGTGGGCGCACAACAACCCACTTGGTTCTTGAATAACCTGTCGCAACCCCCTCCTTCCTTTGTATCCTCAACCTCTCCCCTCTCTTTGACGCGCTCGAACACGTATCACCATGTCTCTCTACCAGAAACTCACGAAGCCCTTCATCGACATATTTGTCCTGACGTGGGACTTCAACCTCTTCCTTCTCAACCTCGTTTTACCCGCTCATGAGCCCACAGACGTCATTCCAGCTGGCGCACCAGGACATGCAGGTCACTGGCCTCAATACGTAGCTCCAAAAGACAGCGACTCCCGCTCCGCATGCCCGATGCTGAATGCGCTGGCGAATCATGGCGTTCTACCGCACGACGGCAAGAACATCACCTTCCGCGACCTCAACACCGTCGTACGCCAATCTTTCAACTTCGCACCCAGCTTCTGTTTCTTCGTCCCAAAGTTCGCAGCCGATTTCCTAGGACGAAGCTACTGGACCGATCGCTTCGACCTCGCAGACCTGAGCAAGCATAACGCCATCGAGCATGACGCCAGCTTGACACGACATGACGCGGCGCTCGTACCCGACCAAGGAAGACCAGACCTCCAGCTCGTGGATGAACTTCTGAGTGGCGCAACGGGAAAGATGCAAGATGGAAGCCCGCAGCTCACGAAGAAGGACCTGAGTCTAGCACTGGCGAAGAGGAGGAGCGCAGCAAGGTCGACGAATAAGAGCTATACGGAGAGTTTCTTCCATAATGGATTCGGATCAGCGAAGTACGTCCTCATTGCTCATGCCTTCTTCCCCGTGTTCATTTTCGGTCCTAACATCCCACAGCTCCTCAACCATGCTCACCATCTTCGGCGGCCGCGTGAAGGACCTCGAACCTATGCTCACCGAAGAGCGCTTCGTGGACGGCTGGCAGCCGCGCATTCTGAGTAAATTTGGACTCACGATGGCAGCGTTCAATGGCACGGTTGTGCCGGTTGAAATTGGGGTTAAGAGGGCGAAGGTTGAGTAGGTCGTGAATGGAGGATTGGAACGGATATGAAGGTGTAGGGGAGTGTGGTTAGAAGGGCGGAATTCATACGGGATACCCTCGAACTTTTCAATTGCAATGCAGTCTCAAAGACGAGGAACATGTCTGTGTGCAATCTCCAATTCTTTGCCGGCCATTTGGTCGTTGCATTCCGCTTTTCGTGCTTCCACTAGTCTTCCATACATGTGAATCACGATGTGCTGTTTCAGTTCCATCTTCTTCAGCTCTCGTTCTTTGTTAACTCGTCGAACCACCGTCATCGAGGCGTGCTCTGGTCGCTTTGGAGTACAAGAAGCCAGCCAGATAAGTTGATAATATATGAGGAGTGATGCGGCAGAAAGGTTTATGTGCCATCTCTAGCGCGTGGGCCAACGTTCCTCGACAGATGGACAAACATGGCCACCATGCCTTTTACTTTTTGACACCTCGTCTCTCCATGACACGTCACCAACCGCGCTTTTACTCACGCCTGCATTGCTCTTTCGTGGTTCACTTTCAGGCGAAGAATCACGCCACCACCATCAAGTTCATCGAATTGCTTTTTAGTCATACGCGACAATGATTGTACTCTCCAATCTCGTCTCAGACATCACCGTCATCACATATCCTTTGCTTCCTCCAGCATCGAGAGTTTGTCGATTCGATTCAATCATAAATCGAGTGCAGGGTAATTTTAGACGGAAGGGCGGGAGCGACGATCATTCACTGCCACGTTCTCTGTTTTGGGCCCGACGAAG
The DNA here is from genome assembly GCA_010093685.1 of Ophiobolus disseminans. Classification (NCBI taxonomy): domain Eukaryota; kingdom Fungi; phylum Ascomycota; class Dothideomycetes; order Pleosporales; family Phaeosphaeriaceae; genus Ophiobolus; species Ophiobolus disseminans. The sequence goes on along the minus strand of MU006236.1, from coordinate 198,200 downwards.
GGATTGAGAGTGTATGGGGGATGGAGAAGAGAGGATGCGGAGAAGTTATATACCAATTCCTGCGGCGGGAAGTGGACGGACATTCGCGTATTGAAGGCTGCTTTTGGAGATGCTATATTGGATAGCGCTCGCTCACAAGACGACACCATGAGCTTTCTTCCTTGAGTTTTGTCGTGCTCATTGAAAAGGCCGGGAAGGACTTCCAACCATGAATTGGAGCGATCTATTTTTGAACCAGAGAGCCGAAGCAGCGACCATGGTTCGTTGAAGATAGCTTTTTAGGAACAACGCAAGAGGTGTGTTGAATGAGTGAGCAAGAGCTGAAGCGGTGGAGGGGCTTATAGTCGCGGCAATCCTTCGGAACGAACTGGCATGAAGACTACCTTCATACCTTTTGGTTTGATGTTGAAGTATAGTATGAGAAGTTACTCGCAGACAACAACACATACAAGACCTTCGATACTTCTTTTCGAGTCTCACATCATTGCTCCAGCGTTGGGTTTTGACGGCGTTCTGCTCTGCACATCGGATCTCGGAACTGGCCCTTTTTGTCCCATCCATTGCTTGTACGTCGTTCTGATTACAGAGGCGGAAGAGCAGCCATGAAAGCCGAGCAGGAAAACTTTTGAGAGAAACAGCGAGTATGAAGAAGCCGAGAAGTGATTTGGCGGGCACAGAAGGCCGGAGGTATGGAGGATATAAATTGGTGTTTTGAGAGACGGGCACAACGGAGAAGCAGACATGCGTTCTGCCATGCACGATTCTGGTGTTTGATCGAGGGTGTTGAGTTGAAAGTTGAAAGAGGAAATAAGATGCAGATTCTTGAATAGGCGCGCCCTGAACGTTACCAACGCCTGCCTTCTTACTTAGCTCCCTCACCAACCTACTTAGATATGTGTGGTGCATAAGTGCAACTGCAGATGTCATCGCAGCCGCCCAATGAACGCGGTCATACACCCTAAGCAATGCCAATGTCATGAAGCTCGGGTCTTGCCGCGTCTACATGCTCGATGGTGTTGTGTCGACCACGTGGTGCGTTCACCTCGGCGATGTGCAAGGGGTCAGCGTTGCTAGAGTCTCGGAGACATGGCTGCGGACGAACCACGAGTCGCGGATTGCAAATGGCGCCTGACGACGCCACACACGTAGTTGCACTCCTTCCGACAGACGCCACCGTTCGGCCACCACTTCTTCAAAGAGTAGGGCGATATAAATTGTGCGACCGAGAAATGACCATTCGGCAATGGACATCCAAGCTGAAAACGCTTCCGGCAATGGGCATCAAAGCAGGAAAAGACCGGGAAATGGCACTTTAAAGTTCCCTGGCTCCATTTAGCCCGCTCTTTGGACTACCTCTCTTCATTCAGACTGCATGTTTGCGTGTAAGTGGATCAATCACACACACCCCTGCCGAAAATCTCCGATAGTATCTATGCTGATCATGGCAGGTCATGGACTGGTTCGGCTGTTAGCTGTGCCTAAGTGGGCGCGGAAGGCGCTCGAACCGGTACTACCCCAGCATTTCACTAACCCTCTTCAACGTTGACGGCTTGTTGCTTGTGCACATACGGTCGACTATGGGTGAGCCTTTTGCTTAGCTATACCCGGCTCTAGCCCCTTAAGGAATGTCAGATTATGGACGTGAAGATCGACAGAGGGGAGAGTTCCCAGACTAGCTTTCTACCGCGGCATCTTTTGAATCTGGGTGGAAAATGTCTTGCTCTCGTGTTGTACAGGATCTTTTCAAGTGGTCTTAGCCAATAATGCGCAAGCAGTTGGACTCTACGCACTCGATCGACGTTGTTAGCTGGAAACGCTTTGGTGCCACATCCGTCACGTCTAGATTTGACCGCGGTCCAGGTTTGAGCCTTGAAAGAGTATGCTCATGATTTACCGTGAGTAACGTACAGCATGCATCCTATATAGATATCCAAGTTGTGTCGGGTTGCCATCTATTCAACCCAGCCGCACATCTATTTCACTCAATATGCATTTTTCTTACACTTCACTGCTGCTGGGTACAGCTACCCCTTTTGTCAACGCCTTTCCTACCGCTATCTTCGAAGCCGCTGCAAATGACCCGAACCTTCTAGCCCAAGCTGAGCAACTCTCAAGATCTGTGGGCAAGCGACAGGCTGGAGCAGGTGCAGCAACCTCAGTCTTCGAGCCAGTACCGATTTTCGATGCAAAGAAACAGTACATCAACGTCACAAAAGGCAGTGGCCACGAATATGTGCCTCCAGGCGCTAACGACCTTCGAGGACCATGCCCGGGCCTCAATGCGTTTGCTAATCACAGTAAGGTTGCGCTTAGGACGATGTATTGTACGTTTTGCTGACATTTTCGTAGACTTTCTACCACATAACGGATATGCCACTGTCCAACAGTATATTGATACCACTGCGAAGGTGGTCGGTATGGGCCCGCTGCTTGCCCTCTTTTTGTCAGTATACGGAGGCGCAATCGACGGCGACATCAAGTCATGGTCGATTGGTGGCACACCTTCCCTTTTGCAGGGCGGCGTCACGGGTGTCCTCGGAAATGGCCTCATCGGCTCGCACAACAAGTACGAAGGCGATGCGTCTCCAACTCGGCCCGATCTATACCAAGATGGGAACAACTGGATGACGGTCACCAAGCAGTTCCAAGAGCTCGTCGACTACTCGCCCGGTGGGCAGGTCACACTTGAGTCACTTACCAACTTCCGGAGCCATAGGTTCGACACTCAAGTTGCCAACAACCCTTACTTCTTCAACGGACCGTTTTCAGGTGTACTTGTGCAGCCCGCCGCGTATACCTTCATCTACCGCTTCATGGCCAACCACAGTGCCGAGAACCCGGCTGGAACTTTGAGCTACGAGACTCTTCAGTCATGGTTCGGTGTACAAGGATCAAACAAGAACTATAACGCGGTGCAGGGCACTGAGCGAATTCCTGACAACTGGGTATATATTTCCTTTTTGATATCATCGCCATCATGCTGACAATTTCAAGTACCGACGTGCTCTTGAATACCCATACGACACACCATACTTCCTGGCGGATGCCGTCGCCGCCGCCGGTCTGCACCCTAAATTTCTCAACATTGGAGGGCAAGCATGCACATACTCAGCATCATCGACTCACCTGGCTAACATATATGCAGCAACACGGGCACTACCAATTCCTTCACTCCTGTCGACGTCACAGATCTCACTGGCGGCGTCTTCAAAACTGGTACTCTCCTTCAGGGCAATAATTTTGCCTGCTTCGCATACCAGCTTGCTGCTCAAGCAAAGCCAGACATCCTTGGTGGCCTGCTCAGCGCGGTCACAGATGCCGTTGGCAAGGTTTTGTCGGGATTGTCGTGTCCTCAGCTGAAGGCCATCGACACGAAGCAGCTGCAAGCGCTTCCAGGATATTCTAGGAAACCCGTATATGGCTAAGTGTATCAAACATCTTTATTGATGTACCTGGCAAGGTAGTTGTTGCATTAAGCATCGAACATTCTACTCATATGAGCATAATGAGAAATGAATTACCACGGCGTATGGTATTAGGTGAATGCACGCATCTTTCAAGATATTGAGAGGACCTTCTCGACTCTTTCCAAATACTCCTTCCCGATCGTCCACCGTCCTGAAAACCACGTCAACATTCTCACATATGCTTCGGCTTCTCCTGGATGAATCACTTTATCATCGACGAACACTGCCGTCTCTAACACTGCCAGCCCAGCCCGAAGCACACTGCAAAGGCCTGCAAACGTTGTTCTTGAGACTGACTCCTCAGATTCGACAAGCTGAATCGCGGTGCGAACGGTTTCCCAGGCCATGCTTCTCGAGAACCTGAGCGCCACTAGCGCTTTCACATACTCTGGTGCCTCTGAGCTACGCGAGTCGGAGAAAGAGTCGCGAATGTGCTGAGTATGCGTAGCCTGTAGAATGATGTGGGAGCTTTGATGTCACTTAGCACTAACCATCTCCTAGTGATTATACTGACTTACCAGACGATCATAGGCACTACATCGCATTGAAACATGACGGGTGAGTCTGGCTTGATTACGAGCATTGAAATGCAGCGATTAGCAATGCAATCCGCCTCATCGTAGGATATTTCCGGCTCTTCACCGCGCTGTCGGCTATGTATGTATTCGAGGGCAGGCCCGGCCGATATAGCCGCCCCAGTTCTAGCGAAAACTTTCCAAGGCGAGGTTGCAGACGAATTTATTGGACGTGACGGTAGACCAGGCGCAAGGCTTTTGCGTAGTGTTATGCTTATGGGATGACCAGTAGGAATGGTAAGCGGAAGGTGATCTGTTGTCATTGAGAGTGGTAGTTGCCTATAACAAATCAACTCAAGAAATCGAATGAGTCGACTAAGAACTAACCGGTCAAGCATAAAAATGCTCGCATTCAGCCATGCACACCTCTTCAGGCTCTCTGCATCTTGCTTCCTTCGAGCTTCAAGCTCTAGCAACCTCAACGTGGCTGTGCAGGCCGCCAGCGTTTGGAAGGATTGTTGTCTCAATCCATGTCCCAGTTCGTAGATCGCGATGATCATCCCAGTCTGGAGCGATCTCAACTCAGGCCTGGGATCAGTTTGCAGCAAAGCGTGCACTTGCTTGAGAGTAATGTATAATTCACTCTGGCCCATGTCCTCAAGAGGAGAACACGGCTTGCGCAGCACAAGCCACATGCAAAACCACAGAATCGGATCGTCAGGCCCATCTCGTGCGTTCACTAGCTCGTTTACCGTGTAATCGCAGTTTCCAAGGATCTGGTCTTCGACAAGGATCGGACACCATTGCTGTATGCAGGGACCGAAATCCGTAAACGCATGCACCAGATTGAATCCTGTCGAGTCTAAGATCTCGGCAACGATCCTCAGAAGAGCTGTAGCCAAGCCGGGGTTCAAGGGTGCATCGATGCATGCCTTCACAACGTGCAGGATCTCGGTTGTGCCATGTGGAGTCAAGTCTGCATGCCCGCATGCTTGATAACTGATCAATGGCTCAGATTGTAATGCCCCGGGTTGAAAAGGAGGCGTGTAATCACACTCCTGATCCTTCCTACATATTGTCAGTCGATAGTTCCAATCCAGGTGTTAGTACTTGGTGTGATTGCCTTACGCAGCACATCGTTCACAACGGGGTAGCATGCGATCGCATTTCTGCTTTCGTACTCGACAGTACACACATACGTTCGAGGCTTTATGTACGAATTGTATAAAGTGTGGAGCGGCGCTCATGGTTCTTTCAAAGTAGCGTCAAGATGAACCTGGCCTACCGGTATCCTGGAAGCGGAGGGACGTGCGACTGGATCACAATCATCTTAAGTAACGCGAGAATTGCTGACAAGATACTGTAATACAGCACTTGCATAGGTGGCGCTGAGAAGGTGTGCAGGAAACCACGATGATTGAGAAAGTAATCGCAGCCGCTAGCGCTGATTTGGGTTAGACTTGCCGTCCGGCAGAGTAGCGGCGGCCGATGCATCTGACAATCGCGACACGACAGCGACCCTCAACCTCTTGTCCCTTATTCGATCCGCTGCCTTCTCTAACACGTTCTCGACATCGAGCATGGATCAAATGCACGGAAAATTCTCTCTAAAGATTGCTACTTTCTCGGTGGTGGTGGAGCTGCAAATGTGGTTCGCGACTGATGGAGAGATCACTCATTCAGAGGAAGAAAAGCAAGAGGCCAACGAAGCTTGCACACTCATGATGCCGAGCATCGTTCGTAATCAGGGAGACAACGTGTTTGATATGGATGCATGATGGGTGTGGCTTGCCTCTACGTCCCAGCGGCGACGTTAGCTAACGTAGGATGAATCGCTGGCACTCAATCTATTTGAAGAGTAGCAGAGCACCCGCGCATTTTGTATGTCCCCGAGCCGTTCGTCGTGCTCATCTCTTGGCCTGGCTGATCTACTGATTTGGTGTGGCCAAGACTAGGCCAAGCATTTCCGGTGAGCCAGCGAGGCAGAGTTACCTTATTCAGGAGATATCACACTAACAATGCAGAAAGAAAAGCACGGATTGATAGATAGAATTGAGGGGCCGAATTTGTGGAAGCCATATGAGCTTGGATTGCTCTCCTGCCCCAGTGGCGTGTCCATCTGACACGAGGTTGGAAGACGGCCCCCACCATGCTGACATGACTAAAATTACACGGTCTTTCAGATGCTTTCCATAGGCTGCACCGTCTCACTCTCGCACAATGCAATCTAATCTCGCATAAACGCATGTTATATCGTGCGTTCTGAGCGCCTAACTGATCCTTCTGCGCTATACAACGTTCCCGGCTTCGCGTTGTGAGACGACAGGTTGGTCGAATCAGCTTCTTCAACCCCTAAACTCCACCTCGACTTCGCGAAGCCTTGTTCTGCAGTCCTTCGATGGGATCCCGAGATTTGAAACGACAGATCTAATATGGTACTGTTTCAATGAACCAAGGCTGCAATCCGTGCATTTCCTGCAGGCAGTGGCTCGTAGCGTTATCTCGTTGTGGTAACGCCTGATACTGTACCTACTTATGGAAAGTGGGCTAGCATTTCGTTCAGCTCTCGAGGTATCTCGGCTGTGTAAACGGAATCCGAGAGTCGGTATTACATGATGGTCAAAGACTTAAGTACCATCGATCCATCGAGATAGTAGGTATCTTCTGAGCAGTTTCATTATCACATTCGTTTTCCAATTACACATCATCACATTCTTTTTTTTTCGATTACACCGGTCGCTCTTTCATCTCGAGTTAATTGTACCATTTACCCACCATTCGCTTATTCAGCTGGGCATCATGAGACCAGCAACTGCGATCCTTTTGCTCTGGAGCTGCACGGGATTCCCAGGCGCACTAGCCCAAGAGACAGACAGTCAGGTCGCAGCTTCTTGGACAACAAGTGGAACTTGTGCCTACTACTTTCGCGCACCGGGCAAGCACACCATACTCAGTGACACCTGTAGCAAATATTGTGAGACACATGGCGGCCACGGCTACTCCGAATGTGACCATAGCCTATGGAAAGACCTAGACATCGAGAACAAATTCTCAAGTCTAATCGACAAGGACGATGGCGGCAATGTGTTTGTTGTTACCAAATGCAAGTGTTCAAATCCGACCGTGGAGGCCATCACCACGTCGATATTCGAAGTTGTTGCCCAAGGATTGTCGCAGCTTGATAACCTTCTCTGCGCAATCATGCTCGAAACTTTCAAGATCATCCTGGATGTTGGCATCATGTTCGTGCCAGGCGGTGCACCAGCGAATGCTGCTATCAAGGCGGTGCAGGGCGCCAAGTCATTCGTAGAGAATGGCTTGGAGGCGGCGGACTATTTTGGCAACTGGGTGAGTGTCTAGTACTTCCCGGTAACGACTGTTTTGACTAATTCGTGCAAAGGTCGGCAAGGCTTGCGGTATGCCGGACTGGAACTTCGATCTCTGGGGTGCCTTGATTGGCGCACCTGACTCAATTTCCACGAGCATCGGTTGTAAGAAGAAGAACAAGGCCGACTGCAAGAAGATGGACCCTATCCCTGATCCGCCGAAAAAGGTGGATCCCCCCAAACTGACGAAGCTGCCTGAACCGACCAAGGTGGAACCGACCAAACTGACGAAACAGCCTGAACCGACCAAGGTGGTGCCTACAGTAACCAAGAACGATGATAGCAAGAAGTCCATGACCACAATAACCTCTAAACATTCTTCTTCCACCTCCACGACGTCATCCACTTCCCGGTCTTCTTCCAGCTCATCGTCAGACTGCGGAGCTGCGACTGGAACTAAGGCTGCGGCGGCATGCGAAGCAACAACTCCGTGCATTTATAAAGAACGAGACGTAGACGTGGCTGATACACTGCTCCCAAGGCGGGGCCTTGGAAGTCCACTGCGCAGGATGTTGGAGAAGAGAGGCAAGAAGAGCGGAAACCCCTGCGCCATCACCCACAAAACGTTTTCATTGGATAGCGATGAGTACCCATCGTGGGGTAAGCTCGATGTACGTTGCCCATCTTACAATTCGATCTCGAGTGTGCTTAACTGACATCTGTGCAGGACAATGTTGATTCATACGGCTGGAAGACCCAGAAAAGTTACTGCGACTACGATTGGCAGAATGGAACCAAGAAGATTGCTGGAGCGGCTTACGAGAGTGAACACGTGATGGAGTGGCAGATCGTCACCGATTTCTTTGCAAAGATGCAGGAAAAGGGCGGACTGAAGTACACCCACCCGAACCCACTTCAAGCCAACAAAATGGTGGACTTCTGCACGTACTGGATTGAATCATGGACGCTCGAGCCGCAGCAGGCATTTTCGATCGGCACCGGGCCAGCGCTCAGTCCTTGGAAGCACATTGCTGCGGCGTATCCTTCGACGAAGAACAACAAAGCCGAGATGATAGCGCTGCAGGACGATATCAATGCTCCTGCCAAAGCAAACGTACGTGCCTCTTCGTTCAACAAAGATGTGTCATGACCTAATGGTATTTGCTAGCTCTTCACCGATAGGACAAAGATGATATGGACCGAGACCACCATGGACAAATGGGCCAAAACGAAGGCAAAACGCCTCACTGTCCTCGGGCGCCTCCGCCTAGCCATAGGCGCTAGAAAGTACCTGACCGAAACGAAAGTCAAGACCATCTTCAAAGCCCAAAAGGAGCGCATGGGCAAAATCCTCGACGAACTTGACACCGCGATGAGCGCGCATCCGCGCCAAGAGGTGAATGCTTTGACAGGAGTCACCACAAAATTTCAAGCGTGGAAGAAGCAGAATCTGCTGACGGAGTGGAACACATTCATGGATGAGAAGTGGGCAAACGCAGTCGCGAAGCATAAAAAGGTGATGGATAAGTGGGTAAATGCTTTGGATGATAACCATTGTCAAAGCCAGACGAAGAAGACCCAGGATGACAAAGAATTCTGCGAGAGGCTCCGCAAGTTGCAGAAAGAGTACGCCGCGGGCCCAGCTTTTTCCAAGCCTTGGTAGATTGTCATGTCATCTTATATGAGCCGATAGACTGAGGGTATGTTTTATTTCTGCGGAGGAACTCGGATCGCTCGGTTGTTGCTATTATAACCATGTTTTTCAAGACGCCTTTACTGGCCACTTGCTCGTCGACCGAGGCTCTCCAAATATGTCGAACTGATCAAATATTGGCCGAAGAGGCAATCCTTCGCCGTAACGCTCGTGTCCCCAGTACTCAATTAGCTCAGTGGTCTTGTCGCCAATGTCTTGAAAGAGTTGACGAAGTGCCCCATCTGGTCGCCAATGCCCCGTACTCCACCAAAGCTGTCGCGATTTCGAGTAGTGCTGACCTGGGAAGGGATGGAGACCAAATGTAGCTGACGCCACGAAAGTAATGCCCCATGCCAGAGGCTCGTCAGGCCACTGGGCATATTGCGTGCCATCGTCTTCATCGTAGCCCTCCACGTCTGAGGCATCCCAACGTAGTTTGGTCCATATACAGGCCTCCTTAAGTACTGGCATACTAGATGCTGCTCTGGCAAAAGCGGTGAGGAACGGCACCAGGACCTCATCATTCGGTTGTACCCTGAATTTGTTACATGTGACATTCGAAAGTTGGAACCCATGATCTTCAGCTTCTTCGTCCAGCGTCTCCTCGGCCAGAGTGTCCATTAAGGGTGGATACGATGCTTCTGTGACCTCATATCCTTCCGTGTCGCGCCCATCACCATTCGGGCCCGCAAAGTACCAGCGACCCGAGGGGCTGGACATGTGAAACAGGATGGAGACACTCTCAAGGTTTGGCCAGGATGTCGCGCTATCGGCTGGCCAGAATAGAGATGCATCGGCAACAAGTTTGAGTTCGAGTTTCCGCAGCTGGTATGAGAGCAAACGCAGGCTAGAGCTGAACGGATCATGCTGGGCTGGGCTCACTAAGTCGGGTACCTCGATCGTCTGGTCGATTCTTTCAGGACTTGATAGCGGATGAAGAAAATCGAGTTGAGCCTGTCGCAATGTCGAAGGTAGAGTAGCAGACTCGAGAGCCTTAGCGAAGTCATGGCGGCTGTCGCGGTGAGGTCCTTCCCAGTCGCGCAGATATTCTCTAGCCTCTTCCGACTCGTAGTCGGGCGTCCACCCTCTGCCACCATCCACTTTGCACCCAAGGTACTCCAAACGGGGAAGCTGTTCAGCGAGGTCGATCAAAATACGGAGATCGATATTCTGCAAACACCGTTCTTCTTCAAGCGGGAATATCAGGATTTCATCTTCCAGTGAGAGTGCGCGTACAGAGTTGAGCTGGGGTAGCGCGTCGGGGTTCTTCAGGTGGAGGCGCCAGCTTACGCAATTGCGATGAGCGCACACAACGCCGCGGACTTCTCTAACAGGGGCATAGATTGTGAGCTGGAAATTTCCAGGTAATTTGCTGTGCTCAAGCGTGCGCAGCGTGGAAAACACAAAGTTGATCTCATCGGTAAACAACGTGTCCTTTTCTTGACGTTCTTCGAGTGACTCTCGGCAGCGATGGGTCTCTCCAGGTTCTTCGTCAGCTTCGTCAGCCTGCTCGTCTTCCTCGTATGGAGGAAGCTGGGTTCTGAATCGAACATGCCGGAGGTATGGCCAACGTCGACCGTTGTAGAGATCGATAAACTGCTGCGCATTATCTCTAGTCAAATCGAAGTGAGCGTATGCTCCAGATGCCCGCTCTGATGCGTATTGGAAGCTGCTGGAGACAGTGAGGGTCTTCTTAAGGTCATCGAGGGTAAGGAACTCGCAAACACGTTCAACGAGCTCGTGGGGAAGTTGTTCCATGACGGACAGCTACGCAAAAGTTGGGCGGGTGGGATGATTGCTTTCGTCGACGAACGGGTAAACAACTGAATTTCACTCCCCTGTAGCCTAAGTTTAGTGGCGCCAAGAGCGCTAACCCCATCATGTCTCCTTTTCTTTGGCCATCCGAAATCTATTTAAATTGCAACTTGTGTCAGACCAGGAAAGTGGGCAATCCGCAAACACACAACGACCTGCTGGTACCCGTAGACGAGGAGGAGATGGTAGGTATTTCTGTGACGTCACCGCTACAACCGAGGTGACTGCATACTGGAAAACAAGCACCTTTTGCTTAACAGGCCATGGCGCTCATTAAACTTTGAACCTGTCCAAGTATTCTGTTCCTATCTCTCAGCATAATCGCTGAACAGAACAACCCTCATATGACCAGCACATTCGCCCGCTTCAGCTGCTGACCCACGCCAGAAACGAACCACGACAAGTTCCTGCCTTGCCAGTTCCAACCCAGTCTCAATGGTCGATGAGATCAAAGATCTCATCGAGTTTTCGCCGCCTCGAGAACTCCCACAGGCTTCGTTGCTGAGATGGCGACGTACCGCCAGTGTCCATGACCCTTGTAGGACTGCACTCCGGCCACCGTGTTGATAAAGTATCGCTCGAGATGCAGGAACGTAATGGCAAGGTAAGGAATATAAGCGACTAAGAAGAAGAGCCTGGTCATGGGCTTGATGTTCTCCGAGTAATCGCTAATGACCACGTCTGTGAACCCCGCGTCCTCGAGCATTCCCTCGAAAACGCCAGGATGCGACAGGGCGTTTGTAGGCATGGCGGCATAGTCGTTGATCAAGCGCATCGATCGCGTCATGTTGTCGTCCGAGTTTTCGAGTAAATTGTGGTCGTATTCGAAGAGCGAGAGACGGCCGCCAGGATGGAGGATGCGATAGAAGTTCGCCAATACGGCTTTGGGGTCTGTCGCATGTACGAATGTCTCCATCGTGTAGACGCCGTCGAAAGACGCCTCTCCCAGGCCTTCCAGGTGGCGATAGTCCATCTTGCGCACTTTCACTTGGCCGGCAGGCAAACCCGATCGAGCGATGTTCCTCTTGGCCTTCTCGATATGATGGTCGACGACGTCAATGCCTTGGATGCGATACCCGTAACGCTTCGCAAGGTGCAGAGCAACATGACCGACGCCGCAGCCAGCATCAAGGACTTGGGCTCCTGATGGCAGCTGCAGCGTCTCGGCCAGCTTGTCTTCCATATGGCGCAGCGCACGACTAATAGGGAAAGGCCAGGATGCGCCATGCTCATAGTAGCCAAAGTGACGAGTGCCACCGAGCAATAGTCGGTACCCGATCCTCGACTCAAGTGAGTGGTAGTACGATTGAAGCTTGGGGTTATCGTCGACCTGTGCTTCATGTTCGGAGTCGGATGCCATGTTTTCAGACTGCAGGCAAGGATCGAGGACGATGAGTGATGCAGAATAACAAAAGTGAAAGTTACGATGGTAGACACGTTCTCGCTTACGACAGGTTGTTTGATCCGCTTTGACTGTCAAACGGCCAACCCTGGGTGGAGCAGCCTCGTGGCACCTTGTGGTAAACCCCTTGCGTCCTTGACCCCACCTCATTTTCTTTCAACAAAGACGAATTAAAATCCTGTACAACGACAAAGCATTCAGACCTCAGCATATCTTCAGGATCTATTCGGCGAACGTCAACCACGATCCATTTTCTTTGCGCTCCTCTCGTTCCTGCTAGCTTTCACCGTTAGCCATGCAATCTCTGCTTGCCAATTCTAACTCATTTTCGAAACAGGCACAGGATTGCATCAAGAACTACGCTAATGGAATAGATCACGTACAGTGAACTGAGCGAGAAAGGTTCTGTTCCAGAGTAGCATCTCTTACACCATCATACTCGCGAACTATCTGACCAACCAACAAGCAACACCATCGTCACTCCACACTCTTGATCAAATCCGCCCCCTTCTCCGCAATCCCATAAACCGCCATCTGCGGATGGCCACTCGGCAAAAACGGCATGATACTCGCATCCACAACTCGCAAGTTTCTGACGCCGCGCACGCGTAACTCCGCGTCTACGACAGCCATGTCATCGTTCCCCATCTTACACGGACCGGCAGGGTGATAGCATGTATCGGCGCTTTCACGGATCGCGTCCTGCCACTCTTCTCTCGACGTGTACTTATCATGCCCTTGTGCGGCTGGCCAGGAGCCAACCACGAGATCCTTCGTCCCTATGCTATTAATCACAATCTCGTTCGCTAAGCGACATGCTTCGCTAAAGACGAGCATATCCAAAGGATCGCTGAGGTAGTTGTGCTGCACCTTTGGATTCTGCGTTGGGTCTGTGGAGCGCAGTGTGACGTCGCCCCTCGACTTTGCCGAAAAGAATGTTGTAGCCATAGCGAACGCGTACTTCCAGTCCGGCGGAAAGCCTTTGAACATGTAACTTTAACAGACTACGCCGTAACACGCTCAACAGTTAACTTCAACTCATCTGACCAGAATATGTTTATCCAACACAGTTAATATCCACGATCGCAGGATCACGCGCAGGTGTGCGGCGGTGCCATGGTCCTAACCGAAACAAGCATCGACCATCCGACAATTAACCTAAGGAAGCAAACGAGAAGGAAGTCAAAGTCGCGCTGCTATTGTTAGTCGATCACGCTCTTCTAGGCTATATATTTGCGCCACATACCACACCCAACCATCCCCCCATCCCACAGCGCCTACTTACCTTCATTCCCTTCCCTTCCCGCCATCTCTGTCCACGCGTGCCTCACTTCCAACACGACATAAAACCCCACATTCAAAAAATCTTGCATCACTACTGGGTGTGCTTAACGTAGTAGGTGATCGCGTCGTTCCCATTTCGCCATTGGACATGGAAAATTAGTGTTCGGCTCATTTTCGGTATAGGCGTGCTGTGAGATGCTGGTATCGTTCCGGTCTTGAGTACGAGGGGCGGGGGTTTGTAGTATCAGTAGTGACTGGTAGGGTTGGGGACCGTGTCTTGCGGGGCAGCAATGTGCGTTCGCGCCGATATTTCTGTAGCTATGCTTGAGATAAGACACTTCCTTGCAGCACTGGAGAGGAAGGGTAGAGATCTGGATATTACTTCTGTGCCATGTTAGAGTAGGTTCGGGTGCAAAGCTGAAAGCAGGAAGATTTATCAAGCTCTTATTGTCTTGAATTTGATGCTGGCAGGCCTATTTTTACATGGTGGGCGCGTTGGTCTACACATCTCGACACACCCATCTTGATGCATCCCACGCCACGCAACCCTAGTCATCTAATCATCCTCAGTCAAATCGCCATACTCCCACTGGCCCCGCCTCTCCTCCTTGGCAACGTCCTGCTTCTTCTTCAACGCAGCCAGGACATCGCCTCCGCTTCGCTCCCAAGCCTTCAGCTTCTTGGGTACCATGGCCAGACCCTCATCAATGACGTCGGCATTTATGCTGTCAGCCGGACCCTTGCTAGACTTGGGGTCGAAGAGGGTGACCCAGAGAGTGCCGTCCTTGTCTGCTTGGTCGACGTTAGCGACGAGCTGGCGGTCGGCAGTCTCTTGGGAGATAAAGTTGACGGCGTCGGCGAGGTACTCGGGATTTTGCGGCAGCTGGATGAATGACAGCTGTGCCTCATGGGCTTGTGGCTTCAGCTTTGACGGAAGGAACTCGGCTTGCGAGAGAGGACGAAGACGCGACCAGGGGATAAGTTCAGAGTTGCCATAGTCGACATAAACAACCTCGGCCTTCTTTGCCTCGCGGTCGTTGCGTCGGATGCGCGCACGGTACCATTGGTCGTCGGCAGTGAACTTGGCAGCGACAAATTCGCCGGCCTTGGGGTTGGTGACACCAGCTGAGTTGAGTGGGTTGAGGTGGAATTTGCCGAATGCGCTCATGAGTGATGTGAGTGCTGATGTGCCGCTGCCAATCTCCTGGAACTTGAGGCGACCGCTCTCCTCGACGTGTGTTACAATGACGTCGCGGTAGTCTTTTCGCCTTGATGCGGCAGCATCGCCATTGGAGGTCTCGGTGGCAGCGGCTGTGGTCTCTTCTGCCTCCTCGTCCTGTGATGGGTCGTAGTCGTGCCACAGACCCTTGCGCGCATCCTTCGCCTTCTGCTCTGCGGCGAAGAGCTCGTTCGCATTGCCGGCCTTCTCTGCTGAGTATGCATGGACCGATGCTAGACCTTCCTCAACTAATGTCTTGGCAAAGTTTTCGCGGTTGATGTAAAGCGTGCCGATGAAGCCACCGACCTTGTCACAGTCCTCGACATCGATCTCGACATCGCGCTGTTGGCACCGCTTGTTGGCGAATTCGTGTGCCTCTTTTCCGAAAGGTTCGCCCTTGTCTTGGTCGTTCCTGGCTGATCGTGGGGCGCGAATGCCGGAGAGGACGAAAGTGAGCTTGGCGTTCTCGCGTGGGACAAGGACGGTGAAGCGCGAGGCAGACTTGACGAAGTCGACGACTGCAGGTACCTTGCGCTGCCGTGAGAGGAGGGAGAGTTGACGTTTGGCCTTCTCGAGTGATTCCGAGTAGTCGACGTATTGCTTGACAGAGGGTGGCTTTGGCGACCAGAGACCTTTTTGCTCTTCTTGTGCGGTCTGTTCGGCGAGTAGGAGGTCATCGTAGATGGGGCTGCGGTCAGTGTCGTCCTGGCGATGGCGGATGACGGTGGCCATGCCGCTCTCGACGAGCATAAGACCAACGTTCTTGTTTTGGAGGGTGACGGTGGCCATCTCGCGCTCGTCGTAGCCCTCGGTCGCGGGACGCTTGCCATCGACGTGGAACTTGACGTGCTTGCCGATGAGCTTCTTGCGCAGGAACTCCTTGGCCTCGGGCACCCATGGCGATTGCTTGGGGTCTGTGGGCTTGGGCTGGCGGACACTGCTGAGGTTGATGCGCTTCTCCGCACCCGACTTGTTCCGCAGAAAGAGGGTGTCGGCACTCTGCACTCTCGTGACGACCGCCTCAGACTCGCTCGCTGCATTGGCCCGGGGTGCAACATGGCCCTGGTACAGTCCCACGCGTCCGTCCTTGGCCGCCTTCTCCGCCTGTCGCAGCACGCCCATCTGCTGGCCCAGGAGCGTGGTGTGGTGGTCGGTGCATTTCGCGAGGCCGGCCTTGAGGATGAAGGGGGCGATGCTGCCCTGGGTGGGGTGCTTGACGTCGGCCACGATCTGGCCGTTGGGTGTCGTGCCGAGGACATTTACGGTGGCGCTGCGCTGGAGTAATCGCGTCTCGACGAACTGCTGGGCCTCGTCGCCATATGCCTCGGCGGGCTGCACCTTCCCATCCGAGGGGTTTGTTCGCTGCGTGGCAGGCGCGCGGATGCCAGCGAGGAGGACCATGGTCTGCACGTGCTCGGTCGGCGAGAGGAGGAAGCGCACGATGAGGCGGTCGCCGGATAGCACCTTCTCGACAATCGCGTCGAGCTCCTTGCCCTTGTTGTCATCGACCCACTTTTGTGCGTCGCTGAGCTCTGATATCGAGTTGATCCTGCTGCTTGTCTCCGACCACAGGCCCTTGGACTCGGCTCTCGCGCGTGCCTCTACCACCTGCAGCCTCTCCAGCAGCTGTGCCGCCTCTTCCGTGTCTTCTTTCCGGCCTGCATCGTCGCGCAGCTTGAGCCAGCCCTCTGCGACTGCCGTTTCGGGTAGTAGTACGCGGCCGGGAAGGACAACGAGGCCGTATTCGCGGTTGGCGCCCGTGGGGATCTTGTAGAGCACCTGGAAGCGTACCACCTTGCCTACGAGCAGCTTACGGAGGTAGTCGCGTGACTCGAATGCAAATGGCTCGTCGCCCTCACGCTTCAGCCGTGGTGCAGTCACAAAGGCCAAGCTCAGCGTGCGCTCCTGTTTAGGGTTGTTGATATTGTGCAGAATCACAGTGTCACCGGATAGGACGCTTTTGACCTTCGCTTCGAACGTAGCCATGATGGATGGTCGAGTGGGAGCTATACGGAAATGGACCTGTTAGTTACTGTGTCCCCTAACAGCTACTACTGAGCATGCGGGGCAGGCGATTGCGCCACGAACCTTGTCAAAATAGAGTGGGTTCCAAGAGATAATGGGCAAAAAGATGCAATTGATGCCCCAGAAATTGTAGTAAAGGGAATTTGGTTGGGTTGAGTCAAGTCAAGTGCAACGTGGAGCTTGGAGTTGGGAAATCTCGCCGCTGCCTCGGACACTTGTGGGGTCGTTGCTAGGCGAAGCTGGAACGTCACCGCCGCTTTGTAGCCCACTCTCACTTTGCCTCTCACTCACGCATTCACCGCTTGTGGGAACAAGCTCAATTGCGGAGCTTGATGTCCAGACGCACATTCGACGCGCAACTGACAACCCCACGTGTCACGACTCGATTGCGATGCAACTGCCCGCGCCACACGGGTACCTGCTTGAGGCGGACCACGGCACTGTCACACCAAACAGGCCCAAACTTGTTCTACCAACACTGCATCGTATCATGGGCACCTGCATTGACAGCATTACAGCCTTGGAAATCAACGATCATACTTGCCACACACCTTGACGAGCTTCCAAGTATTTTGCGTAGCCACAATCTTGAAGAATCACCACTCAGCCAACCCATAGAGCCTCAGATTTGGCCTTTCATCACGAGGCGGGCATGTGACACGATCAAAGCACTGAGTATGCGGAAAGTAAGTAAGAGTAAGGTAAATGATGAACAACTCAGTAGGCAACCCCTTACGCCACTAAAATGCAACAAATCGACAACCTTCGAACGAATCTACCAATACACCACAACCATAATATATCGACAACACGACCTAATTCGCAATCACCGGCGCACTATTATCCCACTGTCTTCTCTCGGCACACTCAACCAGAAACTTTGCAACACTCTCCCGCGTTATCCCCGCCATCATCGGCACACCCTTCCCATCATTGTCCCACTCCCTCACCTTCTCCGACGTCCCCTCTACCAATCGTGAAGGACGCACAAACACATACGTCTGCCCGCTCGCTCTCGTCTCCTTCGCCACTGCATCATGATCAACGTACTGATAGATCATGTTGCTCTTCTTCATGAGCAGCTGCATCACGCAATGCAGATTTTGCCATGATGTTTCAGCGCCGAAAGCCTGCATGATCACAATCTTGCTCTTGACATTAGGGTTTTCGCGCATCACGGCCACGACATTCGAGACGCTGTCGGCCATGAGACGTGGCGGGGAGATGACAGCCGCGAAGGGAGAGTCAGATGCGCGGGGCGCACTGAGTGTTACGATGATGACGTCTGGTTGGCTTTGCGCGAAGGCTCTGCGAACGTCTTGGATGTTAAGGGGTGTTCCGGCGACGGTAATGAGTCCGGATTGAGTTTCGGCTGTCATTGATTCAGGCTTGCGGACCAGGGCTGTGACAGTGTGCTTGTGGGAGAGGGCTTCTGCCACAACGAGTTTGCCTGTGCGGCCTGAACCGCCAATCATGAGGATGCGCTTGCTGGCTGACATGTTTCTAGAGGAAGTAGAGTGGTTCGTTGGTGGTTTTCTGCTGGTACTTGGTCTTCGAAGCTGCGTGAAATTTGAACAAGTTTCGAGGCTGGTGAGATTGGTGTGGAACAAAGTAAAGTCTGACTCGAGTACTGACTGAAGCTGATAGTGTTTCCAGGGACTCCAAAGTCCTACATCTTATAACTAGACTTGCATCTTCAAATGGTGTGTAGTTGTCCGGATGCATGCCTCGGACATGGTGTTGCTGTCCGCCGGCTGCTCCGGTGGCTCGGATCCGAACCTTGGGATTTCCGGAAACGTCTCTCACAGCCTCACGAACTGGCGCGCGCAGCTCTGCTGCTGCGGATTTAGCAAGAATTCCAGTGATTTTGTAACGCAGGTACGGTGCTGAGATCCGGACGACGATGAAAGATCTGATCGGACGTCCGTAATGCAGCCAATATATATATACGAGGCTTGTAGGTTCTTGTGTAGTTCATCCAATACCTTCAAGCATAACTCAGTATACTCAGACACTCTTAGCACTTCAGTTCGTGAAGACAATTTTCCCTATCTTACTTCATTGCTCTTGTCCACCAAGACTCGGACGCCAAAATCTCATCACCAATTCAATCAACCCTCGTATCTCGCCCTTTCCTACCAACATGATGTCCACACCCCCGAAGAGTGTTGCCATCATCGGCGCAGGCCTTTCAGGCCTAACACTCGCCATCTCTCTCCATCGCCAAAACATTTCATGCCAGATCTACGAACTACGCGATCCTTCCATCACCACTTCAGGCGCACTCATGCTCTCACCCAACGCCCTCCGCATCCTAGACAACCTAGGCCTATACGACCGCCTCAAGCCCCAAGGCTACAACTTCGAAAGCATCGCCTACAACAACCACGAGCAAGTCACAACAGACACATACCTCCTCGGCCACGAGAAGCTCTACGGCTACAAGGCCCTGCGCATCTACCGCCAAACCCTCCTCACCGAACTCCGCGCCGAAGCGCAGCGCCTCAACATCTCCATCACATACGGCGTCAAGTTCAGCCACGTGGTATCAGAAGAGCATGACGGCGTCTCCTTCGCCTTCACAAACAACCAGCGCGCTTTCGCAGACGTCCTCGTCGGCGCAGACGGCATACACTCGACGGTCCGCAAATACGTTGCACCCAACGTCGTCCCCAAGTACTCCGGCATGGTCGCCATCACATGTGCCATCCCGCGCGAGGCACTCTCCCTGCCTACCCCAGACTTCCATCTGCCTGTAGCTATTTCCGGCCCCAACGGCGCTTTCGTAATGGCCCCGCAAAACGCACACGGCACCGAAATCCTCGCTGGCACGCAGCGCGCATACCCCGAACAAGACCGCGCGGGCTGGGACGCACTCCTCGCCGATCGCACGGGTCTTCTCGAGCTATTCCGCACCGGATACGAAGATTGGGACGCCGTTTCGCAATCCGCGTTGGATAATGTGGACTTGAGTACGCTGGCTATATGGCCATACTACGTCGTTCCCAAACTCCCATCCTGGACATCCACCACAGGACGCGTCCTCATCCTCGGCGACGCAGCGCACGCCATCCCCCCGACGGCTGGCCAAGGCGCATCCCAAGGCTTCGAAGACGCATTCACCTTATCCCACCTCTTGCCACACATCACGCCTAAATTCCTCCTCTCTCGCGCTCTGAACGACTGGACGGCAATGCGCCAATCCCGCATCGATCGCGTCGTCGCTTTAACACTCCAGCTTAACAACGCGCGCTTGCCTGCGGCGGAGCGCGAGAAGATGGCGGCGCGCGGAGAGGTGTGGATGAGTGGTGAACAAGGCGAGTTGGAGTGGTTGTATGGCGCGGATGGGGAGGCGGATGTTAGGGGCTTGGTGGGCGGGAAGGAGGCGGGGAAGAAGGAGAAGATTACGTGTCCGGTGGACTGGGTTATGAGTAAATTTTCGGGTGTTGCGGAGAGGAGTGGGGGGACGAGTTTGAGGGTTTTGGGATAGGTGAGTCGAGGATGGAGTCTTTTTGGCATTTTTGTTTGGATGGGAGGGATGGCGTTTGTGTTGAGCGTTTAGCCATATCGAATCAACATTACCGTTTTGCTATTTCTCTCCGTCATTTCTTCATCCCCAAGCCCCTCTTCTTCTCTCCTCTTCTTTTCTTTCCATCGTCAATCTCGATTTCTCACATTCAGGCGCGGCATCACTTTGGGAGTTCTGGACAGGAAGGTGGTGTGTTTAGACTCGAAGAAACAACGTTGCCCTCCTCTCAAGACCCGGGATTCTCTCTTCTCCTTTCACCTACTCTTCCTCGTCAATCTCCATCTCCCATCTCCAAGCCCATCAGCACGTTAGGGGGTTTTGAAAAACGGTATAGTTTGAGCCGAGTGTTCTGACGTTAGGAACGGACGCTACCCTTTAAATGTTTTCTTATGCTTCGTTTGCCGTCGAGACTTGGGAATATCTTGCGTTTGCTCTTTCCAATGATCTTTTTCATTTTCGCTTTCGCAGCTAGTCTACTTTTGCGTTCAGCTCAATAAGAGACTGGAATACTCTACCTTCACAGCTGAACATTCTCCTTTCGCCATGTCTCATTTTCTATGTTTAGCTCCACAGAATCTAGAGCTTTCTCCATTTCCAAGACTAGTCTTCTTTCGCATCCTTGCACACTTTCAAACCTTGTGTTCAGCTCTATGCACTCTGAAACTCTTCACAACTGCGCTCGCGACTTCTTCCCCCGCGGTCGGCGGAGGACTTACCAGCGATGGGACTGGTAATCACAGCCAAGGGTCGAGCAACATCTTGATGTATTCGCCAACCTCGAATACGCATTTACACCATTTCTTGCCCTTGTTTCAACGTCTTTATCGAGTCTGATCTGACTCGTTGTTAGGAAAAGGTTGCGAAGGCTGTGTGTTGGTCGATGAGTGTCCAGTCCTCCTATTGGGTACTGTAACCTTAGCAGGATGCTATACATTCCGCTACAGAGCCTAGCAAGGATACAATTAAATTGGTGGTGTGTCGTTGTTGTAATTGGTGTTGAGTTGCGGATTTAATGCTGTGCGTTCGGTGTCCGTGTTTAAATCCGCTCGTGCCGCAACGTGGCTTACACTGCAGGCGGCCCCGGCCCCAAAGACGTTGGCGACCCAACGGCCGTGATCACGTCGATCTTGAATTTACCCGGCTCCTTCTGACATCCCATTGCCAGATCATTAGATATATAGCTAGCCTTGATTCGTATGTTCTGACGGTCTGCCTCGTCCCGTGGGATTCATGGGCTGAGGCTTAGCCTGCGGCACAGTGACGACCCTGCAGTTTCCAAGCTTCCAAGGCTGTCTCACCTCCTGTTGTTATTCCCGGCATGTCCCACCTCTGGGCAACCACTTACATTAATTATGGCTTACATGAAGACGTTGTCGCGTCCTCTCTAGTTTACATTCTTTTTACGCCCTTTAGCTATGCGTGTCGCTCTTCGGTAATCATCTCTTTTTTACCCCACGTTCACCATGGACGACTCCAACCCCAACCCGCGTAAGCGACCGCGACCAGTCGTGTCGTGTCTTCGCTGCCGAGATAAGAAATTGAAATGTGATCGTACAGCACCTTGTGAAAATTGCATCAAAGCATCGACTGCGCACAGCTGTACTTACAAGAGAAGTGGACACGTGTCGTCGAACGAGGTTACGCCAGTACCAGGTGTGGCGACTGCAAATTCGCTCGAAGACCTACAGATCAGGATGGCTCGAGTTGAAGAGATGCTGAGCGTCCAGTCAGGGACTCTTACGCAGGCAGTGGAGAAGACGAAGCAGCATAGCCTTGGAACGGTAGTCGTCAAAGGCGACAGAAGTGTTTATCATGGCCAGAATGATCGCGTGACGTTGCTAAACCAGGTACGTGATGAACAAGCCAGCGTTCTACGCGATCATGAGATTGCTGGCATGCTGACGCCATCTAGTTTTTGGACGTCAAAACCTTCATCAACACCGACATGTTACAAAACGAGTCTGTCCAGGCTTCTGCAAAGCAGGTCCAATTCCTCCAGACCAAATCTGCAACTAAAATCGCATCTCCGGACAGCGTTGTTGAACCAGAATTTTCTTTGGCACTCCTCAAGCTGCGAGAGTTTCTGCCGCCTAAGCCATACTGTGATCGGCTCGTATCGATCTACTGCAACAACTTTGAACGCACTATGCGGGTGCTACACGTCCCAACGTTCATGCGTCAGTATGAACAGCTATGGAAGCACAACATCTCCGAGCCATGCGACCCTCCTAGCATCATACCGCAGCTCACAATTGTTCTGACCATGGCGTATCACATGGAAGACGCTGGCGATTTTATCAAAGACCAAAACCATCGATCATACCTGAAGACAACAGCCAACGACCTGGTCCAAGCTTGGCTAGACGAGCTCAGTCGCAAACAACGAACAGAGCTAGCCACTCTCCAGTGTGAAGTACTTTTACTTCTCTCAAGAAGCCTCCGCGGAATGCACCCCGAACGACTCTGGAGCTCGGCTGGCGCTCTTGTTCGCTCTGCCATGGTCATGGGCCTTCATTTGGATCCTTCGGCCATCACAGGCTTTGCGCCGTTCCAAGCCGAGATGCGAAGAAGACTGTGGGCTACTATACTAGAAATCGACCTTCAAGCATCGATGGCCACTGGTATGCCTACCGTATTTCCCACCATCGACCTGTTCCCCCTCGAGCCATCGAATCTCAATGACCTAGACTTTGACGAAACGATGGCGACTTTACCCAAATCGCACCCTTTGGCTACATACACAGACAACATATATCAGGTCTTACTCGCATCATCACTACCGCAGCGACTTGCAGCATTATCTGTCATTCAGGGCTCAACTCCAGACCTCAAGAAGGCTATTTACCACGGCACAAAGGTCGAAGAATGCATCAATTGCATTCCAAGAATAGTAAGTCTACACAACAACGACGCAGCTCCCTTGGACGGCGGCTCTTTACTACACAGAGTACTGCTAGACTTGTATCTGCGAAGGCCAATACTTTGTTTGTACAAGCCGCTCCTACTCGCCTCACCCCAAGATACGCCGGGCTACGCCGACATACACCGGCAATGCCTCGAAACATCTCGAGCCATCCTATCCTATCAAGACCTCTACACCCTGCCAGCACTTAGGACGGTGACCAACTCCCCCATGGCGCACCAAAACTTCTTCTATCGTTGCTGCAAGATGGACGTGCTATGGGCCGCGCTTACTTGCTGCCAACGCATCAAAGCTCTTCGCAGCAGGGCAACAAATCTGCTCGATGGCGAACAACACACTGTCGACACCACAAGCCTTATCAACACCGTAGGCTTCACGATAGACTGTCTAATCGACCGAATAGGGCAGAAAGGCAGCGATCTCAAAGATCTCGTTTTCCTCGCCCTCGCCCTCCAAGCCGTCCAGCTCCCCGCCACAGATCCCCACAACAAGAGATCTACCGCAGAGCGCTCCCGCGCCCTCCAAGAAACAGTCACCAAGACGCTAAACTCGTGCCGCGAAAGAATGCTCCAACCTATCTTCGCAAATGAACATCCACAAATCCACCCACCATCGAAGCACCTACACACACCCTCCGTACCCATGTTAACCGCCCCGATGAACACGATCACGCCACCGATATCCAATCCGCGTCTCACGCCTGTTCCCATGCCCGACGTGTCGTCCTTTCCGATGCATTTGTCGGCCCAGGGCGAGCAGTGGTTTGGAGAGCTTCCGGAGCTTGCGACTGAGTTCACGAATTTCCAGGCCGAGATGTATAATCCGGATGATGTTATGAATTTTGGGATTCAGCAGAATTGGAATTGGGATAATATGTGGCAGTGAAGACATGGTTGGTGTTGGGGAAATGAATCTGGGTGGGCTTTTGAGAGGTTGATAAGAGTTGCGCGGCGTTGGTAGAGGCGAGGCATATTGGGGCTTATGCGCGCCTCCTACAACTGCCATAGTCTGCCTAGCACTGCTCGACAATGCATCATGGCTGCCAGTGGCCGACGACACTTCTGAGCGGACTCGCTCGACCGGCTTCTCTATACACAATACTCGACGCACACAAGAGCGAAATGTTTCCCTACCTAGGTATCGAATCCGACAAAGTTGGCCCTGTGCTTATCCTAGACATCTTGGAATGGAGTCTCTTCAATGGGATCAGAGCGTATAGTCTGTAGGGCGATCCTGTCAATGGCGGAGCAGACAACGGGTGCAAGCGCAAAGCTTTAAGCGCATCCAAAGCCGATAGCAGAGAGCGAGTCAGTCGCGGCGAGGCTCATACACATAAGAGACGGGACGCGCGGGAAAATGGGGAAGGGGAAATGGAAGTGCGACAGTAGATGGTAGAGGACTTACGCAGGTTGCAATGTACATATAGAAAAACCACAGTGAGTGGGATGAAGAATTTGTAGTCGTCACATTTGATACCCATGAGATTTTTAATTCGAGCCTACCAGGCAGGTGAGTCAAGCTGATTGCAGTTGCCAGTCTTGTTGCCTCGAGACAGCTATAATTCGACAAAGTCCATCAGTGTGGTCGTAACCTACCCATCGAAGAGCACGTTGAGTGAATTGTAGAGGCTGCTCTGCTGTCGCTCAGGTATGGAAGATGCGACTTACTAAAAGCCAGCACAATATCTTGCGGCACAATTTGAACAGCACACTTTCTCGATAACCTGAATCCCGGTTTCTGCATCGGAGATAACTGTGCTTGGACTGACCTCTGTGACTGCACGCAAGCCAACATCAAAGTGGGTAGCGGATAGAACGCCTCGCTGCGGCAACTATCTCATGAAGCTTACTGACTGGCGCCATCAAGACAACGGCGGTTAAAGTGAAGACCTCTACACATCCAGTGTCTAGTCACGCAGTTGCACTGCTTTGTTCGACGACAGATGCAGGTTGTGTCAACAACGGACTCATGACGCCGTTGATCCAACACAACAGCAAATCGATGCTACGCATCAGGAAGTGCACGATAATAAGATCATCCGAGAAGTGCAAAATTTAGAAGAACGGAGACAGCCAGTTGACAAATCGATCAGTGTGCATGTCGACGGGCAACCCAAAATCGAACGTTGGATCATGTTAGGAGGACTTGTCAGTCTTGTAGCATTCAGGAGAATGTCAACCCAACCTCAGGCCGGTGCCTTGTCGGTCAAACGCCTTCTGCGACGCGAAATAGACACGCGTTGATTGCGGGCGCTGCGGCTAGATCGAGCGTTATACCGTAGTTTTCGATTGTTTGGAGGTCATGTCTCCTGCACAAATCATTCGCTCCACAAACACGTACTTGTGCCTTTATTCCTGGAAGACAGTGCACCTCGTATAGACAGCGCGAGTCCTTCATGAACCGAAGTCGATGTTGACTCCCACGACGAAACAATGCAGGGGTGCCGTGTTCAGCTGGCGTTGCCGCTAACCGATTCCTAAAGCGGACTTTTGTGGGGAAGTGGCGCAGGGGCGATTCTCAACTACGTCCGTGTTTTGGCGAGCAACAATTATGCAAAAGCCTGTATTTCATTATCACACCAATTATACTTTCTTGGATGGCTGAAAGCCTTGGATGGCGTTACTCAGATGGAGCTGAGTTAGGTACGCCCTTCTCCATGCGACATGCTGATTATTTCTCCGTGCGAAATGACGGCAAGCAAAATTGCCCACTCGCAGGCATCGCATACTATCTGCGAGAGAGACATGAATACTTCAGCTAATCTACGATGAAGCCTACAATGCAAGACTGAATGCAACTTCAAGCACAGACTTGTGCAGCTGCAAGGGGCTACGGAACGCTGCGGCTGAAGGCACGTGCTGGTCAGAGCACCTCTCCTGAACTGGACGCTATCGATGGCTGTGCACGGTAGAGGCCTACGGTCTAGAACTGGAAGCGCCAGACGAACCTGGCTTAAACTACTGGACCGTTCATGATCGTTTTCACGAATTTGGAAATCCGCTCCACAAAACGCTACTCCGAGGACGCCACGCCAAACTGTAAACGAACCAAGCACTTGGATGCTCATGTAATGCAGCACCCGGGGCTGACAGTTTGAGCATTGCAGCTATCTGTATACTCGAGATCGAGAAGAGAGGAAGCAATGATGTGGTGAGTTCTTCAACGTGTGAATGGCATTGATCGATGTGTCGTTTGCTGGGAATGTGCATAAAAATGCAGACTTTGGATTGTTCGAACATGCATGTCAGATCTCTACATCCAGATGCTGCACGGTCCACGTCGTCGCCGAGCGATACGAGGCTGAACGTATTGACCTCGAAGTCTTAGCCAATTCTCCTCGGGACGGTTAGCACCAAGCGGGACGAATCTACGCATCTTGGGAGGCATTCAACGGCAGTCTTTCCGTCTCAGGGGCATTCGAGTTCATTTCCGATGGAGCATATATGGGAGCATCGTGTGCTACTTTCAATCTTCATCCTCAGTCATTCTCTTTGACCGGAACACCAGCCTTTTCGCACTCTCGCAGTGACGACCACACTCTTTTACCACCTTCTAATTCTTAATATCTCACCCCAGTCTATCGTTTATCAACGACTTAATTAATAACCGGATCTCATTACGCACCAATCCACGCCATCATGAAGTACTCCATCTTCTTCGCTGCCGCCGTCGCAGCCTACGACCCATACGGCGCTCAGCCTTCGAGCTCTGCCCCAGCCAAGGTCTCTTCTGCTCCTTCTTACGACAACTATGGCGGAAAGCCTTCCTCGTCGGTTCCCGTCTACGGTAACTCTGTCACGTCTGTGAAGAACTCCGTCCCGGCCTCCAAGGCTACTCCTTGCTCCACTGTTGTTGGCAGCAACGGCTACACCACCATTGTTCCTGGCTACGGCAAGCCCCCGGTCACCGTCACCCAGCAGCACCAGTCTTACCCGACCTGCGTTGCGAAGGGTTACGATGGCAAGAGCTGCGACAAGTGGGAGGATGACAAATACGTCTCTACCGTCGTCACGGACTACAACAAGAAGGTCGTCACTATCACCAAGGTCCAGGACTACGTGACCGTCTATCAGGAGAAGAAGACCATCACCCACTCTGCCACTCCTGCTGTCGGTGGATACGGTGCCACTCCTACCGGCACCTCCGGCTCCAAGAACGGCACCGGTGTCTGGTACGAGCTGTACGAGAAGGTCGTTGTCTGCCAGTACGCTGAGTGCGGCAAGAACGTTCTCGTCGGTTACACCGGCTCCGGTCTCTGCCAGAAGTGCGACGATGAGCAGCCCGTTACCCAGAAGGAGTACAAGGGTGGCAAGTGGACCGAGGAGAAGAAGACCATGAACTACGGCAAGCCGAAGGACGAGGTCAAGGTCTACGAGAAGCCAGGTGTCTACACCGTTCCGGCCAAGACCGTGACTGTCTACAAGTCCGAGGCTACCGGCTCCGGCAAGTCCTCGAACGAGGCCGTTGTCTACAAGGTCCCAGCCAAGGTGATCACCATCACCCAGAGCAACCAGCCATACACCTGCACATACGAGGTGGCCAAGAAGACCCCCACTAAGGCCGATGACAAGCCAGCCACCAAGACCCCCACCAACAACAACGACTACGGCTACAAGGTTTCTCCCACTCCTACCCCCAACAAGCCTTCCAACGGCTACCCCGGCACCCCGATCTACCACAAGAGCAACGCCACTTCCACCCCTTGCGATGATGACAAGAAGAGCACCGCCACCCCCGTGACCGTCTCCAAGCCCGGCAACAACTATGGCGCGTCCTCCACCCCCACTCCTCCCGCTTGCTACGGCGACAACTGCCCTTGCTACGGCGAGAACTGCAAGAAGGTCTCCTCCACGCCTTCCAAGCCTCAGTCCACCCCCGC
The DNA here is from genome assembly GCA_010093685.1 of Ophiobolus disseminans. Classification (NCBI taxonomy): domain Eukaryota; kingdom Fungi; phylum Ascomycota; class Dothideomycetes; order Pleosporales; family Phaeosphaeriaceae; genus Ophiobolus; species Ophiobolus disseminans. The sequence continues at coordinate 170,123 of MU006236.1, read as the reverse complement.
AGTCTACTATGACAACAACTACAAGTCCACCTCATCCACCCCATCCAAGCCCACCTCCACCCCTTGCGATGATGACAAGAAGAAGCTCCCTACCCCCACCCCCGTCTACAACGACTCCAACAAGTCCAACAACGGCGGTAACTACGGCGACGCTGCTAAGCCTACCCCCACCCCCGTTTACAATGACTCCAACAAGTCCAACAACGGCGGTAACTACGGCGACGCTGCTAAGCCTACCCCCACTCCCGTTTACAGTGACTCCAACAAGTCCAACAACGGCAGCGATGGCAAGACAAACATCAGCAACAATGGTGGCAACTACGGCAACACCGATAAGACAAACACCAACGCCAACGGCGGCAACTACGGTGACGTTCCCGGCGCGAAGTCCACTCCCCCGGCCAAGGCCGCGTACGGAAAGCGCAGCGGCCTGCTTGCGCGCCGCATCGCTGCTGTTGCGGCGCAGTAAGCGTGTGATGAAGATGTAGTATTTTCCTTTACTAGTCGATGTGCGGTTTCCTTGTGCGATTGAGAATTGGTTTCCTTGTGTATTTAAGTGTGTGTATGGGTGGAAGTGGAAAAGTCTGGCGAGGGAAAAGAGGGAGCGAGATAGCTGTCAGTAATAATGCATGTCTTGCTGCCTGAATATGCTCTGAGAAGTGGTGATTCCATTTGAGGTTTGAGTGTGATTGGGTGATGAAGTTTGCAATGCGCGGTGTTGCCTCGTCCGCCATGCCAGTGTAAAGTTTGCGCGCGACTCACTCGATCCTCCGCATCACCGTCACGCTCCACGGCGCACGGCACATGACGGTTTCATTGCTGCACATTTAATCATATGCCGGATTATGATACATTGGATCCTCTCGTTGGCAATAAAGATAGCACCGTCTCCTGGCATCACACATTCACCAGGCAATTATAAATTACCGAGATTCGCATGTTGCGTCCGCTATTATCCACCAGCCCAATGCCCAGGAAATGCTATCGTCAATCAATGTCCTCTAACAACACTATAAATCGCAAAGAGCTTGGTTACTTGTGCAAAAGACACACGTTCGGGAGAAGTATATGCCCCAGAGAATATCTTCGCACGCACAGTCGAATGGATGAGCCATACCGTCCCTTCTATAAAAGAAGTCTAGTCTGTACATTTACCTCCCTCCGCCTCCATCCCCATCTCCATTCTTCCCAACATGCACGAACCCATCCTCGCTAGCGCTCCCGTCCACGCCATCACACCCATTATCACCATCTAAGCAACCTTTGTTGAAGTCCTCTACGCCCCCGTTACCACCATCTCCTTCACTCTCGTCCTCCTCACAACCCCCAACATTCCCCCGCACCCACCCCCAAACATCCTCCCCCGCATCCTTCCCCATCCAACAATCCAAATGCCCATACCCACTTATCACAGCCCTCTCATATCTTCCCTCGGGAAAAGCCTCTCTAAGCGTATCATAGCTCGCTTTCGTGGCGCGTGTGTCCCACACCGCGTTCTCACCTCCGTGCAGAAACAATATAGGAAGGCCGCGGAGTTTGAGCAGATTGGTGGGCGTGACCAAATCGGTGAAGTAGGGGGGATTGGATGTAAGGTGATAGGGAGGAGAAGCGCCCATATGACTCAAATGCCGCAGAAAACTCGTATGCACGCCGCTGAACACAGTATGCAGAAGGGCATGCGTGGAGTGTGTGAGATTAGCGTGCGTCCAGCAACGACCGAAGGGCACGTTACACGCATGGCACGTAGCGCTGCGACAAAGCTCTTTGCGCGGACCGATGGGGTAGAAGCGTAGGAGGTGGTCGAGCCAGGGTATTGTTTGCGGGAAGGGGGTGGAGGTGGGGAACCATGGGGAGCGGGCGAGGGTCTGTTGGATTTGGCTAGTGAGATTGTGGATTTGGAAGGAGGGGGGATGGGGATAGGATACGGACCTCGTATGCTCGCATGAGTACAGGGTGACGCGCTTTAAACCCATTGTCCGGACTGAACAATATGTTCATAAACACTTGACTCACCGTCAAGCCCGCCAGCATCCCAACATCCACATCCCCCCTCAAAACCCCCATCCCCAACGCAATGCTCCCAAGACAATGCGCAACAACATACACCCTCCTTTCTTCCCTGTTATACACATACTCCACCACAGCCTTCACATCCAACCGCGCATCAAACGCCGTAAACCCATACGTTGCATTCTCGCCCCATCCAAAGCGCAGCACGGGGACGTAGCACGTATACCCCAGCGCCGTGAAGTAATCTATTGCATTGACGCGGATGGTGGGTAGGCTGAAGATTTGGTCGTTTACGGCTGCGCCGGGGAGGAAGAGCATGGGTGTACGTTTACGTTTCGTGCCGGGCGGCGGGGGCCAGATTTTGAGGGGGATGGAGAGGCCGTCGGAGGTGGTGAGGGATGTTGTTGTGGGGGTGGGCTTAGGGAAGAATATTGGGGGTGTGGTGCTGGTGTCAGTGGTACTGGTGTTGTTGGTGCTTGGGGGGTGTTGGAGGGGGCGGAAGGGGGAGAGAAAGTAGGATAATATGTTGAGTGCGAAGAAAGATAGGAATTTCGTGAGGGGGAGAAAGGTGTCGGTTTGGCTTGTAGTGTTGCGATGGGAGCGTAGAGACCGCACTTGCGAGATGAACGCGCGGAGCGGGAGGTGTAGGATTCCGCGACCGAGTACTGCGCCATCTGACGACGTGATAGTGGTGAAGAGCGTTGTAGTTGCGCGCCACGTACGTCTTACGGATAGTGTTATGCTGGGATCGATGGTCTTGAATCCATGGAGTGTGTATGTCGCTCCAGTCGTGCTGAGAAGTTGTATCTTGTACACCAGTTTGACAGCATCTGCGACATCCTCGTCGATCTCGAAGAATGCCACTAAGCCATCGATGATGATTAGAGGATCCGGAGATAGCGCTCCACACGCAAAGACACCCTGAGCAGAGCCAATATATGATTCCTGACCTGTTCGGAGAGCACCGACTGTCATGGCTAGATGAGCTGAAGATGAAACGGCTTTAGCGACGCTCTCCGCTGTGATGAAGTCAGTGATATCGGGACCAACGTGGATGTGTCCTTGCATCGTCTCTTCAAACCGAACGCCATCAGCATCGTCCCCAGAATCAGACTTCTTCCGACTTTTGTGTTCACGCGAATATGGCGGATCGCCAAAAAGATCAAGTTCGCCATTCGGACTTTCATCGACCTCCCATCCACGCTCTTTGATAATGAGATCGCAAATTCGTTCGGCCAGCGCAGTGATCGTAGCGCAAGGATTGACACCTTTCTCCCGTCAGCTGCTATAATATCATGCGCACAAAGAAGCTCGTCTCAATCACGTTTTGCAAACGCCCAAAACTCAACGAAAACAAACTTCCTCGCATATTCAACACGGAAAGAAAACTCACCAAGTGACCCTGGCACAACCGCCCCATCTACACAGAAGATACCTCCATGCACTTCATCCCCCAAGCCAGCCAACAATTCGCCACAATGCGTCACCACGCCCCCCCTGCCCGTCCCATCACAACTCATAACCGCGCCACCAAGCGGATGAACAGTCATGAGGGGAGACTTAACCGGCACACCTCCCAGCAATTCCGTCATTTTGCTCAGCAACGCATCAACGCAACTAGTTCGCAACAAACTAGCGCCCTCCCACTTAACCGCGATGGAATCGTTGGCGAGAGATATAATCCCGTGATCTTCATCGTGCGACATCGTCAGAAAAACTAAAGTGCGATTCACGCTTCCGCCCAGCGCATACGGACCCAAGACCCAAGCCTTGCATCTCGCAAATGTACCGCGTACGAAATTGTAAGCCCGTGATGACCCACCAGCTCGATGCGTCTCAAGCAAAACTTGCACAATGGGCGCAAGAACCTCTGGCATCGCGCCGTCCTGGACAACAAAACCATTCCTCACATTCTCAGGCGTATGTCTAGGGCCGCGCAGATCGATGCATCCAGTGATGGTCGGGCCACATTGACTTGTGCCGTCGCGACCCACGCTATTAAGCGAGTGCGCCGTGTTGTATGCGAAATTCAGCATGTCGCCGTTGCCGGAGAGACGTTGGCCTAGGAGGGAGGATGTAGTGAGGCCGTGCAGGCGCGAGCGGAGGAGGATGGTGGGTGTGCTGAGGGCGCCGGCACCGAGGATGAGGAGGTGTTTCTGCGATGGTCATGGTTGTTAGGATTGTGAGATGGGGTGGGAGATGGAGAAAGGGACGTACGGCTATAACCCATGAGAGCGTTTGTGTGCCGCGGGGGCTGTATGTGTGGAAGAAGACGATGTATCCCTCGCTGCTTTCGCGTTTCTTGATGCATTGCACGTCAATGCCGCAGAAGAGTTCTGCGCCTCGAGACCAGGCGTCTGCGAGGTATGTGACTAGGACCGAGTTCTTGGATCCATCATTTGTTCCGGTGCATTCGTTTCCCGAGCCAGTGCCTGCTTGCATGCGTACGCCTGCATGGTTGATTTCATTGCGAAAGGACGTCGTCAGAGGCGGACGGTAAAACGAGTCTTGCAGACCAAGGCTGCGTGCTAGTGTTTCTAAGGCAGAGAGTTTAGCTGGCGTGGCGTACGTCAAGGGATATGGAGTCGGCTGAAACACCTGCTCTGCTCTGTCGTAGTACTTATCCAGACCTTGTTCCCTGATTTCCACTGGCCATTCCGTCCCACGCAGAACCCTCTCATCGGGCCTTAACCATACTCCAGCATTGATCAGGCTTGTTCCTCCCAGGCCACATCCCATGAAGACATCCTGACCTTGCCCTTTAATGGTCTGATACAGTCCTGCTCTTTTCCCCAAGCGAACTCTTCTCCCGGAAACTGTGCCAGATACCTCGTACTCATGCATTGCGCCTTTTGCTGTATGAGGGTACTCCCCGGGCCACCTCTCAGCGCCGCGCTCGAGTACGCATACCTTCTTCCCAGCCCTGGCAAAACGCGAAGCTGCGACTCCGCTTCCGTACCCAGAGCCAATGACAACGACATCGTAGGATGGTTTGAGAGATGATACAGGGAGGCTTAGACGGGGGTGTCGGACTGAAATTATAGGCGTGGATTGGTGTGAATTCGGTGTACGAGAACGGAGTATGCTATGTATCCAACTGATGAACGGGGGAGAAGGTAGAAGCCGATCAAAGCGGTAGGAGCGCCGATAGATGCATCTGACTAGGTAGAGCAAGCACGCTAAAAGTGCAAGAACAAGGGGGAACATTGGCATGGTATCTCTATTCTTTATTTCGATTCGCAAACACCGCAGGACAGGAAGATGTCAAGTTGTGTGACGAAGCCTCGCGGAAGACAAAAGCATAAGGTACCTGCGGCTCATATCCCGCCACCTTGTTTGCTTTTTAACTCATGCTCAACGTTTCGTGGGGCGTTTTTGGGCCGAGAACCAGAAACTGCCCTGAACTAAGTTCACCCAATCTGGCATTTGGGCTGTTCAGTCTCGCAACAGTACATGGTCCGACAAGATAGGAGCCGGACATTTGTAGGCGAGCATGTCGTACGGAGGGTTACGCGATGTCTGCTAGCCCGTGACTGGTCGGCCCCTGCCGTTCATGCAGCATCAAGCAATAGGCTAAAAGCGTTCTACCTATCAACCTGGTTGCTGGGAGCCACGCCCACGGTGGGTGTGTATCTCGTATATACTGTTGCGGTGGTTGTTGCGTGCATCTAGCCTCACGAAGCCAGTGAGCTGACAGGCACGCCCGGATTTTCCCTGTGAGCGCGGACTTCCACCCCTGCTGTTGGATTAGCCTTGCAGCGACTCGCGCATAGCAGGCAGCTGAAGTGAAGCGGTGATGGTCGGACATAAGATGGCCCAACTCAAGCCCGTTGGGAAACTGATCAGTGTGTTGGTGGACTAGACAAGATAACAGACCTTGGCATTGCTAACGCTACAACGTGGATGACCATGCCGACGGCAACAGAACAACACATGGAGGAGACCCCAAGCTTGACACAAGGAGATAACAGTGACTGTAGAGAGAAAGCAAAACTCCATTCAACGCCGTGCTAGGGAGCGATGATAGCTGTGGGTATCGTATTACAGTGCTAAGAAACGTACGACGACAAAGAAAGGTAGCATATGAGCGACAGTGGCTAGAAGCTGAGATCGCATATGAGTGGATGCGGATTACCTCGCTTGCACCTATGTGCATTGCGATGCTTGTTGGTAGACGCGAGGCATGAGTCACTCAAGGTAGTACAAGCGCTCCAAGAATAGCACACTGCTCAATCAGCCAGGGCCAGATCATGCGTCAGGGTTCCGCAAGGGATGTGCCGTATCCGACGGAAACGTTGTCGCAGGGCTGACGTGCTGCGACGACTCCGGACTGCTATTCTGACTAGACTCTGGCGTCTGTGTGGGTGATCGCGACACGATGTAGAGGTCTTCAAAGCTACCCAAGATCATATGCTTCCATTTTGCGCGCCTGGGCAGCCCGACGTTGGCGACGGACACCTTGAGTGTGGGCATCGTGGAGTACTTTTCGCGCTCGTCTGGAAGCATGAGGTCTTCGCCGAGGATGTCGAGCCGGCTGTTGCCGCGGGGTATGGGCTTCCTTGTGACGCGCATGAAGGGGAGGTTCGGATCTGGAGCGTCGCATGTCAGTTGGGATGGAAATGGGGCTTGCTGCGACAACGACATACCTTGGTCGAGCTCTGCGCAGAGATCGTGCTCGGTCTTCAGTTCCAGGCCCTTTGCGCCTGAACGGTACTTGTAGACGAGAATAGCCTTGTTGCCGTGCTCGTCGAGATCAAAGAGGCTACTCGCCTTACTTGACGCGGTGCCAGATGTGGACATTGATTTGAAGGTCATGCTGTCGGCTTGCATTCGCAGGTCGACCGAAGAGAGGTGAGGCTGAGACGGCGGTAGCGAATTAGGGCTGCGGTGGGGAAGGTGCGGTTGTGGTTCGGGTCTGGCTTTGTGAGGGCGTTGTTTGTGCTTGTACAAACTGGTGGTCAGGGCTCGCAGCGGGTTTGTATAGGAGCGGCGCGTAGGTCTGGTGATATCGGCGAGGCAAAGGAAAGCGCAGGTGGAGTGACGGTTTGCGGTTCTAGGTCGTCAAAGGAAGGGAGCCAGCGTCACGTTTCTTCACTGCGCCCCACGAAATCCGGACTCAGGCGAGGAAGACGTGGCTGGTGGTGCCATGATGTCGCTTTCGGCCGGTTCGCGCGCTGATTGGCCGCGGACCGGGGCAGTGCCGGGGGTGAGGTTGATTGGCAGTGATACAGCAAGCGAACCTTCACGAAGTCCCGAGGTCGTACGAAGACGATCGGTCACGTTCATGTATTGCTTGATGTTACTGTTCGTCTTGCACGTCTTGCACGTCTTGCATATCCGACCTCCTACCCCGGTATGACTGGAATTATTAACCAGAGATAGACGTCACTCGGCACTTTCGACAAGCAGAGGAGAAATGATCAAGTACCCTCAAACATTCAGTGTCACCCGCACAGTCCTGACAGAAACGCCATTCAGGTGACTCTTGTTCCTGCAGCAAACCTCAAGGGACGCCCTTCGCATGCTGCGACGGACATCACAAGGGACGTCATCACGGCTTGCGTTGAATACTGGCCTACAGTTTGCTCAAGCTGCAGTGCGCATGGCCGAGGGCGCATATTACACACAGTTGCAGACTGCCTTCGGTCAGGCCAGAGTTCTTAGTTAGTTTGACCATGAGGCTTTCTTCAGAATTGCTCGAGTGCAAGTGACTCGTGATATGTAGGACCTGGCGAAACATCCGGGTAGAGGCTGACTGCTCCCCCACAGTTACACAGATGCAGCAGAAGTCCCTCAACCCCTGAAACAATCATTGCAAATCCAGTGCGAAACGAGGCTTCGACTTCAATACTCCGGCATCAGGCGCCGCGGTCACTTCAGGACCGTCAGGAGGCGCAGCCATCGCACCGCCAGCCCGGTCGACAAATCAGTCGCAAATATCCCCGACGCCCCCAGTCGCCAGCCACATCCGCATGCCACTAGCCGCTTTGCGCGCTCCACATCCACACCTCGCCCTGTCGCAACAAGACAGTCATGAGGCTCTTTGCAGCCTTATATCCACCCGGCCGCCCCTGACCGTCCTGCGCGCACCCGCAAACAAGCAACGAGCCTTGGATCAACTAGCCTTGGATATAGACACGTACCCGCGATACATAGAGGCCCACCGCGCGCCAACACGTCAAGATGCTCCAACCGCCCATCACCGACTCGGCGAACTCGAGGCCGCTGAGCATTATGACTACCGGTACCTCGGCGACGGCGCAGGATAAGAGTGGCAATACCTGGAAGATGAATGTCGATAGGGAGAATTGCTGGGAGGAGCTCATCTTGACGCTAGGTACGTGGAGATACTCTTTGTTGGGCAGTAGCCTGGCGCATGCGACGGAGATTAGTAAGGGGAGGTTATGTAGGATTATGGTGTAGTCGGGGGTTATTGGCACATTCCAAGCAATACATGGGGGTGTAGTCGCTAGGCTCGTTGTTCCTTGTGAGCCATAGAAGTGCTCCAGGACAGCATACTAACTATCAACCCACAGACGGCGGCGGCATTCGAGGTTACTCTAGCCTACTCATCCTCAAGCAACTCATGCACGAAATCGCCGAATGCGAAACACGATTACAAAAAGAAGAAGGGCCCGTAGCCGGCAGCACACGGCAAGCATTCAACGAGAACGAGCTGTTACCATGCCACTACTTCGACTACATGTACGGCACAAGCACCGGTGGATTGATATCAGTCATGCTGGCACGCCTGCGCATGACTGTACCGCAATGCCTCGAGATATACCGCCGGGTGGGACATGAGCTGTTTGGGCACAGGAGAAACGTACTGCCCCTGGCGACCAAGTACCACCATAAGCCGTTGGAGAAGGCCGTTCAGGAGATTGTTAGCCAGTACTGCAAGCATCATGAGGACTGTGATGGTAATGATTGGCATCCTTGGGATACAGAGGTGGAGGAGGACGTGCAGGCGTCAACGATAAAGACCCCTAATGGCTCTGTTGGTGATTCGTCCACGTGGTCGTCGGCTGCGGGCAAGTCGAGTACAGTCAAACCAACAGAGCGCATATGTCAGTCGTAAGTGCACACTTTTCACAATGCTCAATACCCTTCACGGACTTTATCATCTTGGATATAGACAGCGTACGATATGGCGGCCGTACTGGTTACTACGGAATGAGGAGTCGCAAACCAGGCAGCATCATCAAAAGGAGCATGCACTGACTTTCATAGCATCTGTCTGACAGCAACACATTCTGGCCAAATTGGCGAGGCATACCTCCTCCGATCATACAACCACCAATACAACGAAAAGACCTTCCCACCATGGGCCATCACGTACAACGAAGGGGCGGACAAGCTGAAGATATGGCAAGTCACAAGAGCCACCTCGGCAGCCCCTTTTTACTTCGACATGTTGGTGGCCGACGTCAGGAACGAGCGAATGGGCTTCAAAGACGGAGGAATACGCGAAAACAACCCCTCGTTCGCCGCATACAGTGAACATAGCTCCATGCACGGAGACGAACGCGAGCCAGGCCTCCTCCTCTCCATTGGCACGGGGCGACCAAACACAGAAAACGACGGTTTTGCGGCGGTATGGCCAGGCCCGCTTGGAAAGTTCAAACTGCTGCAAAAATGGAGCGAAAAGTTTGCCGTCTTCAAGAACGTCTTGATCAAATACACCGAAGGCGAGAAGCAGCACACCAACATGCGCGTCATAGCCAAGGGCGAGCACAGATGGTACAAGCGCCTCAATGTAGACAAAGGTCTTCACGACCTGAAACTCGACAACTGGGAGAAAGGATCCTGGACGAATCCACAGACCGGCAAAACGGAAGTCGTCAACGGTGGCAAGACGCTCTCGCGGATGGAACTCGCTACGAAAGAATATCTATCACGCGATAATCTAGAATCCCCAGGCGGTTTCAAGGAGTACCAGCCGCCAAAGGTGGTGCTGCAGCAAATTGCGGAGAGACTTGTCCGACATAGGAGGCTGCGAGAGGCTACAAAGCATGAGGATCTCAGGAGGTGGCAAACACATATGGGGCAGTGGTTGACTGGCGAATTGAGGCCTGAGGATGCGATGGTCGTGGACCCTGAGCCGCCAAGGAAGGGGTCTGAAGCTAATAGCTCGAGATTACGGTCACGACCCGCGCCCACGAAGCCATGAAGATCTGATACAGATTCGCTGCGTTTGGCACGATTACCTTCGCAACAACATCGACACATCTGTGGCTCGCACACGACTCGAGTACCAACGACATGACTACCCCTCACACATGGATTCTGTCTCTCGACCTTGCAAACCAAATCTATGAACCACGAGTCCACGGGGTTACCCCGAAATATTACTTCAAATTCAGCATTAGGCGTTCGAGAAGCATAGCGTTCCATTTCATCAGCATAGCGATCACATATATACCCTCCCGTGGCAACGGTACCGAGGTTTAGAGGCGTTGGGCGAGTTTGATTCATAGCGTAGGCGTGGGAAGATATCACGTAATGGATATGAATATCAAAAGTTGATGAGGCACTGTACCGATTTCCAAGGATGTGAGTGAGTCCTGTATATCTTCGCAGCGTAAAATATTTCCCCGCTCCATTGCCACCCAGGTCCAGCACCGCAGAACTCTGACCCTGTACCAAAGTTGAGTTATGAGGGAATATCGATTTCTTTTTCTCCATGGGAGGCTTATATCTCAATTTCCAATCCGCCGACACAAGCCTTTCCATCAGTACTACTCAACACCAGTTCAAAAGCTTCGTGTATACCAACGTTACTACTTCACACACACCATCCTACCCAAAATGTCCGACCTACCACCTACTACCACAATACCAACCACGAACAATTTCCAATTCGACCCTCATCCCCCCTTCATCCCACCGTCCTTCCTGTACCTCGCCCTTGGAGAAATCCCCTTCCCACCGCCACACTTCCATGGCGTGCAACTCCGATCCCCCTCCGCATTACTGCAGCGCCGCCGCGTCGAGCGCCGCCGACGACCGTTCATCCAGCCTTCTCTAGATACTGAATCCACACCCATGGCTATGTCTGCGCCTGCACCACATTCACCCCCAGTCCTCGAACCTAAATGCGAGTGGATGAGAATGGGCTTCCAGCACCCTCACGCCCACTTCTCGCATCCCATGTCAAAAAGACACAAATCCACATACACGCATACCTCGATGCGTTTTCCGCGCGTGCAGGTGCGAGGCGAGCATCGTACACTGGCGGAAGAGAGACAAGAAGAGCCAAATGTGTTGGAGGAATTGGAATGGCGGAGGAGTGGGAAGAGTGAGGAGAGGGTACCGGAGATAGGTGGAAAGAGCAGAATGGGTGTTATGAAGAAGAGATCGCTTGAGGTACCGGTACGTGCGGCGTGTGAGATGCTTGATAGATTGGTTGAAGAAGAGAGGGATAAGGAGCTGGAAAGGGAGAATTCAGCGAAGCGCTTGGGTGTTACGAAGAGAGGAGATTCGGAGGAATGAGTGGTAGACTTGTATTTCGCAATGGCTTTGAACCAGGGTTTGAAGAAGGGGTATGGAGAGGGATTAGTGGATTTTTGAGATCCATGAACGAAGTTCGAGGAGCGGGGAGATGTATAAATCCTAGACACCCTAGCCCTGTTTCAATGCTGTGCTGTATATAACCAGCAAAGAAAAATTCTCACCCCAAAGATTTTGCCTGTATACATCCAAACCCTCCCTCAGCTTACTAAAGCTTGAATATACCCTACCATACACTATATTTCCCTTCTGCTCCTGACTATCAGCGAGTCCATCTGGCCCTCCCTCTTGACTCCAAATACCCGCTGATCCATCCAGCCCCCCTCCCGCTTCCGACTATCAGCGAATCCATACAGCAAATCTCAATACCGCAGAGCCTTTGTATCCTCAAACCATCTATCAACACTCCCACCTGCTCCCAGATACCAGCTCCATCCATCCAGCCCTCCAACCCACCACAATGCCCCTCCGCTCGCCCAGCCCAGACACCCCTCCCTCGCCGCGCCGACAAGCCCAACTCCGCGCTGAGCGACAAGGCCGACTCCGCGCTATCATCAATGCGCGTAGCGACGCGGGTCGAGTCCCGTCGGACCCTACTGCGCCTGCTGTCATGTGGCAGTATGTGAGAATTGAGCTGGAAGAGGAGACGGGGCGGCCGGAGAGGATGAGGCTCTTCAGTCCTGCGGATGAGCTTCTGGCGTTGGAGAGACGTGAAGCGATGGAGAGGGATAGGCGGCGTGGTGAAGCGATGGAGAGGGATAGACGACCTCGTGAGGCGATGGATAGGCGTCCTCGTGGAGACTCACCCAGGCCAAAATATCGAGCGGACATGCAGTACCCGTCTTCGCCTCTTAGTCCAGTATTTCCAGCACGCGATACTGAGCATGAATCGATGGAACCCAACGAGCTCCGTCAAGGCCCTCCTACACCAGCTTCCAGCCAGGATGTCCAGCTATTACCATCACCTCCCCTCGAGCATTATCAGTTCCTACTATCCCCTCCGTTTCCGGTCCTGCATACTCCCGCACCGTCCCTGACCCCACGCGAAAGAGTAGATCTCCCAACAATGAACGAAACCCGCGCCCGGGCCGCGCTGCTGGCAGCTCGGAACGAAGCTCGCGCAAGTAGAGACCGAAGGACATCCCTCCCAACAATGAACGAAATCCGCGCCCGAGCAGCTCGGAGCTTAAATCGCGCAAGAAGAGGTCGAAGGACATCCCTCCCAACTATGAACGATGTGCGCGCCCGGGCAGCGCTGCTGGATGATATGGAAAAGAAGCGCGAAGCAGCTACGCAAGACCACGACACCAAATCGCTGCGCGAAGTAGAATCGAAACGAACTGGACATGCGGCATCGCATGGTGCGGAATCTCCAGAGGCGCAGAGGGAGTCGGGAGCGGACGTCCGGGTGCCATCTGAAGTTGCCTATTTCCAACGATTAACGGCAGGCTTGGAAGCGATGAACCGGAGGACCCGATATGAGGATACACGTGACGTGTCCATGGATTGTGGCGCGGTTGCGCGCAGGGGAGTACACGAGAAAAGGAAGCGAGAGGAAAACGAGAAAGCATGGCGTGAAGCGAGATCGAAACGATGTAGAGCCAGATCTGAGTGTGTGGAAGCGAGTGCGGCGCAGCGGGATTTGGGCGCAGACGTGCCCATCTCATCTGCGGCGAGTGAGCGCCGGGAGAAAAGGATGCGCTCAAATACCCCACATGCCTCCCCTCCACCACGCCTTTCAACCCCAACCCCAAACCACCCCCACCCTCGAAACCCCGACTTTGACAATCTTGAGCAAACACCATCTCCGCCTCCGGAGATTACGCGTATCATTTCCAGGTCTGGGGGCGGGGATTATACGACGACGACGTTTAGGCGTACTAGGCATGGGTGTGTGAGGACGGTTACGGCGTCGGATGGGGAGATGCTGGATGTTAGGGCCGAGTGGATTGGACGGGGGCCGGGGGGTGGAGATGGGGGTGGAGAAGTGAAGGCGGAGGAGGATGGGGATGGGGATGAGGGAGATGGAAATGAGAGTGCGAAGAAACAGAAGAAAGACGACGCATAAGCATCTCACCAAACCACTACCAATTCCTACAATAATTTAAATAATTCCCCACCAATACCATCCCACTCATCATCCCACCTATTCCCACTCTCCTTAAGTGCACCATCTTTCAACCTCTCAAGTAAATCGCCGTCTGCGCCAAACAAACTTACCAGCTGCTCGGCGAGTTGCCCCGCACTAGAAAAACCCTTCCCATTAACATCCTCTTTCACAAGCTCGGGCCACGCCTCGAACGCACCCCATCCAACGACTGGCAAGCCAGCGCCAAACATGTCGACAACTTTCATGGGGAGGTCGACGCCTGACGAGGAGGTGTGGAGCGAGATGCCTAGGTCAGCGGACGCGAGGAGCGCGGCGTAAGATTCTGGGGTGAGCCATGCGGTCAGGATGACTACATTCGAGAGCTTTTTCTCCTGATTGAGCTGCCGGATTTGTGCGAGGTAGTGTGCTTTCTGGGGTCCCTTGCCGGTTATGATAGCCAGGATCTTCGGGAGTGAGGGGTTCGATGTAGCGGCAGCGGAGTATGTGCTGAGGGCGGAGAGGAGGAGGGAGAAGTCTTCGTCTGCGGTCCAGGAAGTTGAGCTTACGATGAGCTTCCAGGGTATTTTTGAGGAGGGGGAGAGGTCTGGGGCGTATTGGGCTGTTTCGGGGAGTTGGGATAGGAATTTGGAGCGCTGTTTGGGGTTGAAGGGCTTGAAGATGGATGCGGGTCGGTCGTGTAGAGCTTGTGCTGTGACGCCGTAGTCATCTTTAAGAACACGCGCCATGGCGTCTGTGACGGTGATGTGATGTGTCGCAGCTCTTGCAAATACTTTTTCGTACAATGCTGAGATCTTGACAAGAGGATGTGAAGCGCCCAGCTTGAGCGCCAGGATAGAGTAGCCAAAGTTGTGCCAGTCGATGACTAGCTCAGTGTTTCGAAGGAAGCAGATCAATCCGGCTATGGCGAGCGTTGGTATTGATGGTGGGTTCTGAACAAGCATCCATCGGGCGGGAGCACTTCCGTAGCCCAGGGCTCTGTAGAGTGATAGTGCTTGCCAGAGAGCTTTCAGTGGTGCCAAGATGGGAAAGAGCAACTTGCTACTAGAGCGAAGGAACTCGGGTGCAGCGCCTAATGGAACGATCTCAATCAATGGGTTCGAGACAATGTCTGGGTGTATCTCTGACTCTGCAAGAAGTTAGTAGAGGTGGGTTTGCAGGCCTATGATGCATACCTTGATACCCGATCAGAAACACTCTGCCATCATGTTTCGCGATGCTGAGGGCATGGTACTGCATGCGGGGTGATCGTCCAATGTCGCCCAAGACAACAATCTGCACCGTCCGTCCCTGCTTCCATCTCAGCGGAGTCTTTCCGTCTTTTGTCTTCACCTCGAGCTCATTCCCCTGCTCGTCGACGAACTTGACCGCCTTGTCATCGTAGGGGTTGTATTGTTTTGGCAGCGTCACCAGCAATACAGAGAAGAGGGTCGAGACAATGACGAAGCCAGTCAGGACGAGGGAGAAGACATTGTTGAACTTGTCTGTGAAGACATGTTCGAGGCCCATGCTGTGGAAGGGGCCAGAGTTGAGGAGGTGAAGTTCGCGATCACGTTGTCGTGGCGCATGCGTCACAAGAAGGTTTAGCCGCAGGGGCGGAGATCGGCGACCGGGGTAGGACCGAAAGGGGAAGGCGGTCAAGGCTACCAATCTGGGACCCCTGAATCATATGAAAGAGGGCGTTATCGAGGGAAACAGTCCAAGAAAGCCGCGTAGCCTCAAGCGCATGCACTGACGCCCCGCCAAACACGCCCGTTGTCTGCGACATTCACCGTCACCATCACGACCACCCACATCCTTCCATCGCATCGGGCGCTGGACAGCCCATTACTTTGTTTGCACCGCATCACGACCCAACGGGCGGGCTACCACCGGCGTGCTAGCAGATAGCGATGGCGTCTACGTATGCGCTGCCCATTGCTCCCACCTCGCACCCCCACAGCCATGAGCGGTCGCAATCGCAGTACTCGACATACTCGAACGGCACGGCCAGCACTTCGTCGCCCATGAGAGAGAACGGCCACCGCCACCAACGAAGCGACATGAGCGGGAACGGGCAATTGCACGGCGCAGTGCGGCCGCCATATGCCGAGTACAATGCGCACACCCACGAGCACAACCACGGCCACAGCCACTCCAACTCGAACGACTCGTCGTGGACCCTGAAGCCATTCGCCAATGGGAGGCCAAAGCCACGGCCACGCGGGGAGTCGGAGTTGGGACGGTCTCCACCACGGAAGAATGCATCTGCAAAGTACGGCTTCTCGCCTGTGTCGCCCATACAGGAGACGGCGCCCTTGGTGCCGTTGCCACAGTCATCGTAAGAATCGCGGTCAGGCTGGCAAGCAATTGATGTCTAACGCCTGACAGATCATGGCTGGAACTGCCAGAAGCCCTTACCGCGCTCCTCATCCCCCTTCCCTTCCTCTTCGCCTCGCTCGCATACCCGACCTTAGGACGGACGAACAAGCTGCCGTCGACCCTCTCGGACGCCATAGCGGATAGCGCACCTGCAATCGAGACGCCAAATGTCACAAGTCATTCCCAGCTCCTACACGCGCTCGTACTCTCCTCTGCGACGCTAACAGTGGTTGGAGTTGTAGCAAAGATCAGTTCGAGTTTACAACCATTGGACAGGCGGAAAGCCGAAAAGTCGCCCGGCACATTCAACATCAGCGCCGCACCCAAGCGCATAGCCTACAACATACTCAGCGTACTGCTGCCTTTCTACGCGGCGATGCAGGTGGGAGGGGCAAAGGTGGCGCTGGTCCTTCTGACTGCGGTGGCGGCAGGACTGGGCGCGCTGGACCGCAAGCCAGGGAAGCACACACCGTGGGACGACATACGGCGCACGCTGAGAACGCGCAAAACAACATGTTTAGCTCTGGTGGTCGGAGCATTTGCAGAGTATGTCAGCTCAGGCGGCATCGATCGCGTACTTCTGGGCTACGGTTCCCTTCTGACTTCGATCCTGGTAGTGCCTCCACCACTACCAACAGCAGGATGGTCGCTCATCATGGGCAGTCAAGGCCAGACTTCGTATGTGACAGAGGGCGTTGGTCGCGCTTCACTACCAAAGCCATCATCACCCCTCATCAGCTCATTTGAGAACACCCTCCTCACGATCGCCTCAGGTCTTTCACTGGCCGTTGTCACAATACTGTACTCTGTATTTTCTTCGTCATTTCCCTCTCTTTCACACCACACTATAGGTTTCACCACGCTTTCAGTTGCATCAGCGACGGCGCTTGTATGTTTTTCACACCCAGCAGCACTGCGGAGTCGCAGGTTCACTGGGTTCTTCTTGGGTACCTTTTTCGCTGAGGCTGTCCAGTTTTGGGAGCAGTACTCAACTTCAACTTTTGTTCAGTTTTCTTCGCCATTTACCTGCGCTGCTCTTGTCAGTGCAGTCATGTTTGATACTCGTTCGGCTGGCGCGAAGCACGATCATAGCCATGGTCACTCGCATGAAGGGCACAGCCATGCCCATGATCACAACACTGACCACCACCTTCATGGCAACCACTCGCGACTTTCGGCCTTCCTCATTGCTCGGGCTACGCCGGGATCTATCGTGCACAGCGTCTTGATCGAGAAGGACTCCCGGCGGATTGCGTACTTTGGAGTGTGAGTCTTCGTGTGCGGCGTAATGAATTGACGGCGGCTAACAATTTCAGTCTCAATCTCTCCTTCATGATGGTCCAGTTTTTCTACGGCTTCGTCAGTGGTTCACTTGGTCTGCTCACAGACAGCATCCACATGCTGTTCGATTGCGCTGGACTCGCCGTGGGTCTGGCAGCAGCTGTGATGAGCAAATGGCGCCCGAACGCGCGCTTTCCGTATGGCTATGGCAAGATTGACACACTCTCCGGCTTCGCAAACGGCGTGTTCCTCCTGCTGGTCAGCGTGGAAATCATCTTTGACGCTTTCGAGCGACTTTGGGAAGGACATGAGCTTCAACGCCTGAACGAACTTCTGATTGTCAGTATCCTCGGCTTCCTGGTCAATATCGTCGGCCTCACCGCCTTTGGACACGCTCATCATGGACATGGACATTCGCACGATCACGGGCATGAGGGGCATGACCACGGACACAGCCACTCTCACGACAACGAGAACATGCAAGGTATCTTCTTACACATCCTCGCAGACGCCCTCGGATCCGTCGCAGTCATCATCTCAACCCTCCTCACCAAGTACTACGGCTGGTCTGGCTGGGACCCGATAGCATCATGCATAATCGCGATCCTGATCTTCTTCTCCGCAATTCCGCTCGTGAAGAGCAGTGGAGCGCGATTGATGCTGAGCTTACCAAGCGACCTCGAGTACGGCATCAGAAATACGCTAGGCGAGCTTGGCACACTGAGAGGTGTGGTCGGCTATGCAGTCCCCAAATTCTGGCTCGAAGACGAAGGCGCCGCCCATGCGGAGGTGCATGCCAAAGAAGACGACCACTCGCACGGAGGATGTGACCACAAGCACGACTATTCGGACCATGATCATGCTGGTCACGATCACGCACATAGCCACGACCACTCGCATTCGCACGACCATTCTCATTCGCACGACCACGATCACGCCCATTCACACTCCCACGACTCCCACAACCACACACACGCCCACCCACCCCCAAAACAGCGCATCCTCGGCGTGATCCACATCATCGCGTCCTACGCCGCCGACCTCGAAGATGTGCGCGAGCGCTCAGTCCAGTTCCTAAAGGACCGCGGTATGGAAGTCGTTGTGCATGTTGAGAAAGAGGGCGAGGGACGGTGTTGGTGCGGGGGAGGTGGGAAGGCGGGGTAGGTAGATGTATAGTAGGGTGATGATTTGGCAATGGGAGTTGGAGTTGGAGTTGAGGGTGTGCTTACGTGGGATGGGGTTAGGGAGTTGCATATATACGGTATGGTGCGATAGGGTTTTGGGGTTTAGATGTACATTTGTTGGGTAATATATGAGGTATCGAAAGAATACACAGACCAGGATTGGGCTGAGCACGTGACCGTCAAGACATACGATGGAGTATATATATAACCCCCTCCCCTCCCCTCAAACCTTTCTTCCTTCTTTCTATCAAGCCTCAAAACCCCATCGCCACGTCCAAAAGCCGTCAAGGTACAGCCTATGTTCTTTGCCTCTGCGCGCTCTTCCGAAAAAGACTCACCCAAGGCCCATGGTTTCTTTGCGATCCCTTCTTCGAAATGGATGACATCTCGACCCATGTTGCGCTCGTGCGCTTCAAGTTCGCGTATGTCGAACATCTTCAACATGTTGCACATGTTTTGGCGTCTTTTCTGCGGCGCTGAGAAAAGGGAGGGGAAGAGGTGTATAGGGGGTTGCGTGGATCGAAAGCTAACAACATCTGTTACATGTCCTCGCGTTTCTTGCGTGGTGCTGAGAAGTAGGAGGAAAATGAGAATGGAGGTTGCGTGGATCGAGAGCAGACCGTGTTCATTATATGTTTTTAACTTTTTTCTGTAGTGCCAAAAAAACAACGAGGACGAACGTCATGGAACTTTGCACGCCTTATATCCCACTGACTACTGTTCTATGTTTTCTGCCTTTGAGCGGCGTCAAAAATAACAACGACTAACACGATGGAAGCTTCTCGATGTCTGAACTTGTGTAACATTCTCGACATGTCGTCGACCCTTCTCAGCGCTTCCGAAAAGCTGAGACAAAGAGGATCATGGGAGTTTGCGTCGATCGAAAACGGAAAGGTTCATTACATGTCCTCGACCCTTTTGCGCGCTCTCGAAAAGCTGAGACTGGTGTATCATGGGAGTTTGCGTACATCGAAAATGGACTACGTTCATTACATGTCCGCTCTTCAGTCCGCGGCGCTAAAAGGACAACATTTAGGAACATGGAGTTTGTTTGGAAATCGTCAGTTGACTAGCAAATGACTTTGGCGTTTTGTCGCCTTCTCAAGAGGACAAAGCAAGTCGACATGTTCGATTCGAGATTTGTTAGGCTTCATCCGTATAATTTTGGATCAGGCCGCCTCCCCTTAAAATTGTTGGGCTCATGGGCTATGATCTGCGGCCATTCTGAAAATCGAAACTCGGATTCAACATGGAAACTTTTGCGCTGGCTGGCGCCGGAGCTGAAATGGAATGGAGTTATGTAGCGAGATTGGAGTCGAAAACGATACTGGACAAAGGACATGAGACTTCACAAATACTTGCGCGCGGGTGGTTGGATGGGCGGCTTGGTGAGGAAGAGGGGTATAAATCCCCTCCTGCCCTTCGTCTTTCCTATTGCTCTACACTTCAATCGTGCGCTCGTTTTCTCGCAAAAGCAAACCAGGCCCCTCTAATGTGCTGCGCCTCGTCCTCTCAAAACATCCATCCATTTAGCTTATGCGTGGGTCGTTTTCTGGACTTCAACCTCTTTCGCGGTTGGGATATCTAAAGATGTCAAAAGGGCAAGCGAATGTCCTGTGTCTTTCTGGCTCCTCGAAAGATGTAGCGAACAGACACTCATGGTGTTGTGCGTTTCGTGCGCTGCGTGGGCAGTTGGTAAGATGGTGTATACAACCACCTCATTATCGGACCGTGTTTCGGCTTTTTCTATTCCACCTTAAATTTCTGCGTATCTTCTTCTAAAACACTACTCAAACCCATGGATGTCCTGCGCTTCCTGGTCCCTTCGAAAAAAATACCGTTATAACGACGTATGAGGTTGATCGCCGGGAGTATAAAATCCCGTCGAACCTTCATTGTGTTGCTGCTTCTTTTTCTATACCCCAACACGCCCATCAATCTCCTTCTCCAAAAAGGCTCTGAAGAAATAGCATGTTCTGCGCCTCACTGGCTCCTCAAAAGATTGCTCACACTTGACCAATGTTTGGATTGCTGCGTGACTGAAGCCACGACAGCCAGGAGGCAGATGGAGTATACATTCTGTCTCGATCTCTCGGCACTTCTTCTTGTATCATTCCTCACATTGATTAATTTCCCATGCAAATGAAAGATGAGAACGATCATGTCCTGCGCCCGCCCGTCATCTCAAAAATTGCCTACATGTTTGACCGATGTGTGGATTGTTGCGTGGCTGAAGCTAGGAGGGAACGAAAATCTTCTCTTCGGTTTCTCATGCTTCCTCTTCCTCGAGACATTTCACGTCCGACGATTATTGTCCAAAAACCTTGTTAGGGTTGACATGTCCAGCGCTCCTCCGCGTCCTCAAAAAGGTCGACGATATTGGCGCATGGTCGTCTCGTTGAGAGGTTCGATACACAATCTCATCCATGGAAGTATGGAGTATAAATACTCTCCCGATTGATCCATGCTTCCCCTTCTTCTGCACCCCAGCAAGTTTGTCAATTTCATCCAAAAGATGGTGTCAACATCGAATGTCCTGCGTCTCCCCGTCTCCACAACAGGATGACTCGAACGCATATATGGTGTTGTGTGCTACGCGACCGGCTCTTAAATAGCGGAGGAAGTATGAATTATATCTTTTCAATCCTAGTTTCTTTCTCCAAACTCCACGCATCTGCGGATTTGTCCAAAAACACAAGACATCACCAGCATGTCCCGAGCCTCCTCGTCTCTTCAAAAGCATTCGACGATGACCGCGCATGGTGGTCGCGCTTCATGGGTGCCCAGGTGATGTCTAACAATCATATGGCTTTTGGGACTACGAGAACAAACTGGCTAGCGATGTGATCATGCGTCGTTCTCTTCCTGCTCCAGCTCCAAATCCATGCTTACGACGGCTGAGTCCGAAACCCTGCGGACTGCACCATATGGCTCTGTGGAACCTTGGTCCGCCTTCCGAGCTCAAAAGACTATTGTTACTGTCCATGGTGTTCGCTCTGCCAACCAGCCCTCGGGTGACCTCTACCTGAAGTCGATGTCGCTTTGTCCCATGGAGTTCGTGTTCGCCTGCTTTCCTTCCTTATAAGTACCAACAGTGCGTTGCGATTCGTTCATGGTTCTTTTCGGCTCCGCAGTGGATTTACAAGGTGTGGTATGACTCCGTGGACTTTTGGCCGTGTTCTAAAAAGGTCCACGGGTGAGAGACCCAGTTTTATGGAGTTGTGAGCTCTCTCGTGCAGTCACTTAGTTCAACAATTCAAGAAAGCTTTGTGAACTCGGATGGGCTTGTTGCCTTCCTGCCTCCCAGACTAAACATAAAGGCCTGTAATACGCCACAATATTTCCCTCTCTCTTCGCAGTCTTCGAAAGGTCTTTTCTCCAATGTCATGTCCAAAAGCCACCAGCTGAAGCGATACATGCTTCTCCGATCTGGCCATGTTCTCAAAAGGTACTTGGAAAATCCTGATGGAGTTGTGCGCTGCCGTGTACCCCTCATGCTTGCTGCACCTTAAATGTGGTTGGTGATACGAAATGCACATGTTGTTCAACCCTCTTCATCAACATTAAAAGCGCTGATACAGCATCTTCATGATCCCGTTCTCGACCGCAAATTAGTACATGAATGCCGTATGTCCAAAGAGACGTGTATTGGAAACATCCGTATCTAAGTCGATTGTATAAAGGTCGCAATTTTATGATCTTTGCGCGCTCCGCCACAGAGCATTTACTTCACCTGAAAAGCATCTGGCCTTGCTTCAATGGAGTTCTTTTCCAAAGCCTATTCCTCTTATGTACTGGAGTTACTGGCGAAACTCTCATGGTTCTTTTTCCCTCTGCAATCCAGTATGTCAACGCTGTATGTCCAGAAATATGGATACAGTAAAGTTATGTGCTTCTCTATACTGCATTTGCGATTGCATGGCTCCAAGGCTTCTGCGTGGTGCACCTTATGAGTAGTCTGGAGAAGAACATACTTGTCCAATATGGGTTGGTGGTTCGTTTGTCTGACTGCTTTCTCGCAGAGTATGAGTTTTGTTACAACGCTACGAGGATTCATTTTCGCCCACAGGCTAAGATATCCTTAAAGTTGAAGTTGAAGGGGACATGTGCTTCTCCGCTTATCCTGGCATGTCAAACATCTACCTGTGGAGAGTTCTACGGATTTGGTGCGCTCTGCCAGCAACGATAAGAGCTCTTACTGTCATACGCTATGAGCGCGTTATTCAGCTATCTTCCCGTCAAGTATAAATCTAATCACAACACTACGAAGATTCTTCTTTTCCACAATCTGCAACTGACTCACTTTGTATTCAAAAGGAATTGGAAAAGACGTATATGTGTTTCTCCGCCTTGAGTAGCCTGTAACAAAAACATAACGATGATGACTTACGGTGTGTCGTGGTGCACGTCCCTGACAGGAAGCAAAATCACAGCCTTGTCACCCGATGGATTGAGTGTTCGTCTGCTTCACACACAAGATACAAATCTTTATACAATACTACGACACTTCCTATCCTCCACGATATACGGGTAAAGCCGCTGGAAATCAAAACATACTATTCAGCGCTGCCATATGAGTGCTGTCCGACTACCTCGTCGCCAGAATATAAGACTTCGTTCAAAAGTTCGATGTTCCCGCCTCCTTCGCGATCTGCAACCGAAGCTGTTAATACCTCAAAAAATTGGAAGAAGTTGCACATGTGTTTGCGCACTTTGAGTAGCATGTCACAAAAAGACACATGACGACGTCGCATGGTGTGGTGTGATGCGCTCCGCAAATGGATGGCCGGAACGAAGATGTCAAATTCACCGCCGTTATGAGAGTGCTACTTCTCTGCCTCGTCGCTGGATTATAAGTAGTCCTTTGAGAACGACATGCTTCGTCCTTGCTTACAATGCGCTACAAACCTTCGAATGTCCAAAAAGACATTCTCTGGAATGCATCTGCTTTTGCGCCGCGGCAGACTTGCTAAAATGCGATCACAGAGGCATCATGGTTTTGCGTTTTGCGCCATCTATGAACAACAAAAGTCCGTGAAGCTCACTCTATGAGATCCCTGTCTACCTTTCCTCCTGCTACCTTTAGGTCGAATTACGAACCCTTGTATGCTTCTTCTTTTTCAATAACACTCTACGGTATTGATACATGCCGACGACCAGAATTCACAACGATAGCTAGTATAGTTCAGCGAAATTGGCGCGTTGTCGAAAAAGAAGAAACGTCTTCCGTTATGGCATCCTGCGCTCCGTCGCAACGCCACTTACCGCCCGAAGCTGGGACACAGAAAAAGCATGAGTGTTGGGAATCAAGCTACCGCACGTATGTAGAGTGAAAGTACCTGATTACGTGATCAGGTGGCTCGTGCGCTAGAAGTACTTCTTCGAAGTCTCGCGCCTTGCCAATCAATCAATCAAGAACTAAATCACTTACCTCAACTCGTTGCAACGACTGTTACTTGATTCAACCTCTACCTTTGCCGTATCAACAATGAGTGTACTTTTTGGCAACCCTGCTTTCATCTACAAATGAACCTCGTGCGATGATATGCTTCGTTATTCCCGATGATCTGCTACGGTATTGCTACATGTCAACGATCCGGGAGTAGAGCGACGTACATGGCTTTATTCTCTTGTACAAAATAAGAAATTTGAAACTCCATGGCGTCTTCCCCTCCGCCACCAACCCAATCAGCGTCCAAGGATCTCCTTCCCTTCCCATGCTGCTGCTGCTGGGTCTATTCCAGCCCGATCTGATCTTGGCTTGGTCGGCCTTTCAACATCTATAAATCATCTACAAGTCTTGATGGGAGGCACAAGAGTGGACACATAAAAGTGGATGGGATTGGTGATGAACAATTATCGGAAACTCAGGTGAGTTGATGGAGATGGAAGCGGGCTGAGCCCAAACAGGCAGGCTCCTTTGGCAGAACGTGACTGCTCTCACGGGCAGGACCTGGAGGCTGACGAACAAGTCTAAGTAAACAACCGCATCCTTCGTTGTCACATCAACGCATGAAGGTAAAACCACACCACATGCGGCAGATACTCCCGCGAGCCTCGTGCGTTGTACAAATGGAGAGATGCTGGAAGCATGGAGGGTGCGGTGCGTTGCAAAGTTACTCAATCAACATCGAAACGAGACCTTCAAGGTTGTATGGATCTTGTGCCCTGCTGTCGATATGCACGTATAAGTAGCCATCGAGTCTCGAAGTATTAGCTTTGCTTGTCGCGCATTCGCCTTCTACTGGCGAAATTTGCGATTCTAAACGTACTCACGGTTGATGCATGGCTGTTGGAACATGTCAGCCTGGCACCTCAGTTCACATGGTACACTGTGGACTGCATCTCCACGTGACTCTCAGTCACTGGCTTACTCATCATGTTGTGTATATAATCGCTCTATGTAGCTCTCTCAATACAAAAACCTTCTTCTCACTTTTGCCCTGTCTCCTACATCCGACAGAACACTCCGCTGTTCCTACTTAAAGCCATGAAACGATAGTCGATGGTTCATCATGGAGTCTGGGACTCCAGAGTTGAATCAATGTGCAGAATGACGCATGAGCGTGACTTGCTGCTCCTTTGGTGGCATACAGAAAGTTCCAAAACTAACCATGCTCCTCTTTTCCTCCGCACGCGCACCATGTTGAATTTCGAAAACTGCCGCTGGAGGGTTCATGGACTTTGGTCTCTCAGCCTCTTCTACTAAAGTTTGCCAGCTCAGCACTCATGGCGCATCGTCTTGAAGCGAGGAGTGATCTGATATCCGAAGATGAACGACGTTACGATATGCCTAGGTGATGATACCCCCTCTGGATTCTGGAGATCTTACACAAATTATTCACTCTGAGTTATTTTCATAGCTTGCTCAAAGCTACACAATACTCTCAAATTTTCACGCGAGGTCCTTATCCTGTTCACTCCTTTGAACGGATATATAACCTCGACTCGAAGTATGTTCTCCCTCCTCTCCCTCCATATCGCGCTTTCGTGCATTTCAAGAACACTCAATTCCGAGCTGATGACCTCAGGTCTTTGAGACTGACTGGTGCTACATAATGGCGTTGTGCGTGGCGGAAGCCTCGAAGGTGCGACGCTGGAGACTACGATAAGGCGTCAAGAACGATACTGAAACCGCTCCATGGTATGCGAATGACTAGAGAGCGACAATCTTTTGGTTTCACATATCTGTGTGAGCTTTGCGATTTGTCTCCGTCCATTGTCTTATGATTCGAAGAATATGGACCGTGTGGTTTTGTCCCAGGCGCGCATTCCAACCACTCGTTACCAGAATACCCAAGGCTACGTAATCGTGGTAGCGGCTTCCGTATAAGCTATACAGCTCCTGGTACCTTGATCCAGTTCGAGTCGGAGCTATGTCGTCGGCTCTCTGGTGTGGTGTCTTCCACGAAGACCTCGGGATGTAATGTCGTGTGTGAGTATGTTTACGAATTTTTCCCCAGCTAGCATGTTACTGCGATTCCTTCGTCCGAAAACGGTTCGCTATCTGGCCCATGGTTTTGGTGGAATGGTGAGGTGGTTTCTGAAGAGCGTTGGCCAATATTTACATGATCTTGAGCACTCGGTCGCAACCTTGGAAGACTAGGAGCCAAGCGTAACAAATGGGCATGAGCGTCGGCGGATGCGATGCTGGCCAGAAATTATCCGAGTTTCCTGTCATTCCGATATTTCCTTCACGATTTTCCACCGTGAGGCATGAACGAGGGTTGCTGCATAATTATACTAACGCCCAAATCTCCCGACAACGTGGTGTGGTCTTGTTGTATTTGTCTTTTCTTCGAAAAGAATACCCCGTGTGACGAAGAATACATTTTTGGTTGCAGTGCATGCTCCCATTCGCGCTGTTCCACCTGTCCAGCTCAGCAGCAAACAGAACCTCCTCCTCGAAAGCTGGGCGCAATTGCGCCATGGTACTGTCATCTTTGTTGGAAAACGAAAGGATCCGCGGTGTAGCATTGCCATCACTCATGTGAGGTGTGTTCGCACTGTCAGTGAGACTGGAAACCCGTGCGGAGCTCAAATTTAGTACGACGGCAGTAAGAACAAGAATTGTTCTACAGCTCTATTTGCCCGTCCGCACCACTGAGAACAAAGGAGGCGCAAATTTGAGCTTCAGATTTTCTTCTTTTCTGTTTAGTAGAATCAGTCCTGGGTTGTCACGTATGGACATTTTACTGAAGGCTTCTCCCTCCTTTCCACCACCCCGTAGAAATACTTGAGATGATTTCGTTCGTTACTCAGCTATTTTAATATGCTTCTGGTCTGATGTCGCGTTTCGATGACGTCACGCTGCATACCTAGGTAGGTATGATCATTTCGTACCTTTCGTCAACGCGGCATCGGCTTTGAGAGCACAATGTTTCCCTTAGTAACCTTGGAAGTTTCAAATCATATCTTTGATTGTCATACCTAGGTATATAGCAATTCACCACCAACCATTGATACATTTGAGGTCTCTCTTAAACATCTCCTTCTAGCTCCGTCCTCGAGTTCAATACCTAGGTACCTGACTTGATAGCTCTAATTGCGACACCTCTACTCCGCCCACGTTCTACAATACCCTCTCAATCTCGTCAAGATATCATACCGCTGATCATCAGTTCCGACTTCCAGCCCTCCAAGGCTCTTCCCCCGAGGTCTGTTTGAGCCACCGGCGAATCTGTTCGCCATCGGAAACGGTAGTAGCACCGTTCCTCTGGCCGTCCTCGCATGCTCTTTAGTCCAAATTTCGGGGCGTGATATTACGCCAAAGACTTACCGCTGTAATTTTCCGAGGTTCACTCGATCGAATTGGGTTACTTGTCGGCGTCGGCTCGACTGGTTGTTGTCGCTGAGCGGAAGGCATGATTGGTTGCAGGTCGCGAAGCCGTGGATTGAGTATAACGCTTGAATGGTTTATTTAGTTCCTCACTCACATGCGCGAGACTTTATACGGTACATTCGCAAGATTTGAAATAACAGTAGGTCTGTCCGGAACCAACATTGGAGCACTCCCACGCGAAATGGCTGCCCTGTTCGAATCGTAGCTCATAAGTTTTCGATTCTACCATTCAGCCAGAGTACATCACCCAGCCTACCTGTAGAAACCCCAGGATCGAGGTCGGCGACTGACACAATGTCATATCACTTGGACACACGTTGCGTGCAACACTAGTGGATGCCCATGGATAAACCGACACACCCTCTGAGCTTCGTCTCTTCCGGTGCTTCGCCGCAAGAATTACGCATTCTGTTGTTTCGGAATGATCACACTCAGTCCAGGTTCATTTGAAGTGGCATAGGAGAACATCCCAGAAACAATCCTGGAGTTTTGGTCACACGTTACACAAATCTGTCTTATCTATCCGTCGGTTGAAGCATCGCATATTGCTCGCGCATGTGGCTGAGCACCACCAACAATCAGAATAATTAGCGTTCACCGGTCAATTGAAGATTTTTTCGGTAATGAGAGATATTGACCACAATGGCGTGCTACTGAAAAAGACCCAAAGGTTGAACATCTGATTGACGATTGCTCAATCGCCACCCATAATAGCACGCCCGCAGCTTCAATGGTATCCTATCCGTGAAAGTCTCACCCTTCTCTGAGTCTGGTTCGAGCATCAAGAATCTCGTAACGAAGAGCGTCTAGGAGATGTGAAGATAGATGTCCGCAGCCAACTTGCGGCAGTTCGCATGTGACGACATTGCATCGTTCCCATGCGGGAAGCCAACGCGTGCAGGAAAAAGTGCGGTTATTTCCATACTCCAAGATGAGGAAAGCAATCTGGAATATCTCTGTCCGCAACAGAGGTTGTCATCTCCCGCCTTTGAGGCTATTACCTCGAGGTTACGCCCGAACCATCAGCCTATCCTGCAGCATCTGAAGGACATGAGGCTTTACGTTGGACAGCACGTTCTCATCACCTGATTAGTCTCGGAGCACGGGTACGCCCGTGTGTTGCAGCCGATCGTCACACGCATGTTCTGCTAGGCTCTGCTTTGGCGGCACATACAGACTCAAAATTTCAGTCGCTGGGAGGAAATCAGTATGAGCACCCTTTAGCATGATTGGCATCGCACGGGTACCACGCCCGCTCGTTAGCTGTTGAGTCTGCAGCTCAGAAATATGTCGTGCGAGCGACCACGGCCGTAGCCTCATGGCGTCTTCCCCTGAAGTAAAA
This sequence comes from Ophiobolus disseminans, assembly GCA_010093685.1. Lineage (NCBI taxonomy): Eukaryota > Fungi > Ascomycota > Dothideomycetes > Pleosporales > Phaeosphaeriaceae > Ophiobolus > Ophiobolus disseminans. The sequence continues at coordinate 141,483 of MU006236.1, read as the reverse complement.
GACTTGTAAAAGCGTTGTTGCAGACGCCATCCCGAAGATCCTCTTTCTTGACTGAAAGACGCCAACAAAGATATACAGCTTACGAGCTTGGAGCCGAAGGTACGAAAAGTGTACACAAAAGATAATCCAGATTGCGGTGCACCTCTGCATGAGTTGTGGATCCGAGGCCTCGATATTGCAGGCCGCGTTTCGGGAGCTTGGCCTCAATCTATTTGCACCGCACCCGTCGACCATCAACTTTCCGACTCCATGCCTTCCCGAATTTTTTGGTGTCGGCCGTTGCCTAAACCAGGTTACTTGTAGAGTATGGTGCATGGGCCCATCGTTCATGTCAGGCTTTCTTGAGCTTACTTTGATGATCATTAGACGACCTCGGACCCCACTGCCGCGCTTGTGCAGGCACAGCCCCAAAACAATCGCGAAGATAGCAAGTTGTAACTGTAGCGAAAAGTTTCTCGGGCAATTTCCTCCCCCTCTTACACGACACCGCAATTGCACTTTCAGTATCTGAGTACCACCCATGTAACCATGTATACGTTCTGGATTTACGTGAGGGTGTCATTTGATAAAAACATAAATTGAAGGCGAAAACTGATGAGAGTGCAAGTGCGGTTGCAGGAGTGGTCCTCCAACTAAGCAGCAGCACAGTGGGCTTGCAGCGCGCTTGCTTGCTTACGCACCTCTAGCGATCGAGTCATTCCCGAACATGCCGGCACAGCATCTGACTCGTGAACTGCACACACACCGCAATCGACGCCCTTCATACCCACAGTTTCAACGACTCAACGTCAAGAAGCAAGTTATGGACAAGGTATATTGCTATGGGCATAGCGCACAGGGGTGAGTTATTAGTCATATCACCAAAAGGTTCCGCAGGCTTCCGCATGCTTGCTTCGCGAGACAGATCGAACCATATCGTGATCAACGAGAACGATATTGCATGCTAAAGCAAGCAAACTCTGAGTCAAACACGCTGGGTCTACTGCTTCCACTGGTCACTTCAACAATGATCAATGTGTATTTATCTACGTCATTGTAGTTCCCCAGCTTACAAAGATGATCTTATCGATACGCGCACACCGTGCGTTCTCGTCAATGGTGGCTACATGGACGTTGGCCATGTCGATCCTGGTACCTAGGGTTGAGCGGTTGAGCACAATAAGCATCACTAAACAACCCGAGTCCTATGCACCGTCGTCACATCAGGCATAGTCTGATGAGGCAGAAAGGCTTGAGCATTATTACTAAGGTCCTCAACCGTGTTCGCAAGAGCTATAAGAGTCTAAGAAGTAGATTGGAAGAGAGGCATCAAAGCAAGAAACACCGCTTCATCACTACCACACAACAGCTCCTCTAGTAGTCGCAGCATCCCATCGATCTTCATCGTTCACTCTTTAGTCCATATAAACGAACTCCGCACTCCACAACATCCAAGATGGCTTTCAAAATTGTCCCCTCCAAGGCTCTCCGCCTCACTGTCGCTGGCTGCAATGCCATGGCCTGGATCAGCTCGATCATTGTCGTCGGCATCACGGGTTATTTCCTGAAGAAATATCCTCATGATCAGCACCTCATCTTCGAGATGTGCATCGTGAGTCTCTTCTCCCAATGTCCAAACGCTTGCCAACTTACTCTCCTAGTCTGCCATCGTCCTCGGCCTCTGGCTCCCCTCCTTCGTTCTCCCGGTCCTCAGCGCCTACAAGTTCTACTACGCGCTCCCAAACTTCATCTTTACCTACCTTTGGCTCACGGCGTTCATTTTCTCAGCTCAAGACTACAATCAGAGCCAGTGCGAGCTTAACGCGCCTTTTGGAGGGTCGTGCAACTTAAAGTTGACGAGTGAGGCGTTCATCTTCTTGGCATTGTGAGTGCGGTTTGAGCGAAAAGCCCACGGCCTGGTTCACCAACTAACACTGCGATAGTTTCTTTACGCTTGTGAGCTTTGCTGTTGATGCATACGCGTGGAAGGCGGCTGCTGTGGCTGCCGCTGAACCTGTGCACCCAGAAAAGCCAGTTGAGCCGCCTGCCGCTGCTTGAGCGATAAGCCTGGTCGCCTGAGAAACTGCACGAGTAGTTTCGCTTATGAGTCTAGGTGGCTGTGCCACTTTGCGCGCGAGATTCCGATTGGTGGATGGCGTCTAGGTGTTGAGTGTGGGTAATGTTTAATAATCATAGACTGCATATTAGCAAGGGAATGGATGTAAATAAATTAGTTTGAATCGAGTCTTGTTATTTCTTGTCAATCTTTTGGGGTCCAAAGATAACTCCAACACTGTTATCATCCTTCGCTAGCTGGGTCGCTGTCTGCCGAGCGCCAGTCGTGATGCAGACACGTAACACGAACATGTTACTCGATTTTGGTCTCGCGGACAAACACGAACTTGGTAAATATCAGGGGGCATCGGGGTGCTGCTTGGTGTCAGTGGATGGTCGGAAGGCTCAAGGATTGGAGAATTCTTCTTCGAGCATGATCCAATGGATCAATACTCAACGAAAAAAGGAAGCCAGTTAATGACCCATCGACACCACGAAGATGTCTAAGAGCCACTAAACGACTTTGGTGTTACAGGAAGACAAGCCACCTGAACACCATTGTGTGCACTAGCTTTAGTACCGAAGCCGCATGGCTTCACGCGTATTGACAAGGCGGTCGCCCCTCCGACCTTGCCGACTCCAAAGGAGCAACCAGTTAAACCAGACAATATTGATCGAAAGCGGATTGCGAAGCCGCCAAAACTGCAGGTACAGCTTTGTCTCCGAGACATTCTTCATGAAGCACGAAGCAGGGTGTAATGACATGCTACGGTTGTAACATCCCAATACGTTCACAAGGTGATCGCGTAAACCCTCATGGAAAACCATGAGAATAGTTATGGGCAGACATGCACCTGCCCAGATTGAACCTGCGCTATACGACCAGTTCACTAAGTAAACGAAGCCTTGTGTCGGATGTAGGAGACAAGGCAAAAGTGAGAAGAAGGTTGTTGTATTGAGAGAGCTACACAGAGCGATTATATACACAACATGATGAGTAAGCCAGTGACTAAGAGTCACGTGGAGATGCAGTCCACAGTGTACCATGTGAACTAAGGTGCCAGGCTGACACCTTGTCCCTCACCACACCATGGGCGAACATAGTTCCACGAACACAGTTGTTCTCCTTTGTGGTCTCGCGCAAACGATCAGCCATGGTGAAGCACGCCGTTCTATTTCTAAACATGTACCATTAGCTATTAGCACCGCATCTAGAGTACAATAAATACTAACTCTGCTAGTCGATCTTGATTTGGCAGTCAGTTGACGGGGTGGGTTGCGGCGAGTTAGAGAAGGATCAGGAGGTGATAAACCTCCAGGAATGTCTAGTGGGGGCTTAGTACATTTTTAGCTGACGTAGCGGCGCTACTCTATGGAGCTTTCTCAAGCGTTTCAAAGGGTTATGGCGTCATGGGACTATAAAGTAAGGACCACCTCTGCCCGTTTGCAGCGCCGCATCGCCCTCAAACCCCTCATAAGCTCTCAGACACACCCCAAGACCTTCAACATGCCTATAGACTACAGAAATCGTACCCGAAAGAAGCGCGTCAGATCAATCACGACCCGGCCTATGCCCACCTTCCGGTTCCTCGACCTACCCGCCGAGCTTCGCAAACGTGTCTACGCGTTTGCCTTCACATCTCCAAACGAAACCTCTATAAAATGGACCACCGTCACATCAAGACGCAAGAAGGAACCCAATGTCTACACCAACGACAAAGTCCCTCAGCCCTTGAATCAGATCCAATACACAAACCGCCAACTCCGCCACGAGGCCTCCGGTATTGAGATCCAGCACAATCGTATCATCTTCACGGCCTACCCCAGCCTCCACAACTCCGCCATCAGAAGCCTCCTCGTCCTTGCCGGCCGCTCAACGCCCCGAACAATACTCTGGATCACCCGCGTTGAAGTACGCGAGCCCGTAGACAGTGCCCACAAGGTCATTGCCTGGAACTGGATCCAAAACAACGTCGCGCGCGTCGTCGAGCTGCTCGAATTCTGCCTCAACCACCGGCACATCGGGCGTGTTCTTTCGCATACCAGGGTTCGCGCTCACGAACAACGGACAGATGTTTGCATACACGTTTCTACAGACTGGGATTTTCCTAGCGCGCATGTTGAGAGGCGGGGATGAAAACTTTCTGGATACGATTGGGATACAATTGTATGACGACTGAATCACTAAATATCTTTGGGGACGGGTAGCAAAAGTATTGGAAATGGGCAAGGAGGCGGAGAATTTGAAGGTTTTGCCAACGGATATGGATGCGATTGGTGATTCGACATTACTGGAAGATCCGGTCAAGGAGATGCTGCGAATCACAGATGTACCGCAGTATTTGGTGGAGACAAGGAACGCGGAGTTGGCAAGGTGTATGAGGGCGTGGATGGAGGAGGGTATCTAAAGAATGGCATACGAAGTGCAATAAAAGACTCCTGGAAGACGCTACATGCGCTGCATGCTCAAGCTGATATAACAATTGCTGTAGCTGGGGATAGCCAAGTACATGGCTGAGAGTAATCGCAACCCTCAAAACACGGAGAATCTCCAGCCCGGTGTATCAGCATTCAAATGAGCTACGAAAAGGTCTTGAGGAAGAACTGAATTTTGAGTCATCGCGATGGCCCAGGGCCGCTACATCATAGCTGAACCAAACAAGAACCAATCCTCACCGACATCCAATTGAGAATCCATTGACCACAATTATGTCACCCCCTCCACGCACCATCCCATCAACAATACGGAGAATCTCCAGCCCAGTGTATTGGTATGCAAACGAGCCACGAAAAGGTCTTGAGGGATAACTAAGGATTGAGACTTCGCAATGGTAAAGGGCTGCTGTAACAAGGGACCGCTACATCACGGCTAAACCAAACGAGACACAAATCTTCCCCAACCCTCAATCCCACTCCATTCACCACCACTACATCAATCCCATCTTATCCTATCCCATCCACCCCGCCCACCCACCATACTCATTCCTAACCGGCGTCGGCACCGCAGTCGCCACACAAGCACACACCGCACTCGCACTCGCCTGCACCTGCAGCGCCGTCGCGATGCCACAATTCCCCACCACGCAGCCCAGCGCTGCGTTCTGTATAGCAGCTGCGTTCGTGCAGCGGCAGCCGTAGTCGGCGTTGGTGCAGCCTACGCCGGCGGCGGCGGAGGAAATGCATGGGACCTGTGGGGTGGTGAGTGGATGGGGAGTTGGGGTGTGGGAGGAGGGAAGTGGTAAAGGGGGAGTGGGAGGGAGAGGGAAGTGGGAAGTGGGATACTGGGGTGAGGAAGTGGTAGTGGGGGAGTGGGAGGGAGAGGGAAGTGGGATGTGGGATACTGGGGTGAGGGAAGTGGTAGTGGGGGAGTGGGAGGGAGAGGGAAGTGGGATGTGGGATACTGGGGTGAGGGGAGGAGGGAATGGGGGAAAGACTTACGCCGCATGTAGGGATGGCAGATGCGACGGGGTCGCAGGCCGTTTGGGCGGAGACGGTGGCGGCTGTGGCCAAGATGAAGGTCAGGATGGAGAACTGCATGGTGCTTTTGTGAAGTTGGAAGGATATTCTTTTGGAATTGGTTGTGCGCTATTGCTGTTGAAGTTGTGGCTTCTTGGTGCTCTTCCTTCGAGGGTTTTTTGCTGTTCTTATACGTTTACCAACGCATTGTGAGGAACAACCCCCCGTGTTCGCACTAGATTCACAACTCCTCGAGTGTGTCGAGAATGTGAAGATCGTCGCATCGACCGAGGCATTCGACTCCTGTCCCTGAATGTATTACGTACCAACCCCCAGTTCGACCTGGCTTGTGATATCCATTGACGCGAGGTTGTCAACGAGGCATGCTCGGGACTGTGTTCATAATGCGGAAGGTACACCTCGATCTAGTTCGCATTGAGAGTGATTTCGTTACAGTCCCTGACTTGGGAATACTCCGATATTGATGTCCGACTTTGGACCCTGCCCCTGTCCTTGCATGCGTCGGGCTAAGATTGCGGGGAAGCTTGTCTCCCCAGGTTGGGCGCGGGAGAGGCGTTCGTTTAGGTACTGGTTCCAACGTCTTGTATATTGATCTCCGAGGCTTTAATTGATCGAAGAAAGGAATGTACATGTGAAGATGGAATTGGCGATAGGGGTGCTCGTTAATGGTCACGTGCCAGATGCTCGATACTCATGGGCGGAACTTCAGACCTATCGCTCGTGTTGGAAAAGAGAGATTAAAGAAAAGAAATCTGATCAAGTCTGTAAGGATAGAGGCTCGCATGGAGCAGTCTTTGATTGATAAAGTGCAGGACGGCCAAGGACTATGTGACAAAATGGTAGACGTTCCACTAAGATCGTGCGCGTAGCTGACGACATGGATTAAGCGATAAGCGTGTAAAAACATGACTGATGAAGAGAAGAACCTTGTTGCGATATATGATAGAAAATTGGGAAAATGGGATGGAGTGTCGTCGCGCGTAGGGCTGGCTGCGCTCTAGTCCCGAGGAAGCTCTAGCCGCGGCACGTCCGATGACGCGACGCGGATGACAAAAGTACGCGGGGCATGAGCCGAAAGCACCCCACTCTTGCCTATCATTGGTAGCGATCTCGCAATGGAGTGGTGGTGCATGTAGCGATACCGTAATTGGTGTCATTTCTGTTAATTGTGCACCAACTCTTCATCTGTTACCGTCATATAGCTCTCCTGATAGCTCTTCACCACCGCATACGAAGCTCGACACATCAGACATCATGTCGACTCCGAAGATCAGCGAGCGAGGTATTCGCATCGCGATAGATGTACGGAAGTTATCAAAAGGGCAAGAACAAGATGCTGACAGGGACAGCGCGGCGGCACCTTCACGGACTGCGTCGGCAACCCCGGCACAGGCAAGATGTCTGACGACATCGTGATCAAGCTCCTCTCTGTCGACCCATCCAATTATGACGACGCGCCGCTCGAAGGCATCCGGCGGCTGCTCTCCAGGTTCACTGGCGCCGACATCCCACGCGGCCAGGCACTCGACACGTCGAAGATCGAGTCGATACGCATGGGCACAACTGTCGCAACCAACGCGTTGTTGGAGCGTAAGGGCGAGGACATTGCGATGGTAGTGACAAAGGGCTTCAAAGACTGTCTGGAGATTGGGAACCAGTCGCGGCCGAATATCTTTGCGCTGGATATCAAGAAGCCAGAGGTGTTGTACAAGAAAGTGGTGGAGATTGAGGAACGCGTCACACTGGAAGACTACGCTGAAGATCCGGAGCGCACAAAGACAGAGGCCAAATCAATAGAGGAGGTAGGAAATGATGCGGAGCTGGTGAAGGGCCTGTCAGGCGAGACAGTGAAGATATTACAAAGGCCCCGGGAAGATACGATAAGAAAGCAGCTGCAAGAGGTGTTCGATTCTGGACTGAAGAGCATCGCGGTGTGTTTGATGCACGGTTATACATATCCGCACCACGAGGCGTTAGTGGGCAAGATCGCGAGGGAGATAGGGTTTGAGCACGTAAGCTTGAGTCACGAGCTCATGCCCATGATTAAGCTGGTTCCTCGCGCAACGTCGGCGTGTGCGGATGCGTATCTGACGCCGGCGATACGGAAGTACATTGATGGCTTTTCCAAGGGTTTCGAGGGCGGTCTCGGTACGAAGAGCGTCAAGCGCGAAGAGGGGTCAAAAGGCGCAAGGTGTGAGTTCATGCAATCGGATGGCGGGCTCGTGGATGTCGACAGCTTTTCTGGACTAAAGGCAATATTGTCTGGGCCTGCGGGTGGTGTTGTGGGATATGCGCTCACGTCGTATGATCCGAAGACTAAGATCCCTGTCATTGGATTTGATATGGGCGGAACAAGTACGGACGTGAGCAGATACGGCGCGGGACGCTACGATCACGTTTTCGAGACTACAACCGCTGGTGTTACGATACAGTCACCGCAACTAGACATCAACACTGTCGCAGCAGGCGGCGGATCGCGACTTTTCTGGAAGAACGGCTTGTTCGTGGTCGGGCCCGAGTCAGCAAGCGCACATCCAGGACCTGCATGTTACCGGAAAGGTGGCCCTCTGACCATCACAGACGCAAATTTGTTCCTCGGACGGTTGCTGCCAGATTTCTTCCCCAAGATCTTCGGGAAGAACGAGGACGAGGGTCTCGATGCTGAAGCAAGCGAGAAACTGTTCAAGAAGCTCGCGGAGCAGATCAACAAGGAGGTTGCGGGTGGTAACAAGGAGAAAGAGATGTCCCTAGATGATATTGCAAATGGTTTCATCAAGATTGCGAACGAGACCATGACACGTCCAATCCGCAGCTTGACCGAGGCGAGAGGGCACGACACGAGCAAGCACCGACTTGCGACATTCGGTGGTGCGGGCGGACAGCATGCGGTTGCAATTGCGGAGGCACTCGGCATCTCGCAGATTCTTGTCCATCGATACTCATCGGTTCTCTCCGCTTATGGCATGGCATTGGCAGATGTAGTGGATGAGCGACAAGAGCCAGAGAGCAAGGTATGGTCCGATGAGAAGGATGTGCGGGAGTACCTGCAAAAGAAGATGGCGGATCTCAAATTGAAATCAACGGCGAAGCTGAAGGACCAAGGCTTCGACGAAGAGCACGTTCAGTTCGAGGAGTACCTAAACCTACGCTATCGCGGAACCGAGTCAGCACTCATGATCATTAAGCCTACAAAAGAAGAGGCAGAGAAACGTTACAATGGCGATGACTGGGCTTTTGGCCAAGCATTTGTTAAACAGCACGAACAAGAGTTCGGCTTTACCCTTCCAGATCGCGACATCATCGTTGACGACGTCCGCGCGCGAGGCATTGGAAAGACTTTTGAAGGCCTGGAGAAGAGTGTGGATCAGCAGCTCAAAGAGATCAAGCCAAAGGATGTCACTGGAGACTCCAAGCGCTACGATTCCCGCAATGTCTTCTTCGAAGGTGGACGTCGCGACACATCCATCTATAAGCTCGAAGATCTCGAAGTCGGGGATCGCATCAAGGGTCCGGCCATTATCGCAGATGGCACACAGACTATCGTAGTGACGCCCGGCGCATCAGCGCTAGTCATCAATACCCATGTCGTCATCAACATTGGCGAAAGTGATGGTGAAGAGAAGCAGGTCAGCACGAAGGAAGTGGATCCTATCCTGTTGAGTATCTTCGCGCATCGGTTCATGGCCATCGCAGAACAAATGGGACGGGCTTTGCAGAAGACAAGTGTAAGTACGAATGTCAAGGAACGGCTCGACTACTCTTGCGCGTTATTTGATGAGGAAGGAGGACTAGTCGCCAATGCGCCCCATCTCCCCGTCCATCTCGGCAGCATGTCTACCTGTGTTCGCAAACAAGCCGCAATCTGGAAAGGCAAGCTCAAGCGAGGCGACGTCCTCGTCTCCAACCACCCCATGTTCGGAGGCACCCATCTTCCCGATATCACCGTCATAACGCCCGCCTTCTCAGGCGACACCATTCTCTTTTACGTTGCCTCACGCGCCCATCATGCAGATATTGGCGGTATACTTCCTGGCTCCATGCCCCCAGCATCCAAAGAATTGTATCAAGAGGGTGCAGCCATCAAATCAGAAAAACTCGTATCTGAAGGCCACTTCAATGAGAAACGCATTACGGAACTGTTGTTGGATGAACCAGGCCAGTATCCCGGTTGCTCGGGTACCAGGTGTCTCAGTGACAATATCAACGACCTCAAAGCGCAGGTTGCGGCCAATCAGAAAGGCATAAACCTGATAAACACACTCATGTCAGACTACGGCGAGCAAGTCGTAAAGTTCTACATGACCAACATCCAGCTTAACGCCGAGCAGTCCGTGCGCTCACTCCTCAAGGATGTGTACAAGCGTTTTGAGGGCCAGGACTTATCTGCTGAAGAGTTCATGGACGACGGATCACCAATCCGATTGAAGGTCAGTATCGACCCTGAGAAGGGTGAGGCTGTTTTCGATTTCACTGGCACCGGTCCGGAAGTTTACGGGAACATCAATGCGCCCGAGGCTGTTACGTACAGTGCAATTATTTATTGCCTTCGTTGCCTCATCAGCGAAGATATTCCCCTGAATCAGGGCTGCCTCAAGCCAATTCACGTCCGCATACCACCTAAATCTTTCCTCTCGCCCTCGGACAACGCAGCCGTCGTAGGTGGCAACGTACTCACCAGCCAGCGCGTGACCGACACCGTACTCAAGGCTTTCAAGGCCTGCGCAGCCAGCCAGGGCGATACCAACAACCTGACTTTCGGATTCGGCGGCTCGTCTGGAGGTGGCAACAAGGACGGAAAAGCGGGATTCGGATATTACGAAACCATCGCTGGCGGCTCGGGCGCGGGGCCAACATGGCATGGGACGAATGGTGTTCATACTCACATGACAAATACACGCATCACGGACAGCGAAGTCTTCGAGCGCCGGTATCCTGTTCTACTGCGCGAGTTCTCATTGCGAGAAGGTAGTGCGGGACGTGGTATGCATCGGGGTGGTGAAGGCGTCATTCGCGACATCGAGTTCCGCATTCCGGTGCAAGTCTCCATCCTCAGCGAGCGCCGCGTGTACCACCCCTACGGTATGGAAGGCGGCGAGGATGCAGCATGCGGGCTGAACATCTGGGTAAGAAAGGTCGATCGAAGAGCTATCGACAAGAACTCCGACTCGAAGCGACCTACCGAGCCGACTGAATCCACTGCAAGCTCCATCGCTAGTATCGAGAAGAAAGTTGAGAAAGAGGCGTCAGATGAAGAGTTCCGGTTCATCAACTTGGGCGCGAAAAATACGGCGAGCATGCAGCCTGGTGAGAGGATCATTATTCACACACCTGGCGGTGGTGGATGGGGTAAGGAGGGAAGCAAAGCTAACGTCAAGAGCGAGAAAGATCCCAAGGCGACGTGGATTGGAGGAAGTGTGGCTGGCCGGCAGAATACAGCGGAGGCGTCTGCCTGAGGAGAAGGACGATTAGGATAGAAGAAAGCGGCATCACAAGTCTTGGCCAAGTGTACTCTTCGGGGGACATTGGGCCCTAGATTGGTGTATCTCAGATCGTGGCTTTGCGGTAGGAGTACTGCTCGGGTGGGGTAGGCCCTAGCAGCGGAGGACATTCACCCGATGCAACAAGCACCCGACTCGGCTAATTCGTTAGCGATAGGTCATTATATGCTTCGCTACTCTATATGACTATGTCGCAATCAATTCCGAATGAACTTCAAAGCAGACAGCTATTAACTTACGAACTCAAAGCACACATTTCGATGATTTAAAAGAAGAGATGCACAGCAGAATGTACAACAACAGCCATCAACATGTTTTCTTTTCGGGTAGTCACATGCCTTAGCTACTTCGTCGCGGCTTCACTCCAGTTCGCGGCAACTGCGGCGCAGCTGCGCAATACCACCGACTTCAACACCGGCTGGCTCTTCCACTACGGCGATGCAGCCGACGCCCAATCGAAGTTGCTTCCTGACAGCAGCTGGCGCTCGCTGAGCGTCCCACACGACTGGGCCATCGAAGGTCCCAATCCACCAGCCAGCCCATTCGACTCAAAGGCTCCGAGCGCAGGCTACGGCGGTTATCATCCATCAGGCATTGCTTGGTACCGGAAGCACTTTACGCTTTCGGATAGCGGTCGCAAAGTGTACATCGAGTTCGATGGCGTTATGCAGGATGCGAGTGTGTATGTTAATGAACAACTGATTGGAATGCACCCGTATGGGTATACTAGCTTTCGCTATGATATTAGCGAGGCTGTGAGTTTTGGTGGGGATAATGTTGTTGCGGTGAAGACGGATACTAGTCGCCAGTAAGCAAGCTTTCCCTTACGAAGTTTGTGTGATGCTGACCTTGTAACCACTCCTTAGGCCAGGCGAACGTTTCTACAAAGGCGCAGGCATCTACCGTGACGTCCGTATTATCACGACGAATCCCGTACACGTTGATCAGTATGGCTTGTATGTCAATACCCCACTCGCCACCAGCTCTGCTGCCACTGTTCGCGCGCAGACAACTGTTATCAATAGCGGTAACAAGACCGTCAATGTGACCATCCGCGGTGTGCTCAGCAGTCCAGATGGTACAGTTTTTACTCCTGTCGCTGCCTCTGCTCAGAATATCGCAGCCGGTAGCAGAGCTACATTTACTTTCGAGATTTCCGTGACCAATCCCAAGCTTTGGGACCTTACCACCCCCAATCTCTACTCGCTTATGTCCACGGTTTCTGCAGATGGAACGCCCATTGATGATGAAAGCACCACGCTCGGCATACGCAACCTCACTTTCAGCGCCTCAACTGGCATGAGTCTCAATGGCAAAAGTGTCAAGTTCCAAGGAGTATGCCTACATCAAGACTACCATGGGTTGGGCATGGCCGCCCCAAAGCGCGCAATGCAACGACGCCTCACCCAGCTCAAGGCACTTGGCGTCAACTCTATCCGAACATCACACGACCCACCAAGCCCAGCATTCCTCGATCTGACCGACCGCATGGGCTTTCTCGTGTTAAACGAGTTCTTCGACGTCTGGACATCACACAAATACAGCGACGTAGGCGACTACGCCACGTACTTCAACACAGTCGCCAAAGCACCCACCGGCACACCACCCGTACCCGGCTCCTCCGGCCCAGTCCCCTGGTACCAAGTCGACGTAACCAGCGTCGTCAGCCGCGACCGCAACCACCCCAGCATTGCGCTCTACAGCACCGGTAACGAAATCCACGACTCCATCGCCACACGCACCCCGCTCCTCAAGCGCATGAAGGAAATCGTAAACGCCCTCGACCCAGGCCGCCTCGTCACACAAGCCCTCCTCCGCCCAGCTACCAACGGCGATATCTCCGGCGCAACGCGCACGCTGGTAGATGTCTTCGGCGCGAATTACCGCGAAGCAGAAGTCCTGGATGGCATGAAAACTTCGCCTGCACGCGCTGGCTTACTGACTGAAGAAACCACGGGCACGAATCAGTGGGACGCCGTGCGCGCCAACGCTGGTCTGACCGGCCTATTCCTCTGGACAGGCGTCGACCATCTCGGCGAAGTCAACGGCAAGTGGCCCACCATCGGCGCCGTACCCGGCATCATGGACGCAGTAGGCGGCGTCAAACCCATCGGCTACGCATGGCAAAAGGTCTGGGGCGCACCGGTTACGGCGCCGCCAGCCACTGGAAGTACAGCTTCCAAAGTTATTGTGACGGCGGAAGCAAGTAGTGTTTCGACGGATGTTAACGATGTGGCGTACATCAAAGCCTCGATATCTGACGTAACGGGTAAATTCGTCGCTAGTTCTTCTAGTCCTATAACATTCAGTATTTCCGGGCCAGGCACGATTGTTGCGGTGGATAGCGGGAGTCAGGACGCTGAGTCTTTTAGGGGGAATACGAGGAAAGCGTATCAGGGTGTTGCGTATGCGCTTGTGAGGGCGACAGGGGAGGGGGCGATTATTGTGAAAGCAAGTGCGGGCGGGTTGGCGGAGGGGAGTGTGGGGTTGGGAGGAAGGGAGGGGGGGATGTAGGGTTGAAGGGGGTGGGGGTTGGTGTAGGGGAGTTTGTGGATTGGATTAGATTGTCGTAGGCGAGGCCTTGGTTTTGGAGAGTGTGATTGGTATAATTCTTTGATCGAGGATTATGAAGCTTGCATCTTATTTTTGAATTGAAGTCTCCAGGATTGTGTCGGAGAACGGGGTGTCAACAGCTGAGGCCGTTTCCATCTAATCTAATGATTGCTAGATATGGGCTCGACTGTTTTGTATGGTATTTCCCGATTTTCAGATACCTAGGTATAGTTACTGGTGGGGTCTAAGCTACCTTTACTTACCTTATCGGGCCTATTCATCGGCTCTCCAGCCCCCTCCCATATAACCCCCTCATAGAAACACCTACGTACAAGGCACCCATCATCAACATCATCACATTTTCATTAGATGTTCTGTGTGTACTAATATTGCCAATGGCGTTGCCCCTCTACCTAACTCAATATGCTAAACATCTGCAAAGTGAAGTTGCAGTGCTATTTCTGTATGTTATTGTTGAGCTTATTTCTTGTTCTGTAATGTCAACATGTGAGAAGGAGGGTTGAGGAAGAAGTTGGCTGATTGATAGAGACTATCGAAGAGAGCGAATATATATCCTCCTGTTACATAAGCAGTGACAAAACACGCTACTCCAGAGTAGGTGTAGATGCTGACATGTAACGTCTAAAGCTGCTGTTGCTCGCGCTAGATCTGTTGTTCTTTCCAAAGAGCGGAGGACATTGAGAATACTCTGATAGGCGTCCCATGGTTGTTAGGCATCGTATAAGACTAGTTTCATTTCCTACATGCACAGGGTAAAGTGCTGCTGCTGCTGGGTCTATTCCTGCCCAATCTGATCTCACGAAGGGCTGTCATGATACTGCTTGACGGATCTCGACATGACTTGCGGAGGGCCGGAATTTGCGCAGAACTAGGACTTCTTAGTCAATTTAGTTGGACCCAGGACGTGAGCTGCAGGTGTGAATGTAAATCGTGATGCCGCGGCCAAACCATTTCGGTACACATTGAGAAGGGAATACGCACGTGCTCATCTCTTCAGACGTCATAGCCAGACTCCTTTCATTCCCGCACACTTTGTATTGCTCTCCGGACTTCCAAGGGCTAAGACAGTCTCACTGCGGCTCAACCTCGAAACAACACCACCCAGATTTTAGCCACCCAGAACGTCGAGACACACCGTACATGACCCAATGAAGTATGCGACATGATCTTTTCGCTGACATACAGGAAGCACAAAGCATGCCCCGAGTAGCGATTATATACACAAGAGAGCTGAGTAAGCAAGCAATTGAGGGTCACGTGAGTAGAGCATTCATAGTATTTTCGGTGAAGCAAGGTGCCAGGCTGACAGCCTCAGAGGGCATCGGTAATTCAGTCTCGAAACTTCTCGGTCGCACATCTGACAAACTAAGATGACACTCCCCTTCAGTCGCGCAATCCCACCCCGGAAGACACTGACCGCGATCCAGAGGAGCTCCCGGGTGAGGTCGCCGAGTACATCGCGTCGCATGATGAACTGTGTAGCTCGTACGAGGCCGCAATCGTCCGCCAGAAGAAGCTCATCACGAGCTACCGCGAGCAAAACATGAGCAATATACAGGCCAAAGATAAGCTGCATAAGAAGGTCAACAGGTAGGAGAATGTGCTCAGGGATACCTTAAAAGCGTTCAAGGAGTGGAAGAGCCTGGCCAAGGAACGCAAAGACAAGATCCGCAGCCGTGACCGCGTACGGCCTGGCTCGGAGTAACGCTGGCAAGACTACGAGCCATGTGAAGGCTATCTCACCCATGTGTCCAATGCATCATGCGGGAGATCAGTGTTGTACTTGACACACCGTCGCCATTCCTGCAATGCCTCCCCGCGAAACTCCACCTCATCCCAATCATGCATGCGAGGCATGCATAGTTTTTGACTTCTGACTTGAAAGTCAATCAAGTCAAACCTGATTTGACTGATTTGACTATGACTTAAACATTTATGACTTGACTCATAAGTCAAATCAATCACGGCCCTTCATCTTCGCTCCCCCAAGTCGACTGCCAATGCTAGAAGGAGGACAAATGAGCGCAGTTGAGTGGTGGTCACAGCCTACACAGCAACAAACGTTTCCCGTCCTGTCACAGCTTGCAGTTGATGTGCTATCGGCCTTTGCAATGAGCGCTGAATCAGAGCGTACATGTAGCAAGGCAAGGTGGACGACTTCATGGGAGCGATCTCAGCTTAGTGCTAACACTATTAAGTGCTCCAAGTTGCTGAAGGACTGGCTGCATCGCGGAGTCGCTCACGCACTGCCAGCTGACTACATAGACGATCAAGACAGCAAAAGCTAGGCTAGGGACAGCCTGTTTGTAGCCTGAGAAATATACAGTATTAAATTTCTGACTTCTGATTTGACTTGACTTGACTTTGACTTTAGCAGACTGGTTTTGACTTGATTTTGACTTTGAGTCTTTAATTTAACTTAGTCAGAAGTCAAAATCTATGGAGGCATGAAGCGAAGATTCCGAGCTCGACCGTGCAAGCGCAGAACAGAAGCTCAATAGCGCCGCTGGATTCTCGCAGCAATCTGGTCGTAGGCGTTGGACGAGTCACCCCCAAACTGCGGCGCCATTGGCGTGAGGTCCTCGCCGCGGAAGGCCACAGCGATTCCGATACCCGTTGTAATATATCCGTAGGCGCCGTTTTACCATTGATTTTGCTAACGACAGGTCTTTTGCACTTGAGGGGTCCTGACCAATGAAGCATGGAAACATGTGGAGGGGCACCAGCTGCTACACTGCTCTGCCAGGCGGCTCATTCACCAGAGATTCAACCGTGATGGCGGAGCAGAGTAGACTTGATCTTGTCACCCCTAACGGCCGTCCCGGGCTTCACGGCTCTTCAACGCTGGACAATGACCTGTGGTGGTTTGGCGCAATGGATCGAGGCAAGTTTTGGACTGGGTTGGGGTCCATTGGAATGGTTGCCACATGGTGATCACCCGAGGGGCCTAGAATTCTCTTTAGTCATTCAAGATGAAATCATAGCGGCCGTTTCTGCCGAGGTTCTTCGCATTCATGATCTCCAGTCGCATGTAATTTGTCCTTGCGAATAACAATGGTTCAACTCTTAATTGTTAGCTGCCCCGGGTTACGACCAAACTGTATCTAGATGTCCAAAAACAAGGTTACTACGATATAACGCTCTGTCTAGATTCAAGAATTGTGTCAGCACTTCAGCATCACGCAATCACGATCCGGAAGCTCCAACGCTAATTGTAGACTTATGAATCGTTTTGCAGCCGCTTATACAGGCAAGCTGTGACCCACTTTGTTGAACTCGAAATCAATGTTTCGATCGTGCCGTTGACAAGGGTAGACTTGAAAAGCTAACTGAACCTTCAGAATGGAGTTAGGCGTGTCGAATAGGTTAGTACGACGGGCTAACACAGCTCAACAGCAGGGTGGCACAGGAAATTCGAGTCTTCCAAGATGCTCATCCTCAACTCATAGATCCTCAATCGCTCGCACGCCCTATGTTATCTGTCGGATGTAGGAGACAGGGCAAAAGTGAGAAGAAGGTTGTTGTATTGAGAGAGCTACGGAGAGCGACTATATACACAACCAGCATGAGTAAGCTGTGACTAAGTGTCACGTGAGGATGCAGTTCACGTGTACTGTATGAACTGAGGTGCCAGGCTGACAAAGTATAACAAGGTCAAAGACGAGTATCGCGAGTACAAGGGTTCTGCCGAAATCTCTATCCACGAGCGCAATAAGACAGTGCCAGAAGCTTGAGACGACCATTGGTCGGCGCGACACCACTATCGAAGCAAGCGCGGCTACCATCAAGAAGCTCGGACATACCATCGACGTCAGTAGGCAGGTTCATGCAGGCCTTCTCCAGGACATCGACAACAAGGACGCAAAAGCCTTGGAGCTGGAGGCGAAAGTCAAGGCTCAGAAAGCTGTCATCCTAGAGAACAAATTGGTCATTGCAAAGCTAAGGAGCAATGAGCGCGTTAGTGTGGACAAGACGTGGAAAAAGCTCGCGAAGGTCGTTGGCGACCCCACCGACCAAGAGACGCAGCTTAGGCATGCCGACGATGTGATCCTTGCGGAAGACCGACTCAAGATTGTCAAGGGCGAGCTTAGAGCGGCTCAGAAGGATCTAGCAACAGCTAATCGGTTCATCGAGGAGAAGGAGAAGGGGAAGGAGATCAAGAACATCAGGACTGGGGCTGTACCACCTCCTGGGCGGTATATATACCTCCTCCCATCATGCCATTGCTACTGACATAACAATAGAGCCACTCCCCGACCCCGAACGGGTAGTGCACCCCGCCAGGATCATGTGAACTTAAGAGACAGGAAGGATGTCTGCCCGTTAGAGTTTAGACTAGACAACCCGGTCACGTGCAAGAACGAGAAGTGCAAGGGTCGTCGCATTCATCGTCGGGGCCTAAATCAGATCTTGGCCAATTCTCTGTCTGGATAGGTCCTTAGTGTAGGATATCGGGCGGCGACATAGGTCTTTGAGGCGCAAGCCATCTCTTCAATAGTATGGCCTGGAATAAGACACGGTACCAGGAGGCACGCAGTACAAGGTGGCAAAGTACTGTGAGGATAAATAGGATAAGAAATGAAAATTCCTGTATCAAATTATAACACCATGACAACCTTCACAAAGGCCTCCTCTGCTGCATAAATTCCGCACTCCCATACCATTCCACCATTTCCACACATCCTTTCTTCCATTCAAACGCAGTCCAGCCGTCTCTCGCCACCCAAATCTTCTCATGCACAACCTTCAAGCGCCCCATCTCGTCCTCTTTGGGAAAGTACCCACCCCACTCTCTGTCTAGCTTCGTCGAAGGGTATGCGCTGTCGGTATTGAACTGCCAGTTGAGAAACGCTTGCTCAGCCATCCCGCAGTCATAGTGGTCCGTCTTGAGATAGTTCTGAACAAGGCGCTGATGCATGCGTAGCGACGGCGAGAATACCATGCTACCGACGTTGATACCGGAATGCGCGACGTCGAGCGGGTTATCCGAGACGCCGGCGAAGACGTAAGGCTCACATACTGGCGTGCGATCGGATAAGAAGTCGTCGATTTGCAGCTTGTCTTCAACGCAATCTTGAACAGGAGCGACGTCGAACACCGCGTCGATATTCGTGAGTGGGAATGCATCGGCGTCGAGGAACAGAATGCGCTCAAAGTCGGTCTCAGCCCACATGTTCAATTTCGTGAAAAGGTCTTTCCAGCGCGATTGGAAGTTCGTGGAGTCACAGTGGTAGTCGAGTGGCTTAAGTTCGCGAACGACAGCGCCGGCGCCGGCGAAGAGGGCGCGTTGCTCTTGCGTGACGAAGTCGGCAACAAAGACGATGAAAGGAATGTTCTTCTGCGTGCGTGTACGTGGCGACCACAATATACGGTGGATGACTGAATGTATGGCGAGGAAGTATGGGTCTTTGGGTGAAGGATTGCGTGAGGCCATGAACGTGGCATACGCATACTTGGTTGGACCACCAGGATTGTAATTCTGTGGCGCCTGACTGCTGAAGCGCTGGAGGATGGAAAGAGGTAAGTCTATGTTGAGGTCTTCTTGGAACGCGTACCCGGTATTCGGCGATCTCGAATGGTCGATTGTTTCCAGAGGAGAACTGGCGCTCTCTACAGGCCGCGCCTCAGGTATTCCAGTGGCTGGAGAGATTTGATCGAGCAGTTGCGTGGGCCCCTGGAACGTAGGCTGTTTAAACTCTTGCTTTTGGTCTTTCAATTTACCAATGCTGAGAGGCCATGAGTAAATTTTGGCAGATGAGCCTACGCGCATATCCCTTCCAACATCCGCAAAGCTTGTGATCTCATCATGTATGTTTAGGATTTCGGCCGGTCCATCTGAGTGACTCGCCTCGAGCAAGTCGCCTTCACGACGTGCACACAAATACGTAATCCCGAAGACTAACAGCGTGGCCGCAGTGACATTGTGTCGCCTCCTCATGATGCCGACTCAATTGAGGAAGGTAGTAGAGGGATGCAATGACCACGAAAAGTTTGACATGAATCAAGTATCACATGCTCGCAGGAGGATGCCTGAGGATGATACTGGGCCACAACAACCAAGATGACGTGCTGGCCGCCCTGGACGGCACGCTCCACATTCTCTGCGCACTGGCTTTCTCCCGCCACCCTTGACATCATCTAGTAACAACTTCGTCAATATTGAGAGCATGGAGTGATGTTGTTGCGATCGACATGCATCGAACGAGGGTCAAGGTACCCCGCTTATTGAGATCGCCGTGGGGAAAGTAGCGTCGGACGTTTCGACATTTCAGGAACAGTCCAATAAACGTCCCGCATCAACAACGTCGAGCCGCCGCGAACCTGCAGTAGCGCCAGTAGAAGCTTCATTATACATGTGCTGGGACTGAGTGGAGCATGTGAAGGATCACATGTTGCCGAGCTCGGAACTGTACGCATCGATCGATGTAACACACTGATGTTGAGAGCAATGCGGGGCTATGGTTTGATTTGAACGATGGGGAAGCTGATCTTGGTTGCTGCTATTGCTCAGCATGCTGAGCTGAATGATCGCTTATGCAACGGTTGTCGCTGCGTTTGTGCCAATGTCTTCCTGTACAACCAGTTCGTGAATCGCACACTTGACTCGTCAATGAGCTTTGTAATAACCTCTGCTAGGTACAATGTAACGGGCAGGATGATGACTTGAGGCGCCCAAAAGGCGAGTTCTAGGCCCATTGGTCCCTTTTTTGAGATCGGAAACTTGCCAATCCATTGGGGAATGCCGTCTTTATGCTTTGGTCGCTCCAACCCCACGGCAGCATACAGTCGATCGCTCAACGACCAGATGACCAGACCATGTACCAGGTATAGCGCAAAGGATATGCGCGCGAGATATTGACAGAGTTGTGTTTCGAAGAAGCGCTTCAAATATGGCATGCGTGGAATTGACGCGACAGTAAGGAAGGCAGCCCAGAAAAGGTAGAACCATTTGGCGTCGAAAACTGCTTGCGGCTTGAGATGCGATAACCAGACCCAACCGGGAGACTTTGCTATCAAAGCCGCGCGATCGATATTGGGCGCGTCGAACGAGGGAACCCCACCAAGATACAACGCGACAATAAACAGGTGGAAGAAGATGAACTCCTTAAACCCGGACAGAACGTCGAGAAACCGTGGCAGCTGGTCGTATTGAGCGAGAAGATCGAGATCGCAAAGCAGCATGCCCGCCATGAACAATGCTCCATAATAGCCGTCCACGATGTATAGAAAGTAGGTGATCAAGCCCACTTCGCACCATAGGCGTGCAGATTTTGTGCATCTTGACAGCGCAGGTACTGCGGTGTAGATGACTATCGAACCCTTGAACTCAATCGGAATGGACCAAGTATGCTGATGATACATCTCGCTGAATGCGAAGGTGTTCTCAGAGAACACGAAACTGTAGTTCTTGAAGGTAAGGTACCACTCTCTGAGATCCTCTCGGAATGTGGTCTTCGTCTCTTGAAGATCGACCCAGAGGCCGGTCCAATGTCGGAGTGACATCCAAAGTAACGTGACGGCGATAACTGGTATGTACAGCCGTAGCCATCGACGAAAGAGTGCTGAGCCGATTGCTTCGGCTGCGACTTGAGTTTGGCCCTTGTGTAAGTGGCCCAAGGCCTTGATCGACAGCACATAGCCAGATATTACGAAGAAGATCGCGACCGCAAAGTGTCCACCGGAGAAGAATATTCGTACAAAAGGCAAGGCGGCGAAGTAGTGTCGCCCTTCGTAGCCGAAGGAGTTTTCATAAATGAGGTTGCCCTTATCGCCGTGTGACCAGAGCTGGTTGTGATGGAGGTAGACCAAGAATGCGGCAAAGCCCCGTAGTCCATCGAGCCAAGTTGTTGTCCGGATCGATCTTTTGCTGTTGCTGGATCTCAGAGTCAAGAACTCCGGTCGAACAGCATCGAGGCTCCACCGTGAGAATCGCGCTGGTTTCCAAGCGGTGGGTTGGAGAGTTATTTCGCTCATTAAGTCTCTGTCCAGGAGACCTTCTGGTTTCGCCGGCATTTCGTGGGGTATGGTCTTGTGTAGGCTTTTCGTGAGTACGTAGAATAGCGTCAACTCGGAAAACCTGATGATAGTAGAAAGAAATAGTCGGGTATATTAGAAGTTTGCAAATGCGTGCCAGACTGTTCACGCTTTGAACTACTCGCAAGAGTGTATCGCATATCCATGACTCGAGCCAAGGATCCAAAGCGGGTGGTTTACAGCATGTTACCACGGATGACCCAGGACGGCGTAGCACGAATGCGGAAGTAGGTACGACACTTCATGCGTGCAATGGGATAGGTCGGCAAATGAAAGACGCCGAGGATTACCGCACACCATATTACGAAAGTTTCCTAGCCATCTGAACGAAGCAAAGATTCCCTGCTCGTGATCGCATGCCGTATGGAGTTGGTACCAGATTTGGCAAAGTGGCCGCTGCCGACACAGGGATGAATGTATAAGCTTCAGCCTAGATGCCTTGACTACCCGGTCACGAACTGATTTCGATCCCACTCGTGACTCTAATGGTTTATCCGTTTGCATGTGCCTTGGAATGTACTTTGATCTTCCTGGATCTGCAAAGCAAGCCTCCCGAGCCGTGTAAACCAAACTACCGAGGCAGTGACCACGGCTCGGATTGGTTCATGCTATGGTAGCCTGCGCAGGTATGAGCGGTGACCGTCAGGGAACAAGGTCCCAAGCGTATTAGATAGCCTGTGTCGGTGATTGCAAAAGGTCCATGGTCCTGCACTTCGAGACAGCTTCAGCATGCGCAGTGGATCAAGGCCGCATCGACCAAAGCTTCATCTGGACATCAGAATGCCTCCCCACTCGCCAATTGCCACACATTTCCAGGGCAAGCTCACCAGCCAAGTCCGAAGAGTGTTGCCAGCATACCTTGCTGTTCTCTTTCTCCTTTTGTTCTTCGCAAACACCCATTTCTTTACCACCCCGATCCGAGCGGCGCATCATTACAGACGAGAGCTCAAGTATCAACAACCATTACAATCTTCCACGAGCTTGATACCTCGGAAAATCTGGCAGACGTGGAAGGTTGGTCCGCTGGGTTTTGAGCAACGTGATTCGGATTCGGCAAGGACATGGCCAGCCAAGAACCCGACATACCGCTATGAGGTCCTCACCGACGACAATGCGCAGCAGTATCTAGACTGGTAAGCATCGCTGATGTACAAGACAACAGAAAGAAAATGACTGACTGCGTATACCAACGACCAGGCATTACGGAATCCATGGGTTCAATCGGCCAGATTTTGTCGAGCTCTATCGTGAGCTGAACATAACTATCATCAAGGCAGACTTACTCCGGTATCTGGTCATGTATGCAGAAGGTGGTGTATATGCGGATGTGGGTATAAAGATAACTTGTGGCCTAAACTGTGGTTAACGTGCGTACAGATTGACGTAGAATCCTTGCGTCCCGTTCATCGATTCA
Source organism: Ophiobolus disseminans (assembly GCA_010093685.1). Classification (NCBI taxonomy): domain Eukaryota; kingdom Fungi; phylum Ascomycota; class Dothideomycetes; order Pleosporales; family Phaeosphaeriaceae; genus Ophiobolus; species Ophiobolus disseminans. Next base: position 118,452 of record MU006236.1, on the reverse strand, counting down.
TTCCGGAACGATACAACGAGGGAGATGTCGATATGATAATAGGCGTAGAGATAGATGAGCCTGCATTCGCTAATCACCCCGTTCTCGGATCAAAGTGCATGTCCTTCTGTCAATGGACGTTTGCAGCCAAGCCTCGATTGCCGGTGATGATGCGCTTGATTGAGAATATTCAAGACTGGCTGCACGATCTCTCGCACCAGAAAGGGGTATCCATTTCGGAGTTGAAGCTCGATTTCAACGAAGTCATTAGCGGTACTGGGCCATCTGCCTTTACGCGGGCTGTGCTGGAGCAGATGACAGCGCAAAACCATGGCAAGGCTGTCACCTGGGATCCATTCCACAATCTTGCAGAATCGAGGCTCGTAGGCGGTGTCTTGGTCCTCAACGTCGAAGCCTTTGCCGCGGGTCAGGGCCACTCGGACTCGGGTAATCACGACTCGAGAGGTGCGCTCGTTAAGCATCACTATCATGCCTCAGGCTGGCCGACGTTACATCCACGACACAACCATCCCATGTATGGCGAAGTTGAGAAATGTAATTGGAAGCCGGACTGTGTCGCGGAATGGGTGAGTCTACTCATAATCCACCTTGCTAAATCGTGATTGCTAATCTGCCTCAGGATAAAAACGTCGCTGAATGGGAGACGTTGTCAAAGGAGGAGCAGGAGAAGCGGATCGCTAGCAAGCCACAGGAAAACCCAGGCACGTAGAAAGCTCATTAGGAATATCCTGTGAGATTTCTGGGGTCGAACCAGAGTCGCAGATGACTTGAGAAGTACCCGCCTCACTGCTCCGGGGAAGGACGTCACGGAGCCGGAAAGACATGCTGTGGCCGTTCTCAACTGGCGCAATTGGTACCTGTGGTAATATGTCGTGGAACGAGCAAAGGAGAGAACGAAGATGTTGTTGTGGGATGCGCGACGCGATGAAAGCGCGTCACCGCGTGCATGCACAACGCCACGGCGCGAGTAGGACGGAATTAGCCGGACAGTTAGCGCATGACGTAATCATCCGTCGGTAATCTGGCATTCACACCATTTTACCAACCTTTTGCCTTTAATCATTGACGTTTATACATTCGAAGTGACCACGCTTCATGTTAGAGAGCTCCACTCGAATGTGCAAATAATATCTGCTGGTGCATAACTCGGTCTTTCGTGAGCGATTGTACGTCCGTGCACTTCCCCGTTCCTTTTTATCCCTCCGGATCGCGCATTTGACTCTGCTCCTGCATCAACTACATCACAACTAGAACGAGAATTACCCACCGATATTACCGTACTAGGCATATACCTCTCGCACGGATTGCTGTCGCCCTCGTGGTCCGCGATCTGCATCAAACACGCGGGTGTTGCCTACAAAGATTAAATCATTGCGCCAACGTCAATCAGGCCGGCACAATGTCCACAAGCCTCAATACCACCAGCCGCGACTGTGCTTGTCCCTTCCTTGACCTTCCCGGCGAGTTGCGCAACTTGATCTTTGCGTACACTTTTTCTGAGCCTATGGGGCTCAGCTATCGCCTAGATCCACCCGGCATTGGGCGGCTCGAGTCTATGCTGCCAGCCACAACGTTGCCGTCGAAAGTACAACTCGATACATGCAAACCCACACCTGAGAGGAAGGCGCTGAACAGACGCACTCGACGCGTTGCAAACCAACTTCAATATGTCTGCCACGAACTACGTGCCGAGACACGAGGATTGGGTATCCGCTACAACGACCTATCGTTTGAGTATCTGAAAGACGTTCTCGCGTTTATCCGAATCATCCCTCAAGCAGAAGTCAAGCATCTTCGGATCTTGCATGTGAAGAAGGGCATGTACAGCACGGTTGGGGGCGAGGAAGTCAATTTACTTGGTGCTCCTGACGAGAGGTATTCTCGGCTGTTCAATTTCTGCCTCGCCCATCCAGCGCTTACTATATGCAATCCTGTCATTGGTTGGAGACAAAGTGATCCGATGTTCGTTCCCTACGCCATTCTTGTACAGATGCAGTTCCGGAAGTCATCGAGCAGAATCGAAGACTTCTTTACAAGTCCATCGGTCCAGGACATGGTGCGTACCATAACGTCGAGAAAGGTTGGACAGATGGAGGAGGCACTACCAGCCAACTTCAAGATGTATCCCGAGGACGACACATTTGACAGCACATTGTTCAGGAACACATGCGTCGGCCACCCAATGATCAACAACTTCTTCAACCACGCTGTCGACGGAGGGGTCGGGCGCTGGGCTACGGAGGCCGAGAAGATATACATGCATGGTATTTAGGACAGCATCGTGGGCAAGATCCGGTTGCAAGCCTAAGATCGCCGCATCGTATGCGGATTTCATCTCGTTTGTTATTGACACCCAACATCACCGACAAGAAGGGCCTCTCAAGCATGATGGAGCGTTAAAGAATACGCCGCATTTTGACAGGTGATTTCACGCTGTGAAGCTTCATTGTCAGACCAGTTTTCCTCTCCTCAAAGCATTTAGAGGCTCTACACTCCTCATATTCAGCCCACCCAACACACAACTCTCTATACCCATCCATAATGTCAAATTCCTCAACCAGCACACCGCAAGCGCATGAACAAGGTCAATTTTTCAAATTGCCCGGCGAAATCCGAAATATGATTTACGGCTTCGTTCTCTCCAACCCGGCTGGCTTGTGTTATCGTCGGAACGACAACAACAACGTCGGGCGTCTCTACGACCGTACGAATAACACAACATCGCATGTCTCCAACGATCGCGAAGCTCATCAGCTCCAGTATATTTGTCACGATCTTCGCAACGAAACACGAGCACATGGCCTGCGAATAATGAAGTGTATGTCGAAGACTACGTAAAGGCCGCCGCGTTCTTTCGCGACCTCCCTCCTTCAAAGATCACGGACCTCAAAATCGTCCATGTTATCAACGGTTCCACAGCTGGCAGCGTCGCCGGTTATTCCGCGCCTGGGCTCCAAGAAGTCCGCGAATTCTGCGTTGACCATCCTCATATCACAGTGCGAGCTCACAACCCAAAACTGGAACTTAATAAATTCGGACTTAGCTTCGGCATAATGTGCTTTGCGGTTTTCGCGAGAGGTCAATCAGATCTCGCTCATCGATTCTTCAATAATCCCGCGACTCGCAATCGATTCTTGAGTCATCCAGATCTCACGACTACTGCAGGAGCCAGCCTTTATCCAGAGAACCTCCGTTTCTGTCTGAAGTATGACTTTGACGAGGCACTGCTTCGAGACACCATCGCCAATGATTTCATGTACGCTATGCATATTCACTGTTCTGTACGAGGAGGCGTGGACACATTCGTCCAGATCATGAAGGAAGTCTGTGAGCAAGGTATTTAGTGGCGTCAAGGGCAGAGTCACAAATTGAAGAGTCATCATGGGGAAGGTAACTAACTGCATTCAAAGGCCTGACCAGCAGGCACAATGGTAAAAGTCTATCAAGTAGTACAAAAATATAAAAATCGCAATCGCTGAACATCTCATCTCCATCCGCCAAGACCAATGCCTGCAGCTCAGGAATTCCTGATCCCGAAAGATCCAGGCGCCTTTCCTGTCGTGAAGGTCGCCGTCGTCGCCTGGTTCTGTGCCGGGAGAGGCGCAGCGACAGGGACCGCCACAGCCGGAGGAGCAGCAGCTGGCGGAGGCGGTGGAAGAGCGGTGGTGGTGGTGGGAGCCGGGGCGGAGGTCTTGGTGGCGGGGAAGGTGGTGGTGTGAGCCACCGAAGCAGCTGCAGCGAAGTCAAACGAGAAGGAGGGAGCCTAGCGAGTAACCGGGCGAGCGACCGAGGGGGCGAAGAAGGCGGACGCGCGGCCAGCGGAGCGAAGGTGAGAGCGGCCGGCGCAGAGAAGAAGTTGGAGCGAGGGGCCGGCGGAGCGACGAAGGTGGTGGGAGGTGCGGGAGCCGGTGCGTTGAAGGTGCACCAGGGGTCGACGATGCGAGCACCCACGACGCGAAGACCAGACAGAGGGTACTAGATGCCAGTGAGGCGAAAGCCTCCAGACGCAACAAGCGGGCTGATCAGGCCCTGGACGTACGACTCCGTCACGGAGTAGTAGGTTTGGAACTTGAGGTGATCAATCCCAAGTTCCGCGAGGTCGACACCGAACTGCATCGACAGGAGACCGACGAAAAGGACCATCACCACCATCATCAGGCCACCAGCAGCCTTCAGACGATGGATCGCTTCCTTGACGTGGTTGAACTTGGCGTTGTCCTGGGCGAGTCGCCAGATGGTGGTCGCCTGTTCACTGTTGGTGTGTTGAAGCTCGTCGTTGGTGGAGTCGATAGTGCGCTCCAGGGTGACGATGTGGTTGCGGGCGTTATTGTGGGAGGCAATGACTGAGCGGAGACTATCCTTACCGTCCGAGGCAGCCTGGATGCACTCCACGCGAGAGCATTGCTCAATCGCGCTTCCTCGTGCCCTGCGCTCGGAAATAGGCTTCGGGTTGGTGAATTTGCCGTTGGCGATGTCGGCTTGTAGGCGCCAGAGGGTGTCTTGGGAGGTCTTATGGGCCCGTCGGAGTGCCTCATAATCTCCGAGGGTGTTGTTGGCGAGTTCGCCGAAAGTCGATGGTCGGTTGGCGTGAGCCAGGAGTGCGCCAAGCTCCTTGATGTAGCCGTCTTGGTAGATGAGGAAGGCGACGGCGCCGAGACAGAGGATGGTGAGTGCGACCAGCGCACAAGTGGTGACCGAGAAGAAGGGACGCCAGCGTCGAAGATGATGAAGACCAGTGCGACCAGCGCATTGAGGGAGATGGAAGGCATCATGATGGTGGTGTTGGTGAAGGATGTCGTGGTGGGTTTGGATGGGAATGGTATGCTGCTCAACTTTTAACCGATGTGCTAAAAGCTGAGAGTTCTGAAGAAGAGGGAAGGAGGCTCGGCGGTGGGGAGGCGGTTTATATATTCCTACCGAGAGCTGCGAGTCCTATAGTGCGGCCGTACAATAGCCTCTACTGCTGCGCGCGGTCGTCACGACAGGCGTCAGTGCGCTATTGCGCGAGCGCTTTACAATAGCATGGGTCTGGAGCGTTTGCATACACTATTGTGAGAGCTATAAAAAAAATGGATCAAGGCGTCATTCGGGTTTCTATTGTCGTGCGCCTATACTAAGCGGCGCGCGGTAACGCTACTTCGTCTTCACTTTCACCTCGCGCCCCACCACGATCATTGTAGCTCACACACCTTCCTCCGCGACCCGGCCCACCAATTTAACCCAACCATCGACACCGTCTCGTAATATAAAGCCTGTTGCTGCTCTTGCTGGGCCTAAATGCTTGATGATGTTTTCTCTCAAGATCTTCTCCTCGAGAGAAACGTCCTTCAACACAAACCGCAAGTTTGGAGGGAAAATTGCACTAGCTGTGTCGAAGATCGGTATTTCCAGATTGGTAGGTTTTGAAGATACCACGCGAAATTCGTCTACGAACAACTCATCAGCCAAAGCATGAGAGTGCTCAAAGTGCATTTCGTTGAGGAGCACCCGGAGCATGGAAAAATGATCGCGCGGTTCAAAGTCCTGGAGGATTAGATGTGCGATGACGTTTGGATGCAGCCTCAGGAAAGAAGACACTCGGCTGGCATTAGCGCCCCGCCAAGTCGAGGTTTCAGTGCCTGAGGGACCGTCTTAACGAATATGTATGTTGCGGATATAGCGAGTGTCCCCTTTGTAGTTGTCCAAGAACGCCGCTGCGTCTTGGAAGTTATTGAACATCAGATCGTTGTATCGTATGCCTAGTTCTCGCGTCTCGAAAAATAGCTATAGGTTAACATTGCGCAACTTATTCGCTTCTATTTCTGCGGAGAAGATGTTGGACTCCAATTTTTGCTTCTCGTAGATGTATAGCCGTGCAACGCCGTCCGGTCCCGCATGATAGACTAGTGGGCGGTCTTCTGCAAAGGCGAGTTCGTAAATACGATTTCGCAGTTCACCAGGTAGGCGAAAAAAAGGAAGGAGTCATTCTGGTGTCGCTGATAGTATCCTCCTTCTCTCGGAATTGGGTGAGCGGTTGTTGATGCGCTTTGAGCTGATTGAATCGCGGCGATAGCTGACTTCGGTCACAAAGAGATGGAGCCGGGTGTTGCGCCTGACGATTAGGCTGAGGTGAATTCTGCTGTCGCAGTGAAAAGGTTGATCGTTGATGTATTGGGCGTTGATAGAAATGATTGGCAGTGAGAAGAAGGAATAAGTATTGGCGAGGGCAAAGATCTGACTTGAAGGCAAAAGAAATCACGTTGTAACCCCAAACTTCTTTCGTGAATAATGTGTGATAGTGTTTTGCCGGTGAACGGTTCCATTTCACCTGAGTATCACCTTCATGGTCGTAGAAAAGAGACGATTCGATGGTTGATGGCGTTGCGATAGTGGATGCCATGGTTCAAGGTGGATCTCAAGAGTTGATGTTTGAGACTGAATGTGTTGCCGACGAAGCACAGTTGACTTAAAGCTCAATGGATGCAAGGGAGAGCAAGTACTTGAAGGTGAGTGTTGCGGTTGTTGTGGTGACGAGGTAACGTCGAGAGTGTATACGAAAGAGAGAGAAATTCAAGGAGAAATACTAAGAGACCATCCTTGGCAGTCGTGCCATGAAGTTTCTCACCAACAATCCTTCACCAGATTGAGAAACATGGGTGAAATATCAAATTCCCCGCCGTCGCACGTCATACCGACAACAGAAAGTACTGTATTGATTTCGATGGCGCATGGACAAGATAGTTTCATTATCCACTACCATTATGTGTTCCGTGGCATGACAGCCTAGAGGCTTATCACAACTGTAGCCACTCCAACCAGGGCCACCATCATGCTCACAGGAATCGCAGCCATCGCACCTGCGCCCTTCTCCACGTATCCCTCTATTTTCCCGCCATTTCCGGTCTCGTTGCCATTTCCTTTTCCAGATACAGTTCCGTTCACTGTATTCAGCGCCTTTGCAGACGGATAAAGTAAGCCCTGCACCATCTCCAAAGCGTTGAAAATCTCTCCCAAGTTTCCGTCCTTCGCAGTGGCGGAATCTCCGGTCACGGTCGCATTTGCCCAGGCGAAACTACACTCCATTTGGGTGGTGGCGGTGCAGGCGCTTGCAGCCGCTGCGGCGGACCTTGAGAGAATCTTTTGAATCGTGTCGGAGACGATGGGTGCCGCAACTGCTGCGCGCGCTATGGAGCGTGCGAAGACACCCTTGTAGGCGCGCATGTCGGTGTCGCATTTTTCGATGTTCTCGCAGGCTTTTTCGACGACGATGTAACTAGTCTTGGACGACAGAAAAGTAGTGGAGGCATTGACGAGGCCGTTGACGGCTTCGGTCCAGTTCTGTGCACCGGTCTGCAGCTGTTAGCGTGGTACCAGATTGTAGCGAAGTAGTCATGACTAACTATATTGTACATCAGGGCGGCACCCTCTGTGTAAAGTCCCTGAGTCGCCGTGAACTGCATGCGATTGATGTTTGAACACTTTGACGTTGTTTGCGTTCCGGCGTACACATGAAAATTGTCGCCAACGAGTTCGACGTCGCGCGCCCACTTGAAGACCTTGTCGGCATACTGTGAGTAAGTCGCGTTTCCGGTGAACTTTGCCAGGCGGGCAGAGAGCAGGAAGAAGTTTCCGTTCGAATAACTGTCCTTGTAGTCGTATCCTTTGTTGAATGAAAAGATTTGCCACCTCAGACCACCTCCACAGACCCCGCTCTTTTCCTCCATATCCAAGCGCAATGCCTGTGTGTTCCAGACATTTGTCGCATAGTCGACCCATGAAGCATTCCCTGGCTTCGAGAAGCCCACCTCCGCAGCGGACATTGCTGCGAGACCCCAACAACTCTGATCATCGTTGCCAAGCGACTTCGTTTGATTCACAGGCATGTAGGCATTGTAGTCACCAAGTTGGAATTGAAGAGCTTGAGAAACAAGCGTGTCGTATTGTGAGTCGCCGGTCAAGTGAGAGTATCCGACGAGCGCATTCCAGACAGTGCCGGCTTCCCAGAAATAATAAGGATCGGGGAAGAGACCAGGAGCGCCGAAATCCTTCAAGGAGTCATTGTAGAATGAGATGATGCCACCTGCAAGCTTTTTTGCCGTGGACTTCAAAGCATCTAGGTTCAAATTAGGACTCGCACTCAAGCATGAGTATCGGTGAATTACCTGGGCTATTGGTGTCCAAATCAATGGAACAGCTACCCTGATGAGCGAAGAAAGAAAGAACGAGTGACAGCACTCCAACACGTGCGAACATCTTCAAAGCCTTTGAACGAGTGACGGGGAAGAAATGCGACGGCAGCAATACTTAAGAGGTGGCTCCCGGTACTGGGCGCCGGCTCTTTTTGATGTTGTCTCGAAGGATCTGCCTAATCATGGTCGAAACCCTGTCCCCGCCCCACCCCGGCCAATCAGACCCTAGCCGTTGGATCACTTGCAGGACGCCTTACCCGAAAGTGGGGCTTCTAATCTCGAGTAGGCACCAAGGAGGTGGCGCGGGTCGTTCATCGAGTTTCACCCCTGCGCAACATTGGACTGCTTTTCGATAATGCCCATCTTCGACACAAGAGCTTCAGCAACGTCGTGAGCAAAACTCTGATCGTTGATAGCGCGCTTGTCTTCAATTACGTCGATGCCGCTGCCTGCTAATCCATCTTTAATCGTTTGAAAGAGGATCTTGTCAGCCTCTGAATCTGCGAAGGGCCCATCAGGAACCGCAATCATGCTGATGCCGCCGGTGGGTAGCCACACTTGGACTGCCTTAGGATCTTTCGAGTACTTCCTTAGCTTCTCAACAATGAATGTACCGACTTTCCGTGCTTCATCTTTGGATGTCCTCATTAATGTCACCACTGGATTGTGCTCGTACAGTTTGCGATCCTTGTAGCGCTCTGGCACGGTCTGCATTGGCCCAAAATTCGTCATATCGGTTGCGCCTACTGAGACGATACTCGGTATGCCAGCCTCTGAGGCCGCTTCGAGCCGGTGAGGACCGGCGCTCATGACACCTCCGGTGTGGTGGTCGCAAATTTCAGTGGTTGTCAAGTCGATTACTGCGTCGAGCCCGCCTTCACGAACGAGCCGTTCCATTGCTTTACCGCCATGGCCAGTCGCATGAAATACGTACGTTTCGATGTCGTATTTGGATTCGAGGTGCTTTCGGATGGCATCTACAGCCGGCGTCGTCACGCCGAACATTGTTATACCCACGCGCTTCTTCTTGCCTTCCTTGTAGGAAGCATCGTCACGTCTTGATGCTTGCGCACGCGCCATCGCAGCGATCGCAAAGCCAGCGTTACTGAGCACTTGTCGCAGGATCTGGTTGAGACCAGCAACGTCAACAACTGAGCTCATCAGCGTGATATCCGTCTCTCCCACAATCGTGTTCGTGTCGCCGCTGGCGACAGTCGATACGATTAATTTCGGGAACCCAATTGGCAATGCATCTCGCATGACCTGGGCAGCTAGAGACGTGCCTCCAGATCCTCCAGCTGAAATAATTGCGTGTATCTCTCCCTCTGTATAAAGCTTCTTGACAGCCTTTGTTGCGCATGCCGCCATCGTCTTGATCACATCGCCACGAGGCAGCTCGCTAACATTTTGTCCCTCTCCATACTCTTTAAGCAGCCGTTCTTGGCTGATGGTGATAGTTCCATGGTCTATCAGCTTTCGGCCCACATCAATGAATGTTACGGTTGTTGTGTTGCGCACAATCTCGGAGCGTACGAAGAGAAGCTCATCTAGCTTGGTGTCGCAGGTTCCGAGAAGTACGACATGAGGAGTTGGCGACATAGCCGTGTGAGCGTGGTTGTTATCCGGCTATACTGAAACTTGGAGAAGTTGAGTTGAAGTGGCTACAGAGGGTTGTTGGTGCTCCTTAGAGGAAAATCCCCGCGGTTACGTCATCGGGCGTCGCTCTTGTCCCTCAACCACAATACCATTCAGAGGATCGCAAAATCATCCAGGTCATTCCTTTACCATCAAGATGTCGCCTCCAACGAAACGAAAGGCTATACTCGAGAACTTGCGCAAGTCCATCGAGGATGGGAACATCATCGTCGGAGCAGGTGCAGGCATCGGCCTGTCCGCCAAGTTCATTGAGCAGGGAGGCGGGGACATGATCATCATTTACAACAGTGGCCGTTTTCGAATGGCAGGCCGAGGCTCATTGGCGGGTCTGATGCCGTATGGTAACGCTAACGATGTGGTGCTTGATATGGTACCAACCTTGACCCATCTCAAATCACGACCTCAGCAATTGACTTCACGTAGGCAAATGAAGTACTACCAGTGGTGAAACACACGCCAGTCCTAGCTGGTGTATGCGCAACAGACCCGTTTCGCGACATGGATCGCTTCCTCAAGCAGCTCAAGGACTTAGGCTTTGCCGGCGTACAGAATTTCCCTACCGTGGGTCTCATCGACGGCACGTTCCGGCAAAATCTCGAAGAGACAGGCATGGGCTACGACGCCGAAGTTGACATGATCCGAAAAGCACGCAGCCTTGAGCTTCTCACCACGCCATATGTCTTCAACGCCGACGAAGCAAAGAAGATGGCCGATGCAGGCGCAGACATCCTCGTCGCACACATGGGCCTCACGACCTCCGGAAGCATCGGCGCGACCAGCGGGAAAAGCCTAGACGACTGCGTAAAACTAATTCAAGAGATCCGCGACACCGCCATTGCTATCAAACCCGACATAATCGTCCTCTGCCATGGCGGTCCAATCGCAAAACCCGAAGACGCGGAGTATGTGATCAGCCGAACGAGCGGGATCCACGGCTTCTATGGCGCGAGTTCAATGGAGCGTCTACCCGTCGAGGAAGCAATCACAAACATCACAAAGACGTTCAAGAACATCAAACCCTCCTCCAAATCATACCTTAACTGATAATCTCTAAAGCTTCGAATACGGCTCCGTCTGCGTCTGTTGAATCCCTTGCTCCAATTTCTTCATATCCTCCGCCCTCCTCTTAACATCAATGTTAAACTGCCCAAACATCGCAACAACATTCTTCCTCCCAATGCCCAACGCTCCCTCGCCAAATAGCCAGGACATCCACCCGTCGTAGTCCTCACCGTGCACGAACGTCGTTCCGCTAGGTGTGACGTGACTCGCAATGAATTGACAGTAATGCCGTCCTGCGAATGCGCCGCCGTATACGCTTCCACGCCAGGCGAACTCGGTAGTTGTGTTGGAGACGACGACTGGGCTGAGGCTCACCCCGCCGATTTTTGTGTTTAGTGTTTCGCCTGGCAGGATTTCGTAGGACGATTTATTGGGCGCGGTTGGTGCGATGGAGTTAATGAAGCCTTTGTGCCATTCTGGGTAGCGCGCAAAGTCAAAGACCTAGTCTGTGTTAACAGCAGTGAAATTGGCATCTACAATGCTAACACATACAATTGCGCGCACTTCTGCTGGCGAAGCTGCAATTTCTGTTTCGATGCGTACTTTTACCATTGTTCTTGAGATGTGGTCGCGTCGCTCGGATGTAGGCGGGTGGTACAGCTTTATGATGTTGTCTTGGGACTAGCCGAGCAGCCGCCGTCTGACGTGAGACAACAACAGCACTGCAGATCACTCGAATTGGAGGATGAAATGTTCGGATCCGATGAAGCTATTCCTAGTCAAGGAGAAGATGGCGTCGATGCGAGGCTGCTTGATTTACAAGGCGGGACCTGGTGATGTTTACCTGCTGTGGGTGATCAGACCCAACCTTTGAATCCAATACGGAAACCGCTCAGCCAAAACATGCAGGTTCTCCACATTTTGACACGGGAGAATTCACAACACAATAAAGCTGAGCTAGCGCTAGTGTTGTGCATTTCGAGAGGCGGATCTACACACAAGTATTCTACTACTACATCTATCTCGTAAGCAAATAGCAGTCCCATGCTCCCCCGCGATCGCTTCTGCGCATCCTTCTCCTGCTTCTTCACCTTCGAATTCGGCGTCATACTGCGATCTACCTCCTCCGGGACGTTGTCTCCAGGCCTCTCCGGGAGTACCGGCATTCCAGTCCTCATGGCATGGCCAAAGCGATCGATGTCCTGCATCGCGCGCGAGTCCAAGTGCTCCAACTTTCGACCGCCCGGTGGTACATTGGCCCATTCAGCTTTAATTGGGGGGTAGGCGTGCTCCCGCTTAAGAATCGCGAAGGTATACTCAGGCGAATCAGGTTGTGCTAGCATTGAGTCTGGAGAATCCGATCGCTCTTGGTCTGCTGCCGGGGTGGGTACTGGATACTGCTGTGGACCTTCCACCTCGCCTGGCGCGAGATTAAAACTTGCCTCTGAAGCTGTGGGTCGAAGTACTAGCACTGGTTGCCCTCGCTGATCTCGGGGAGCTGGCATAGGAGTGCTCGGTCGCTGATTGTGCCCCACGTTGGAGTCTGTGGAAATTCCGCTGTCGTGGAACTCGTTTTCCGAGCCCTCCACATACGACGCCTGATATGGGACCGGCCGTCGCACTGGCGTTCCTGGGGGCGATGGCGATGGCGACCACTCTGTCACCAGCTGTAGTGGTCTTCGTTGTATTGTTGTTGGGCTGCCGCGCCCATTGACCTCCGCACCATATCGCTCATACCCAATTCCAGGTATTTGATCTGACCGACTTCGCTCGACAGGTTGCTGTGACTGCGATTGTAACCGCTCACTCGCATGCTCAATTTGTGAGAGCAAACTCGGATTCGGACTATCGAAGTGAATCATAGAGGCACCATCGATATCCAGCGGCATACGACTCGGCCCGGTCTGTTTGCTTAGTGCCGATAAGCCTGACTCCATTCGACCAAGAATCCCACGGCGGTTTCCATCTCCATCTACGTAGCCCTTGGATGCCACAAAGTCCTTCGCTTTGTCCATCGCAACTTGACAACTCCGCGCTGTGGCACGCATTAGCAGATTGTCTTTCTTCTCAGCTGGCTTTGCAGCAACATAGTTGTTGATGGTAACCGGCCCGTGGAAATGTATGGGCTGCGAGATATTTGTCACCGGGTTTTGGTGCACATGATGCGTCTCATGGTTGACATTTGGAGGCAAGGTCCCGGCATCGACGGGGGCTTGGGTATGAGATAATGTTGGCACTGGGCGCCTCTGGACACTGGTAACCACCGATGAAGGACGCGATGGCGGTGGTGGCGGTGACCTGAGCTGACTTGGCGTGGGTAACGGGCACCTTTTTATATTGGAAGTCGAAGAGGAATTTCCAACCATCGATGAAGGACGCGATGGCAGTGGTGGCAGCGGTTTCAGCTGATTTGTTGGCGGTACGATCGGTGACACCCTAGAAGTGTGCTCCGGTGTTCCAACTTCTACAACAGGCTGCTGAAGTTGACCAGCAGGTGTTTCGGTTTGATGTTCAATGCTACCAGCAGGTAGCAGCATTGAGGTCCGCGATATATGACCCGAGTGATTCGGTGCAATCGGCGTGCTCTGAACTGGCGAAGGTGCACTGGACGAGTAATTGCTCATGACAGACTCAGAGTGCTGTGAGACTGGAGGTGCACCATCCGCCCAAGGGTTGTAGCCAACTGGAGGGGCCGCCCAGTCTGGCGGCGTCACACGACGCGGTTTTGGTGCAGGCAATGGAGTTTCGGTGCGCGCAGGTGTGGATGGACGATCGTGCACTTCTCCTAACGTCGTTCGCATCTCACCAACCCTCAGATCATGAGATATTCGTCGTTGCGGGGTTACTACAATTCTAGGATTCGAGACTTGGACTGACTGAGCAACATCGGCTGGTCGTCCAGTGCTCATCTGCTCCTTGCTCGCGAAGAGTGCATATTCCAGATTCTCTTTCTCGGTTAGGCCCTCGACGACGTACTTGGCTTCCAGTTCCAAGATCGAGAGAGCCTTTGCTGCCTCGATTTGTCGAGCGACTTCAGCTTCCTCGGCAGCGGCAGCTTCTTGACTCCGTCCGACAGTTCCTCGAAATCGCTGCGCTTCGACAAAAAGCTAGCGATCGCCACCTTCCCGACTCGATGCCTCTATAGCGCTTTAGAATCGCTGATCTTCTAGCTCCTCTGCATCGATGACACTCCGGGCGACTGCTCGCCGCAAAGCTTCACCTTCTTTTTCTTCTTCCTGTCGGCGGACGGTCTCTGCGGCCTCAGCGTCTGCGACGCGCTCCGGCTCTTCTTGCTCTTCGGCATCGATAACACTCAGGGCGACTGCTCGCCGTGTAAGTCTCTCTTCTTCTTCCTGCCGTCGGCGGGAGGTCCCTGTGGCCGCGGCGTCTGCGATGTGATCCAGATCCTCCGCTGAGATACCGTCCCAGTCATCGTCAGATAATGATTCGCGCGTGGAAGATCTTGATAACTGAACAAGGGGCTGATCTTGCACCGAAGTCCTTGGTTGTGAAGTGTGGGGTGCTGGAGGAGGCGTCCAGGGTCGATGTGTACGTCCAAGTCTCCTGGTAGCATTTGGATACATGGCGTTCATTCCTGCACTGCGGAACTGATGGCGATTGTTGGATGGCATTGTAATTGAGGTGTGGTGGCGAGCGGCGATGAGTATTATGACTTTTCTAGGAGCGAGAAGAACCAGAAGGGTCTGCGAGTCTGAGAGTTGATCCTTGGTCGTTGTAGTTGGGTAGGTTGAACTTGTATCGTGAAATCTCAGAAGCCTCAAGTATTCGCAGGTCGTGCCTAGCTAGTGTTTTTTGGCGCGTGCTGACAAGCCAGGTCGAAACATGGGTGGTGAATTGAGACTCGACCAAGGTAGCATGCTAAATTATCAACACATGGTTCGTGCTCTTCACCTCTCCTCTAAGCGAAATGTGTTCCAAGAAGTCGTCCTGCTTTGCTTCCGTCAGGTGGCGCTAGGAACGACTATATAGAGTAGAGGAATTCACCTATGTGGTGGGTGTGCTGACTAGCCAATGGAACGAGTTCTAAGTCAGGCTTCGGGAAGTTCTAAAAGGGGGTTTATATATAAGATCTTTGCGGGCGAGTAGTGCTAAGACAAATCGTGGTATACCAGTATTTTCAACGGCTGAACTCATCGGCCTGTGCGCGAGTTCGTATGTTCTCACCTCTGTTTGGACCATGATTATAGTATATAGAATTCGCATCTTGCCGTTCCATCCCATATCATCATCCAGACAGGCTATGGTTCCCCGGCGAATGAAACGGGGCCTTCGATTTCCAAATGCCTTGCCATTGCGAAGATACTACTCAGATCTCCATGTGTGTGCAGGCGACATTGTTGTTGCTCAATGTGTTGTCGTTGAACACATTTGCACCAAGGAATAGGAGAAAACTTGGGCCGCATGTTGAGTACGTTATAGCGAGAACGCAAGAATTTGTCGAGATTTGATAGGCCTCTAGGTAGCTGCGAAGTGCAGAACGGAGATATTGTGCGTCGAGCACAAGTTGCGTGGAGGGTGCGAGCGAGTCACAAGTCTAACCTCGTGCTGCGCGAAGGGTTGATGTGACGTCTTGATCATACCGTCTAGTCGTATCGTATCATGCCTCTCGTAATAGAGTAATCGCGCCCCAGTAAAACCGCTTGTGCATGGGCTCATTGGTTTTTGCAACGAACGTGGTTTGGTACATTCAGTAGCGTGCGAACAAATTAGTTGCGTGTGCTGTTCGTAACGTCAAGCTCCACCGCTTGTTCCTTTGGAGAAAGGTAACAAATATGAGAAAAGCCTCTTCGTATATGTATGCAAACGCAAAACAATATGGTAATGAGAAGACTGGTGTTCTGCAAATTGAGCTGATCGAGCGGAGAAAGGAAAGATACATGGAACATTCAGGCTACAACCTCCGGTCCTCACTTGAAGCTGAGGAACAAAAAGCGCAAAATCTGCGAACTGGAGCAAGGATTCGGAGTATTTTAGAAGCAAGCTAGGTAGCGGAAGATGAAAACGAAAAAGTATTCAGCGAGGTATGATAAAGAGGACAAACCCGCAAGGCATGCATAAAAAAAGACGCGGTCCACACCAACATGCTATCAAAGCCGCGGAGATATAAAACGTCTCTGTTCATAAAACACAGCCTGCATTCAGGACGTCAACAACTTCTTTCCGAAATTCAAGCAAGCTCTCAGAAGCGTCTCTGCGATTCCACTTCAAGCAATTCTGTACCACGCGCGCATATCGTTCCCCCATCTCTCGTCGAACGTCCGGACCATACGCAAGGTCCAAAACGACCCGACTGACTTTCTTGAACACGGCATTTTCTTCTCTTGCACTAAATCGCGGAGATGTCTCCAAGAGCTTAGCAAATACTGTGGGCATGGTGGTCCACAGGCCGATCTCGAGAAGAACGACACCGAGAGAGTATACGTCCTGCTCAGTGGTTGATGGCGAAGAGCATCGGCCGAACTGCGTCTGGTGGCGGTAGAGGTTTTGCTCCAGTGCCATGAGTTCATCCGTTGGAAGCGGCTCGGCGCCCCAGCCCAAAAGGTATGGCAATGGCTCGGGATCGTTGAGTTGACGTGGCATCATAGCAATGTTGCGCGAGTTGATATTGCTATGCCGAGAACCGGACGTGTGTATGTCTAGTATCGAGGCTGCCAGTGTTCTTGCCACTCTAAAGCGCTGACTCAGCCCTAACTTGCCGACCCACCCCTTCATTATAATGTCGTGTAGAGATGGCGGGCTGGACGCCCAAGGGTGACTTTGTGGTGAACGATACAAAATCAAAGAACGCGCATTTCCGGCATCGTCAATGTATCCCAAGCAGCGCAAACTAAGCATACCATACTGATCCTGGGTCATGACTTGCTTGAATGTTGTTTCTTGGTGATGTGATGCACTCAGGTACCACGTAAGTTGCCGAACTGCACCAGCTGGCGTTTCGTTGTACGGCCTGACCTCGACCATGACATCAATCTCCTCGGATCCATCGTTGTAGATTGTTTTCATGAGAGACGTAGGCAGCTGCGCAATACCGACAGATCTTCTCAATCGTCCTGTCAGTGGTATGTAGTTTCCTGATGGTCGTAGACCAATGCGTCGTTGACGCTCAAGCATCCGCGTAATTCCAAGATGTGTTGCTTGTTCGATTGTTGGAAAATGAGGTGAAGGCTCGCCATTCATCAAAAGAACAATGGATAAAGAATGACGCAGTCGGTCGATCCACATGCTGCACGACAAAACTAGAGAATTCATCTCCTCTTCATCGAACAACGTTGAGTGCGCAGCTGGGCCGGCTCTCTCTTTCCATATCTGGGACCGCTGCTTCATCTCATCTCTCCACTTCTTCTTTTCGTCATCTGCATCGAACGAAATCGTGCCTCTGCGGATTGTTTGCTGTTTCTTAATTTCAGATGTTACACTCATGTACCGCCAAGCTTCGCGGTGGGCTGCCAAAACCTTATTGAGTGAGTGCAAACTTCTTTGGACGTCTAAAACGAGAGTTTTAGAGACGCGAGCGTCACGAAGAATTCCGGTTACATCGCCGAAGCAGAGATCTGCGAAGCCGTCCAGAAAAGTGTGATGTTCTATGAGGGTTGCAGGGGTGGATGCAGACTGCAATGAATCATTCGTCACGTTGTGAATGAACAAGAGAGTGGTGCATATGACTATATTGAAGTCAGTGGCTGCTCGAGGGGTCTGCGACGGACTGCCTACGCACGGTTGATGATTTCCAAAGAAGCATCGACTTGGTCCATTGCGACTAGATTGCGCAGATTTTACCAGTCTAATTGACAAGAGCTCTCCCGATAAAGTAGGCATATTGCGAGGGATTTGGAGCCTTATCAATGAATCATCGAGCTGAAGAGATTATGTCGCTCAGCCACCACACCGGTACGGCGTCCAACCTAAATATAAGCCCGCGCGACTCATGATGACCAGGACCACCTGAGATCACCTTTTTCTATTATGAGCAAAACATATATGTGCTGCTGATAAGTGCTGCTGCAAAAGTGGCAGGTGAAACAAGTCGAGTGGAAAGTCGTTGCTATCCTGAGGTCTGAGATTGCCAAGGTCTCCACGCTACGCGCTAGCAGGATGACCTTGGCCAGGTTAGGCTAGGTCGCATGACGTAAAATCATAAACACCACACCTGGGCACACCTGCCACCAACCGTACTCTTCTGGGATTCTTCTTGTTCTGGTGACTGACCAATTCTTAACAGTAATCCCTCCATAGGTGCTTGGCTTCTAGACTAACCAAACATTGTATTTGCCATCACTATAGCAATGTTAATTAAGAAGACACTTTGTCGATCTGCCGGTGAATGTTAACTTTCATTATCCCAGCCATGTACATAATTCACTAACAGTAATACGAAAAACACTTCGCCTATCAGAGAGCCTGAAACTGTAAATAATGCGCGCCACGCAATCTTCAAGTCCACTAGCCATCACCCTTGTCTCCCAAGCCAACAATCACCTTCAACAATGAACAAAGCTTTACAACTCTTGGCCATCGGTCAACCACTGGGCGGCTCCGCGATATCATCGCAGCACTCTAGCGAGGAAATTGAAATGGAGTCCATGAAAAATGCATTGGTCCCCATGTCATTTCGAGCCTATCCGATCCTGAGCCTTCCGGGAGAGATTCGGAACCTCGTTTACCAGTACGTCCTCACATCATCTACCGAGCTTCACTACCGAAGTAGTCATCCCAGGCTCTCGAGCTCAATATACAAGGAAAGGCTCGGTGATGGGTCTTTTTGTCCACAACCCTTCAATCAGTTGAAGAATACATATCAACAGCTTAAATCGGAGACGACTGAACTGGAGCTGAAGTACAACCATATCGTAATAGCGGCGGATTGTAACTCTCATCACAATCATAACGATAGCCAGCAACAAGCAGAGTTTCGGAGGGACCGCGCCTCGGCTCAAATACGTTTTGAGTCCATTCTGCGTAATCTTGAGCCCGCGTAAACAATCTGGCTTCGAATAATTGTCATCAAACCATCAGCTAAATACCGGACAACCTGTCTTCGCTTGAGCAAGAACGAGATCCCGATCACTTTTTACGATAACTGTTGGGAAGAAAATTCAATTGCAAACTTCGACCAACTTTGTCATATAAACCCCCGTATTACCGTACGCTACATCGGTGCTTTCTTTCGGTTTGCGCGTTCTCTTGAAGATGTGCTAATATTCGGCGTTACTACGATCAAAGCACTCCGTGGACGTGATCTCAGCATTCTGGTTCCTCAGCGCTTTCATCATATCATGGGTACAATTGATGTTGACATCACTCCTGTTATGCGACTAAAGTCTTCTGACCTAGTTATGCATGCTTTCGAGGATTACTTCATCGCGAAGTACCGAGAGGTGATTGCGAAATTATGCAAGACATCAACAATGAAACAAGCTGAAATAGCTCTAGTGCTGCGATACGTGCGCGGTTGGACCGTGAACGGAATATGAGTAGGTTTGGAGGAACGCTTGGAGGAAAGGACATCGTGCATAAGGATGCGCCATGCAGCGCGCACATTCCCGTACTCCTTTGGTATCTAGTGGTTCAATGTGAACAAGAAATGACTTATCCTTTTCCGACTGACGTAGCCGCCTGAAATATTTCAGGAGCATCACGCTAAACCACTGGTGCTTCGCTGCTACTCGCACCTTTCACACATGCAGATGTACGTAGCTTTGCCACTTACCTTAAGCCTCACTAAACAGCTCAGTGCGACTCCTCAACTTTCAGCAGCGCCTTTAAGTGGTTGTTATCCCCGCTAATTGCCACAAGCTATTGGGTCTTATCAAACTCCCCTGAGGCATGGAATATTGGCCTTGAGTGCGTCACTACGTCGCGAACGAACAAAAACGGTGGGATTTTCGGGCCCTCCAGAATCCAAACGCAAACTGCCCGTTTCTCCTCTGCAAAAAGAATAGCGTAATAAAGTATCTAAGGGTGCGCAGGCAGTGCTCTATCTAGGAACGTCCAAGGCTGACATGGGAGATATACAATTACGATCTTCTTTAACGAACAGATTGCCAGCAAAGAAAACGAACTTTCAGATTCACGTACATCCACCAAGCTCCAGCCGTGGGCCTAATTAGTCAGGTTCCGTATCACTTGTAACATCATGGACGTGATGGAAGTTAAGGACGACCTTAGCTGTTCCCGAGTCTGCTTGCCGTTCCTTACACCTCTACCAAGCTGGTGCGATCAAACGTGTGCGCTCTTCTATGGCGGTGCTGGTATTTATCATGACCATGACGAAGCCGTCTTATGATATGCCAAGTGGTATAAGTACAACTGGCTCGATGACGTCGCACCATCCGCGCAGATCTGTAGTTCGATGGCTCGGGATCACCGTAGACAACTCAAAAGTAGGCCATGATGAATACCGTAGATGGGTCCGCGTCCAAACGGTGGAAAGTTGATTCTCGAATCATGGATGAGGTGAGCATACCGAGAGGATATGCGAGCGTGTGAGAAGGCTGGTTCTTAGATCTAACACCTAGCAATCCAACCGTCTGCATCGGGTTTAGATATCGCAAGTCTATTGCTTAGGACGGGGTCGGAACCATTGGGGAGGGGTTGTGATCCAGCGGCGAGCTGATGCACCTTGTACAAGATGATCGAAGCGATATAAAGATGCAGATGTGATAACGAGTAACAACTAACGGCGGAAACAGCGGAACCAACAACACAGTTCGTCATCGACCTCAACGCCTGAAAATATTGCTGGGGAACATCTTTTCTCTGGTCCAGAAAGAAATCGCGATGGTGTTTGACCTGTTGTCATCGTTAGCGAAGAGGCGTCTAGAACGATCTAAAAACAGCACTAAACAGCAGGAAGCCAAGCAATCATCCGAGACTAGTTCAGGGGCAACCAGGCGTCGATCCTTGGCATCCCACAACATCACCTCTCCCAAGCTTCGAGGCTTCCGCTCTCGACACCAGCGCAGGGTTAATTTTTCATCACCATGCACGGCTTAGAAGCCTCCCTATTCTCGCCATGGTTCGTAACGCGCTGCGACAGTCCAGAGGAGAAACAGTTTTCTGCTATTCGTCTACATGCAGCGATCGTCACAGTTGAGATTCACGAATGGTCACGGTATTATATTGCAAACCACCGATTCTGTCTGGATGCGCGCTCGCTTCCAGTTCGGAAACATCCAGCCCTGTCGCTGGGTTCTCTTGTCAGAGGCTTCGTGGGACCTAAACAACGCTTGACACGCGCTGCGGCTGAAGTTCAACATAGCCAAGCACGCCACAACTGTTGATGGTCGAAAATAGTCGATTTTCCAATGTCTTGGGCACGCCACGTCTCGCCCCTTCATAGCGCTCAATGCTCATGCTATCATAAGGAGCAGTTTTCGCTGCAGGCACTTTTCCCACCTCTTCACTCTCGTTGTCAGTTCCGGTGCCTTTAGTGGGACCTGTCGTTCGCTTGTTAGATTGTTCGTTGATATCAACGACAATTACTTGTTTTCCTGTCGATATTCGGCATCTACACTCGTTTCCACCAAGCAAATACCTTACAGTCGTTCAAGACTCGCTATCTAATTTACAGTCGATATTAGTCCATCCACTGCTACCATCATGCGTCTCTCCACTCTACTTGCGGGCTCCGTTCTGGCACCTCTTGCTGCCGCTCATGGGGGTGTTCCTGGAGTACCGAAAATCATCGGACTTGCACCAAACGACGTTGCGGCGTTGAAAAGCAGGAACATCTTTGGCGGACGGGCTGCGCGATCTGACCATGGCTCCCGCCATGTGCACGCACGTCAAGCTGATACAGAAGGACGCTGCGGAAAAGAGTTCGGTTGCCAAGTGTGTGCTGCAGATGAATGTTGTTCTAGCGGCGGCTGGTGTATGTATGATCGAATGAGTCATCTGGTATCCATGCTGATCACATGCAGGCGGTAAAGGACAAGACTACTGCCAAGCTCCTGACAGCCAGTTCGATTATGGCCCAGCAGCTGATGCGAACGTACTGCCAACTGGAGGTACGACGCGCAACATCGCACGTCCGAAGAATGGTGCTGTTCTTTATGGCGGTGATGGAATTTACGTGTGTACCAAACCCGGAATGGTCGCTATCACGTATGATGACGGCCCCTACATCTACACCAACAAGCTCTTGGACACGTTTGCAGCGTACAACATGAAGGCCACTTTCTTCGTTACTGGTATCAACCTCTACAAAGGCGCTATCGATTCGGCATCTACCGCATGGCCCGCTGTGATCCGCCGCATGTACGCGGAAGGCCACCAGCTTGCCAGCCACACCTGGTCGCATCAAGATCTGTCTGCTATTACCAAGGAGCAGCGATATGAACAAATGGTGAGACTTGAGATGTCACTCAGCAACATCCTGGGATTTTTCCCAACGTACATGCGACCACCATTCTCGTCCTGCTCCGCTGCCTCTGGGTGCCCCCAGGATATGGCAGATCTGGGCTATCACATCTCTTACTTCGACCTCGATACCGATGGTTAGCTCTCTCTCTCTCTCCCTCTTTCCTTTACATCCAATGCTGACCGAGATAGATTACAACAACATCACTCCTGAGAAAGCACAAAGACCGAAGGA
This sequence comes from Ophiobolus disseminans, assembly GCA_010093685.1. Classification (NCBI taxonomy): domain Eukaryota; kingdom Fungi; phylum Ascomycota; class Dothideomycetes; order Pleosporales; family Phaeosphaeriaceae; genus Ophiobolus; species Ophiobolus disseminans. The sequence continues at coordinate 96,012 of MU006236.1, read as the reverse complement.
TTTGATCACCGCAGCCCTACAGCCCAGCAATCCAGCCACCGATGAGTTCCTCGCCATTGGTCACGATATCCACTACCAAACCGTTTACAACATGACAACTTTCATGCTGGATCTGATGGTCGCGAAGGGATACCGAGGTGTCACCATGGGCGAGTGTCTAGGTGACCCCGTCGCCAACTGGTACCGAACTGGCAGTCGCGTGGCCACCTCGTCTGTCTTCACCCCACCTGCTTGCGCATCGACGCGCGCCTCGTCGTCTTCGGGAAGCCGTACATCGACTGCAGCCACCTCCACACCCACCGCTGTGTCTACAGATGCCTCCTGTGGTCCTGCGAGCGGTTTCACCTGCCGCGGGTTTGCTGAAGGTGAATGCTGCAGTCAGTATGGATACTGTGGTGCCACTGATGGGCACTGTGGAACGGGATGCCAGAGTGGCTTCGGCAAATGTGGGCTTTCGTCTTCGTCTTCATCTTCCCTGCGGACCTCTTCAAGCGCTTCTCAGTCGTCGTCCAGAGCATCGAGCTCGTCGGCCGTGTTATCTACTAGGGCCTCATCATCTTCTGCTGCCGCTTCGTCGACCTCCAGGCCCTTGAGCAGCTCAACTTCTAGCAGGATCTCGTCAGCTAGCTCTAGCACGAGAGCAAGCAGCACCACGCCGGGAGCCTCCACGCGTGCGTCTTCGTCGGCAGCCAGCTCGACCCCAAGCCGCATCACCTCGCCGGATGCGACTTGCGGAGGTACGAAGGGTTACACCTGCCTTGGCTTTGCCGAGGGCGAGTGCTGCAGCTCGAGCCTGTGGTGTGGAAACACTGCTGCCCATTGTGGTGAGTTTCTCATTGTAGCGTCGCGTATATACTAGGGACTAATTTCGTCTAGGCACAGGATGCAACCCGCTGTTTGGCAAGTGTACTAGCTCAGGGTCATCTTCGTCAGTTCGTGTCGCCTCATCCTCTGCCAGCAGGGCCGCCTCGTCTTCGACCAGGGCTGCGTCCTCGAGCAACAGGGCTGCATCCTCAAGCACTAGGGCTGCATCGTCATCCTCTACGAGACCCGCTTCCAGCACACCAAGGGCTTCCTCCACTATCGCGACTTCGGCCCGTTCATCCTCGTCAGCTCCCAAGCCAAGTGGCGTCGTCTCGACGAACGGCCAATGTGGCGGGACCAACCGTTTTATCTGCACCGGCTTCACTGGAGGCGAGTGCTGTAGTCAGTACGGATGTAAGATTACGAGAACAACAAATTGTGTCTGACTTGTACTGACATTTCTCTAGGGTGTGGTAGCACGACAGGCCATTGCGGGACTGGGTGCCAATCGACTTTTGGCAAATGCACTTGAACAAGGAAGCTTGAGCTGAGTTGAGTCGTTGTGGACATCAATTCTTGGTATGAGTACATGATTTGGGGATTAAATTTCACAATACCATCTCGCAGGGCGGCATCTAGCGCTGTTGCATTTAATACATCATTTCCCTCATCACCCTATTATAGATCATTCCGGTTCAAAATATAATTCTCCCGTCACTTTACGCCCATGCCGTTTTGACACCCAGCCACCATTGACCGACGCATCGTCCATGCCCCTCGATGAACGCATGGTATGAGGAGAAGGCAGTCACGCATTCGTATTGCACCCTGTCATGGACCGTCACACGCCTTGTCTGGTACCTCCTAATACATTACCCACATCTGCGATGCTGGTTGTCACGGTTTTGCAGCTGGAGCCACCCGAATAGACGTGGCCAATGGCAATAGCACGCGCGACATGTGAGTTCTTCGGACACGATGAAATTTCGGCACGATACGCCTGCTCGGAGCATAATTGTTTGTATCAATATACCTTCATGACCGCAAGTACAATTACTACTAACACAGCTACCCAAAGCACCAATTCTGTTCCCCTCCAGTGAATAACAACACAACACCCCAACCCACATCATACTCATCTCAGCCCCGTCGCAATCCTCACATTCGCACCGTAAGCTTCTTCTTCTTGCACGGCGACGCGCAGCACGTCCACAGTAGCAATATGGCCAAGACACCGATCACCGCCGAGAAAACTATCATAACGATGCGGACATTGCCGTCGAGATGTTTGAGTTAGCATTTCGCGGCATGGGAGGTAGCGGTGGCGGCGGGAGGTTGGATTTCTTGGCGGATCATCATTGCGAGGGTCGTTGAGGCCATGGTGATGGTGGGAGGGTTGGGGGTAGACGACGGCAGTGCTTGCTGTTGCTTTGATGAGTACAATTGAGACGCTCGTGAATTAGGAAAGCTTCCTGGAAAAAGTGCCCTGCAAACTTTCGAAGGACTCGGACTCGCGGATTTTGCGGTAGAGAGCAGTCGGAGAGGGAAGTTATGAGCAGCTCAAGTGCAACTTTCGACATCTCCTCTTATGTACGCGTTCTCTCCCCATGTTCATTATCTCACCGGTGAACATAAAGAGACATGTCGCGACCGGCCACGAGTGGTTACATTCGATACTTCTCATGTGAGCACGCAACGGAAGGCAAGGCACACCAACCGGATGAGAACGCGACGTGCACCATGTACGACCCTATGTCCCACGCCTTGTGGTGCGACGCCGTAAACAGCAAATTCATGTACGTACGCTGGTTTCGTGATGCTGCAGACGGGTGCTCCACCGAAGTTCCAGTCCGAGTTAGTCTTTTCTTTGAGATGAAGTGCAGGACATGGACAGGTTCGTGAAAGCTTGTTACCTAGCATGAATGAAACTGTATGTGACATTTTTAGATAGGCACGGATCTGTTGTCGCTTGAACATCGAGAGTCAATGCAGTTTTGCACTCTTTGTGATGCCCGGATCTTTGCGGCATTTGGCGTTTATTGCAGCTCTTCTTCAACATGTGATAGATCGGATCCTGACCCTCGTTCCCCATTGGCAATATCGTGATCCCGTCTTGTCAGTCTCCATACCCAAACATCGCGTCTTCTTATTGCGTTGGTCTTTAGCTCGTTGGTAGGGTGAGCTGAGCCGTGCACTAACACATACTACAAAGAGCCAAGCTTTGATGTTCGGTTCTTTGACTCTTGACTCACACACGCAATATATCGGTTCCTTTCGCTGTTCATTCCCGGCATGCTACCGCCCTCGGGTCCTCCAACTCGTGCTTCGCCGTTTCCTGCGTAGGCATAGCCACACAAGTGTTACAACGATGCACAGCCCTGCGAGGGTGACTGCAGCAACAACACCACCCTGGGCTCGAGACTTGTCTTCTTTGGTGTTATCGACTCGAATTGGGAGAAATCCAGAGGCCGTTGAGGTCTCAATCGAGCGAGATATTGACGAGGTCGTGGACAAAGTCGTTGAGATGTAGTTTGGCGTATTTGGTGGTGATGACGTGGTTGACGACGCAGCAAAGTGTGATTGAACATCCGGACTGTTGAACTGCCATCGAGCAACACGTTTGATATCTGTAATGCGTGGTTTAGGTCTTTCTGGAATGCACTTGACGCCCATGATTGATCGTGCGCTCGGTGCGAATGAAGATGTTCTCGAACCTTTGCATATTAGCGAGCAAAACACTGGATGCCGTCCGGATTTCCTCTCACCTATTTGAACTGATGTAATGCATGAATAAGTCAATGTTCGAGAGAGTCACTGTTTACGAAGAAACTCCAGCAACGGTTCATTCGGAACTTCTGGCAGGCAACCAGTTTTGCATATTCTTAGTCCTGACACAGAGTCGATGACAGCACGCCTGAAAAGTGCTGTGTAGCTTGAGTGGGTCAGCTGTGAGAATTGTGCGTCCGATTGTGGCTGTGCGTCATGTTGGAAGATATTGATTAACCTGTTTCTACAAAGATCAGCACTACGTCGTGTACCTGCTCGCACACGATTCGCAGTGACCCTAAACAGCCTTTCCTCCTGATTCGCTCGCGTCTCTATGGTAGAGCTGCAATGGCAGCGCAAAAGTAGCGCGAGCTGTCTGCGCTTACTAAACACCCTACTAAACTTTGGACTCGTTCCCAAGGTAGATAGTTGTTCGTTGCACAGGTGGTTGTTCGAATTGTTGTGCGCAGCATGTCGCTTTCGATAATATTCGTCATTCGGTACTCCATCATCGTATCCGCCCAATCATCTTAATCGTTCCATGTGTCCAATCTCCTTTCCAATCCGCTCACGTCTACCACAGCCTCAGACTCTTCTTGTTCCTTTCGTTGATCAATTCCAGTTGTTCCCGGATACCCTTCAGTTCATGCCTGTGCCTTTCTCTCGTGTCTTCCAGCAACCTGGCATGCTCTCTTCTCAGCTCAGTGAACTCGACCTCCAGTTTCTCATGCCACGGGTAAAGCACAAATATTTGGAAACATAGCGCCGATGAACCGATAACGAAATTTGTGAGGGAGAAGCCACGTGTTACCAACATCGTAAATGGGAAATGCGTGTGAAATTTGTATGGTTTGATTGTTGTCGTGGTTTGCGGTCCAGGATGTTGTTGTTCTATTCCGTGACTGAATGCACCTCTTGTGCGATGCCGCGCAATGGTTGTGTACGGTGGTAGGATTATGACGAATGTGATGACGCAGAGGGTGACGCAGAAGTTGACACGATGAAACCCGCGGTTGTAGGGAAGAAAGAGAATGGGTATCAGTAGTAAAAAGGGAAGAACGATGTGAAGAGTCGCAAACGATAAAAGCCCAACGCGACAACGAACGCGCACGCGATCAACTCTAACTATATGAATCACGACGCGAAAATCGCGCAAAATTATCCTGTCACATGGTGATCCGGGGAAGAAGTTCACGCCTAAAGAAAGCTTGAGAATCCCTTAGGCGCGAAAGTGGCATGATTCCGTCCCTGTTGGACCAAAGGAGACTGCGGCCCGAAAGGCATCAGATCATTTGCGAAACGAGCGGCATTTTCGTCGTGGCTATGTCGGAGGACTCTCGGCATCGGATCTACGAGCAGAAGCATGAATGGACGCGCTGACGGGTAAATGTATGAGGATGATGATGCGGCTGAGCATGTGAAGAGCGTTGGAGAGGTCTGGTAGAAATGTGAACTAGGTGCACAGACCATTGCCTATGACGGAGTCGTCCTATCAGGAAGTTTTCAATCTTCCCACCCTCAGCTACCGAAACGTAAGCCTATCTATGGATACATGTTATTTATTTTTCTTGTCCGCTTCTCACTTCACAGTCTCTTCTCGCATACTTCAAGTCGCGTCCTTGACTTCAGGTATGGGTGCCTGGGTCACCACGCGACTCGCAGGCGCTGCGTTCAACTCTCGTGCGACTTTGTTAGCTAGAGATCTTTCAGCCTCCGGTCTTTGCATCATTTGACTCGCGCTCGTTTATTCTTTTGGCGACTCCTGCAGCTCCGGAAGTTGATCCTCGAATGGTCTTAGGCTCCTTCTTTCTGCCCGTCGCCACAGGATGACAAGGAGCGCAATAGCTATCAGCAAGACGCCAGTCACGACCGAAAGAGCTGTTATGGCGCTTTTCGCTACAGTTGGTGAGCTTGAACTTTTGCAAGTGCTATCGGTAGGAAGTGAGTGAATCGTGGTGGAAGTGTGAGAACCATCGACAAGAGAAGAGCGAATCGTGGTAGAAGTTTGAGATATGGTAGGAGGTAAGCTAACAGTCGTAGGATTTTGGTAGCGACGTAGCGGTCGCCAGATAAGCTTTAAACCTATTCCCTGGGTCCAACAACGTGGCAACGTCGATCTTTGAGTTGGTGCAAGTGGTTGACAATTCTGCGGCGAATTCTGGGTTTTTATTAGTATCACATGTGCAAAGTGACGAGTGCATTGCTGTCGAACTTACGTGAAATGGCGTCTTGCTCACACATGGTCTGTATCCGTTCCTGGAGACTTATATCGTTTAGAACTTCACCCACTACAGTGCTGTGTCGGCAAAGCCATCCATATTGGGATAAAGAGCAGAAAAAGTAAGAGCTTTCAACGACAGCGATTGTCCGAGAAGTAAGAATAAGGGACTAAAATTGCAGTCAGTCAAAGAAGATAATCCGGGAGATTGGATGTACGCGCAGTGCAGTCATCGTAAGTCAAGTCCGCCATATGTGCAAAACCAAAATTTGAAGAAGGTTTCGCACCCCGCAATTTTGAGCAGTGTGCCGCCGGAAGGCTCATATACTGTTACTCCAGGTTGCATGGCGGGCTGCACTCGCAACAACATGTGGACGTTCCGAATGTGCCGCAAGGTATCACCAATTTCTTCATCTGGTCGCTCAACGTCGCGCAGTGTCGTCTATGCGCAGCAATCCTCCAATGGTTGTCACATTGCTCACGGCGAGAGCAAGGAACACTTGCCAAGTTCTCCTGACTGAAGAACTAGAAAATATTGGCGTGCACAGAGCCAGTGCGCATAACGGCGAAGATGTCACTGTCTTTGAAGGCCAAGAAAATTCGGACACCAAAGTTGCTTACTACGACAGCACCTCTCGAGCTCAATGGATCTTATTACGGCAATATGATAGTACGGGACACTCCAACTTCCACCCTACCTTGGCGTGAAGCCCTCCTAAAGTCTCTGCATATAAGTAAGAGCTCTTCGACGAGCCAAGCATAAGGCTAATACGCGTCGACGGACGGACTTCATTTCCTTGCTCATCTACTGCGCTACGTCAACTTCCCCGCCTCTCCCGAACTGCAGCCAGTTCCGCTACCCCAATCTCAGCAGCAAGTTCTACAAGATACGAGCTATGTCTCGGCAATTCTTTCGCGTTCACACCTTCCCCGAAAGCTCATGTACTTTCTCTTCCTCCTCTCGAGTCTTCCTCGGTCTACGCTTCCACCACCGAAGCCACCACGTCGCTGCCAATACCATCATTATCCCAATCGCGGTTGCCGCTGTCGCTATGCCACCTGTCGCTGCAGACGTGAGACCGTATTGTGGCGGTTCGAGAACTGTGGCAAACGACGGTGGTTCTGTTGTACGGGGGCGGCGTTTGAGATGAAGACGTTGTCGTTGACACCGTGTTCGTGTTCGTGAGAAAAGGCGGACGCAACCACGGTTCAACCAATACAACTCCCGCTGACGTTGTTACTATCAAAATCACCCATGGTGGCGGCCCCGTGGCAGGGACGTTCGAGCTCGGGTCAGAGGAAAACGGCGGCGCTCCTCCTCCTTCCATCTTGGTACTCGTTACGACACCAGTGGCATGCACTGCCGACGTGTCCTCTCGTGTGAGTGTAGGCCCAAAGTCCATTGTCGCAAGCGAGCCCAGATTATAGTAAGTCCCAACTAGTAGAGCAAAAGGTGGTTTCGACGGTAATTGACTTGGTCAACTTGGTACGCATGGAGTAGCACACTCAACATCTACCCCGCCTCGTCACTCATCAGCGAACTGCTGTGGACGCATACTAGTGGGTAGGAGTATAAGTAGGGGCGGATGTACGCATTCGTGGCACCTACACCTAACCAATCGATTCTACGGTCATAGAGGTACTAGAAACAATATCTGCGGGGCGTCCTAAAAAGACTGCCCAACCACTTTTAACACACAGTACAGCTGAACATCTCAATACTTCTTCTAGAAACAGTCGTCAGCATTACAAGATATTCTAGCACACCTACTACTACATACATCAACCAAAAGTTAGCGATGTGGAGGAGACGCGCGCGTGGTGGTACAGTGGAGTGAAGAACCACCTAGAAAAGTCTCTCGTATTCGCCAGGCACGAGAGGATGTAAATTCAAACCTTTGAGAGCCAACAAATGGATGGATAGCAATGCACTCAAGTACTGAAATGCCTTAGAGTACACGCGCGTCTTCCTCTTCTTCTTTATGTGGAGCAACAGTCAGCACAAACTTCACTAAGTGGCCTGAATAGAACTCCAGTCCTCGCACTTCATGATACGCATCACGTCGAAGTTACATATGACTTCCATAGAAATACACGCGCATCACTTCCTCGTTCTCAGCACTCCCGATGGCAAATACAAATCCTACCTACCTAGCACACCCGCTCAATACCGTCCCACCATTCCCGGTTACCCCATTCCATAATCATCTCGATCCCGATTGCTGCTCTCACCCCTATCCGCAGTCTTATCCGAGCTCCACTCCACAGCTGCGTCCTCTATTCCACCTATCCCGATTCACTCACCCATTCATCCCTCTCTTAATTTCACGTCCCACTACTCCTTCCCAACTTTCCAAATTCAATCTACCACTGCGCTCCTCTACACAACACAATGCACTCCAAACAGGCAAAACTACTCAAAAAGGCAGAACTACCTCCCCCAGCGTCGGAACAACTTCAGTATCTCATCTCAGCGCTACAAAAGCATTCTGTTCTGGACATGAAGCTTCACCAGCATCGCCATTTTACACTATAGGGGTTTGCCTTACTTCACTGCGCCCTTGTCATGTATGCTCGTTTCAAGGACTATGTGTCAAGGCTGGTGGATAGACGTATGCATGTATGAGGACAGAGTGGAATCTGCATTTTCTTTTCCTTGAGCTAGACTCAGCGTAACGACCTCTGCTCCCGCCAAACTCATACGCACACCAGCACTTCCAAACCCCCTTCATCTCCCCCCCTTCCACTTCTTCCTCTCAATCTTCCTCACATACCCCAACTCCCTCGCGCGAACAGCCTGCCACCCCACCTCCCTCCTCACCCTCTCAAGTCCGCAATTCCTCTCCTTCCAGCCCTGCCCCCTCAACCCCCTTACCAAATTCCAAGCACCAGCAATGCAATCATTCACGCCGACGCCATTGAACTGATTCCCCACGACGCGCAGGCGGCCTTTGAATTCGTTTTCAATACCCACCGCAAAAGCGCAGAGACGGTCTTCGTAGCCGAGGGTGTACTGCGGAATGCAGTCTTTTGAAAGATTGACGTGATGCGCGGTCGGCTCAACTGCAATGCCCAAATGCCGTTTCACCACAGCTTTCGCCATATCCAGCCCCTCCTCCTCGGTGGGATAAGCTTCCCAGCCATCCCACCAGTGCCCGCCCATCATGACCGTCAACTTGGTGCCGTCGACGGAGTCCTGGCCGGATATAGCGCTCGAGTCGAATATGACTCCGAGCGCGCGCTCGGGGTTTTGCTCGAAGGGCACGGATTGCGGGATCAGGTAGCCGAAGCCTTCGGGGATGGAGACGGGGGAGGAGGGCGGGTAGTACAGGTTTATGGTCATGACTGTTACGTAGGGGGTTAGGGAGGGGGAGCGGAGGGTGGAGATTACGAGGTCGAAGTTCTCGGTGGAGGGGGTGGTCTGGGGGGGTGTTAGTGATGGGGGGATAGGGGGAGAGTGGGGATGACTTACGCCGGTTGTAACAGCTATACGTAGGTCCCCGTCGCCAACGGGTTTTGTAGTCTGTACTGGACTCTCGGTCCTGACTTCGACGTTCCCCGTCTTTTCCACTGCGCTCTTCAACGCCTCGACGAGCTGCTGTAGCCCATTCTTAAACGTATACGTGCTCGCTCTTGCAAGATTCTTTGCGAACTCGTCGTCCAGCTCGATTTCCTCGTTCATCGCCCGTCCCATCTCGATATCATACGGATGCGCCATCATCATTTCCATGGGATACTGACCCTCGTTCTGCATCTTGAAGAAGCCTCCCAGAGCACTGCCATACTTTGCTTCGAGATGCCACAGCTGACTGAACAGCGTCTTTGCACTCAATTGCCAGATGTCGCCCGCATAGATGCCGTGGAACACCGCCGAGACTACGTTGTTCGCAATGCGCTTGTCGATTCTCCGCTCGATGAAGCTGCCGACAGTCTCGTCACTGAGAGCGTACGCACGTTGCGGAATCAACGGCTCCTTGACGATTCCCAGTGCGCCGGAGAGAATGCCACTGCGCGCTAGCGATATAAAGTCTGAGAGGCTGGGGCGTTCGGCGGGCAGGCGGTTGAGGCGGTCGGGGTAGTAGATGTATCTGTTCTTTGCGGCGGGTGCGTCTTTGAACGTATATGTGACATCCTTGATCAAGTCAAGTTCTTGGACCTGATGGAATTAGCAATGCCCTTCACAACGCCCACCATTGACCATAGAAATCAATTGGAAGTGGAAACTACATACCAAGTGCGCAGTAGCGGTCGCACTCCTCAGCGTCCTCGGCCCCAGCTCAAACACAACATGTCCGCCCTCCACCTCAACCCTCTTACTCTTGATCCACCCACCAATCTCCTTCCCGGCCTCAAAAACCGTAACCTTACTATTCGGAAACTCCCGCGAGACGAAATACGCGCTGGAAAGGCCCGCAACACCGCCGCCTAGCACGGCAATGCGCTCAGGGTACGACGTGGACGACGAATAGCGGTAGCGGGAGCATCGTGACGAGAGGGCAGGGAGCAGTGGGCGGAGGGCGACGTGCCTCAATGACGATTCAAGGAGGAACACATGTCTCTTGAGCCGCATTGCGGGTAGAGGTCGAATGATGCAGCGTGCAATTGCTCGCCATGCGGGGACAACTTTTTGGCTGCCGGAAGTGAGGTACGCGAAATTCGGAGCTCGGACGCATCATCGATAAGTTCAGCCCTAACGCACGTCATACCTACATTAGCTCCAACGACGCGGGCGCGTTCAAGTGTGTTACATGTCTCAATTCACAGAGTTGCAACCAAGATGATGTCTAAGAAGAAGCAGCCCAACAAGGCCGCAAGAAACGGAAATTGTCCATTTTAGAAATGCCACCCCAGACCCTCATGTTTCGAACGCCGCATTCAGCCATATCCAACTATAGTACATATGCTCAAAGCACACCCGCCCATCCCTCATTCCCTCCTGAGCTTCCTCATAATGGTATCATACTGCAAAGCCGACCCCAGATCGCTGCCAGCGCCACCCTACGACTGCACGTCCACGCTCTCGTTCGCTGGGGTTTGGCCAGGAAGGATCTGCTCCTCGGGCACCGCCTCGTCCACAAACTTCCGCTCGCTCACGTGCTCCTTCTCTTGACCGGCGACCCACTTATTGGTCGTCATCTTCTTCTGTCCCGGCTCGTGCTTGAATACGCAGCGCGCATTCAAGCAGGGCGTGAACTTGCATTTGATTGTGGTGTGGTAGTAAGGGCAGTTCTCTTTTGTGCAGTCGCCGCCGTTGCGGCATGGTCGCTCGGTCGGGTGCTTGTACGGGCAGTTTTCGGGATCGCGGCAGTTGGGGAAGAAGGCACACTCCTTCTCGTTTTGGAACTTGGTTCGTTGCGCTGGAGATGGGTGCTTGCCAACGCACTTGCGGTTCTTGCAGGCGGCAGCAAACTCGCAGTCTTCGTTCATGTCGACGACTGTGCCCGGCGGTGCGGCAGGTGACTGGTGGACGAAATGGCATTCTGGGTTCGAGCACTTGAGGTTGAATCGGCACATGGTGACTGAGTGGTCCGGACGCGTTGTCTCGACATCCATGCTGTCGCCGTTCTCGCCGTCGCCCATGGCCGTATCCTGACCCTCCTTCTTGGGTGCAAACTTGGTAGACGCAGTCATGCCACCTCGTGCTGGTCGGTCCATGCGCTGCTGGAGCGACTTCTTAGGTCCACCCCGGTTGTTCTGGCCGAAGTTGGGGTTGACAAAGCCTGATGGCGCTGCACCGGAGAAGATTTGCTGCATCATCTGCGCTTGCTGCTCGTACATCTGCATGAGCGCCATCTGCTGCTGAGGGTTCAGCATGCCAGGCATACCGCTCTGACCGCCCATTGGTGGCATTCCTGGCATGGCTGGCATACCGCCCATGGGCATTGTGTTCATGCCTGGGCCCATGTTCATGTTGGCGTTGCCCATGCCGCGGCCGTTCGCCATGGCCTCGATTCCGCGACCGATGTTCTGTCCTCGGGGACCCTTGGGCGGGCCGGCATGTGAGTTTATCCGACCGATGCCTCCTCCGCCTCGAACGCGATGTAAGGCCGAGTCGTCGTTGCGGTTCATGTTCTTGTTAAGCTGGTTCAACATGCGCCCTCCGCCGCGTGCTGCGCGGGGTGCTTGCGCGCCGCTGCCGTTGCGCATGGCTTTTGGTCCTGTGGGGCTACGTGGTATTAGCTATTGTTCAGGTAATCACTAGGGTAATCAAAGGGGTGAAAAATGTGAACTTACATGCTGCCCGATCCAGACTCGCCAACGCCCTCCATATCCGTGTCTTGCGCTGCTGATCCATCGTCCAGTGCGCTGTTCATCTGTTCTGCGCTTCCGCCAACATGCGCGCCGCTGCCATTTATTTGCTGCTTCAACGCCTCGATCTGCTGGAACAGCCACTGCGCAAACTGCTGTGTCTCGGTATTCTCCGGGCCCAAGTCCAGTAGATCGCTAGACAGCTCCTGCGCGACCTGTGTCTCGTCCTTGTCGTTGGCGAGCATGAGGAGGATGTAGTCAAAGAGCGTCGTGTCATCGCCGCCCGTTGTCCACCCAAACTCGGCGAGCTTGGGCTGTACGACCTGTTGGAGCTGCAGCGCCAGCGGCGACTCGGCTGTAAATGCGGACATGATGCGGTGGGTGTTGAGTAGCAGAGGCGGTGGGAGAGACTCGGGTTGCACGTGGGTCGGGAACAAAGGGAGGCGTGGCCAGTCGCGTGTTTCTCTCGACTCTGATGTGTGAAGTGCTGGGATTTGAGGGTTCGTTGACTCGTGACGAAAGTTGCGCGTGGGAAGATAAAGCGGGTGGTGTGGGGGTGAAGAGAAGAGAGTAGGTAGGCGTGGGAGGTCGCGAAGTTGCTGTTCTTCACGAGTTCGCGCTTGCGGCTCCTCGCTTGGCGCTCCCTGCCTGCACCTGCCAACACCCCGGGGTCGTTGAGCCAAAGGCACACAAAAGCTCGGACAATAGCTTTTACTGCACCCTGTTGTTTCTTCTTTCGCGCTTGTATCAGAGCTTACTAACTTTTTAACATATGTGGCAATAGAATGACCCAGAAGCGCTTGATGGATGGGTACCTAGGGAGTATGTAGAACATACTGAGTCAGCATACTACTACCCATTTGCCACCGAGTGCAGCGTACTTTGTCGCATACCATCTTCATAATGTAGGAAACATTCATTTGGAGCGCATTTAACTATGCAATCGAGGATGAACCGTCCTGATGAATGTCGCAGGCACTTTCCGGCACCATCACATATCCTCAATCCTCCCAAGTCCCTGTGATCGTCCGTAATCCCTATGAATCCCCCAATGCTGTGAATGCGCATGGTATCTATGCTACCCAAAAAAAAGTCTAAAGCGCTCTATGACTCCCGATTACTCCTGATTCCGTTCACTCCCATATCATCGAAATGGGTATCACCGCATCCGCCTCGACTGCCTTAACTGCCTCAAATTCCTCGGGTCTGCGCGACGCTCGTCGTCGTGAGGTATCGGATCTACCACCTCCTTTACTGGCTTCGGGGCCTGGACCGCTGGTGGTACTAGCACGAGCTTTTCGCGACCGAACTGTCTTTCATTACAGTCGTTATCGCTACCGAGTTCCTTTCTCGAATATTTCGAACTGTTGACACTTCCCATCTGGACTTCCTGTGGGTTTGACTCTTTGGAATGGCTGGCAGATTGGCGCACGTAGCTCTGGGTGTCGTAAAATATTTTGTTCGAGTCGTTGGATTTGGGTATGAGGACCGCAAGCATTGGGCAGCAGCCAATAATGACTGCTAGGAGAAGTCAGCAAGGTATCAAGAGCGAGAAAGTCCGATGTACCAGTTGAGCACTCAATGATGGTCCACATGGTGAGCCATTTTGGGTCTGGCGACTTGGGCTTTCCGTTTTCGATCGAGGTTATTTGCACGATGCGAATCGCAGAGAAAAGGATGCAGACGAGGCCAGAGCAAAATAATATGCCGACACCCATCTTTTTGTTGCGAGGCATCTGTAGAGGCATGACCAGGCGCAGTGGGAGAAACATGACTGTGCATCCCAATTAGCGCAAAGACACTCTTCAATCTCGACAGACCCACCCATGAGATTCGTGATGGCGTCCACCGCAAAGGCATAATACATGCTAGCCGTCTGATGACGGACCTCTTTAGACGAGAAGCACATCTTCCCTTCGTTGAAAAGTGCCTGCGGGTCATCGCACGCAATGGCAGGTCCAGTAATGAAAACACTGATATACGTCTGCGCATTGTCAGTGCCTGAATACCTTCTCGAAACAGACATGCCTACGCACCAGTACGCAAAAGACGACAATGCCCCAGTATAGATAGACCCATGCGGTAGACAATCCAACCAAAAGCTTCTTGTACAGCGCTAATAAAGAAAACTTGATGCACCACAAACAAGTCCAGAAAAGCGTCCCAGATGTGAAGATGACCTCGGTAGTAAGTTTGATATCGCCTTGCATTCCATCCCAGTACTGAATCTCGCCCTTCATGAGTTGCTCGATTTGAAAGAATGTGGGTGTGATGTGGGTGTAAAGGATACACAATGCGAGGTAGGCTGCGTAAGCGATGTAGAGCCAACCATCTTGCCACTCGACACTCTTTCGACGTGATATCTGAACGAGGATGCGAGCGACAAATACGGTCGATGTCAAAGCCAGCAGGGCGTAGTCTGTTCTGAGCAACTCATTCTTCGAGATCCAGTTGTCCTCGGCAGACATGGTGATTGTCGTGTAACGTGAGGCGCTGTGTATGGTCAAGCATGGCCATCGACCCCGGAGATCTAATACCGACAGGCAGGTTGCTGGTATATAGATGGACGTCGGAGCCCGGTGCGATAGTCAAGTACGCCTCCAGCATCCCGCCTCTGCCGGCAGGAGAGGCTTGATAACAAGGATGTGAATCCTAGTAGTATGGGAGCCAACACTCTCAACGCATGTGGGTAAGATGCAACATACTAACAGGGTGAGCAGATTTGCAACCTCGGCCTGATTTTGCACCCTGGACGGCAGTCTGTCACTCGAGGCTCGACTGGTAAATATGAACATGCTCGTCAAGTGAGAGCGTTCCGGGTAGGTCTGCTCCTGTTGTCTTTGTATGGGCGTCTCTTCACTGTGGGCGGACGAACAGTTTGCATTGATGGTAGTGATGTGGCTGGCATTCAAATTCACTGTAGAGCGCATGGCAGTTAGTTCTGTGGGACTCAAATGCAGTGCCTTCGGATGGCTAATTACTGTGTATGCACGTGTGTCATCTCATCAGTCCGACCATCGCACTGCCCGAGCCGCATGTCATTCCCTGCGATTTGCATCGCCCAACGGGCTCCGGGGGCCATATGCGAGACGGGCCGCGCGTGTAGTGGCTAGTGACATGTGGATAAGTGGAGGTGGGAGGGTGAGCTTGGTGACTGGAAGAAAGAGTTGATTGTGGCGTTCAAACGATGCAGTGCATGGACCATCATTTACCATGCATGCACGGCCGTTACCTTCCTCTTCCTGTTAGGTGCATGTGTACCTCACTTGAACGTTTTCTTTCGGCCTCGGGAATGGCTACATACACCTTTCGTCACAGCTGGATTCCACGAGAACATGAGATTTGTGACCTCAAAAGTTGAGCCGCGGTCCTTCACGTGACGTACTTCAGAAAAAAACCAGCAAGCCCGTACGAGAGGCGACGGACGCTAACCAATGGTAAGATGTAACGACAGGAGACATAGTGCAGGATTCACACCAAGCCAAATTCGAGAGTCATACCAGGGTTCTTCGCCACGATCATCTCATAGCCTATTTCTCTTTATGGACTAAAGACTTGGTAAAAGCGTGGACACCGCGCTGACAGCCTAATATCGGATCACATTCTCAACGGGCGAACCTCCATAAGCACAGGGTATGCGCGAGCCGTTGCGCCCGTTGGGGTCTAAAAAGGCCAGGTACCCTTCACGAGATTGCTGCAGTCCATCCGCCGTCCCAACTATCCGGTACCCCTAAGGATTACCACCAACTATGAAGCTCACCGATGTGGTTTCGCTCAGTGTAGTCGCTGTTGCTATCCACGCAAGTACTTTCGAACCTACTGACTTCAACGTGACTGAAGCCCTCATCGACAGTGGGGTTAATGTCTCAGCGATCCCTGAACTTGCGGGGTTGGTGGAGCGCTCGTCGATCGGCGCATGTTCGATAGCCGTAAGATCCCAAGACTCCGGCTTTCGACTTGGCTTTATGCTGACCATACGATGTGCAGTGCAATGTCCTCAAGCTTACATTTGGCGCTGATAGTGTCCTCTCCGAAGGCAGCTCAGCGTACGATTCGTTCACTGGCGCATACTGGGCAGCACAACAAGCCAACGTCAATCCATTTTGCGTGTTCAAGCCCTCTAGTGCCACTCAAGTATCAGCCGCCGTCTTGTTATCACGACTGACACAATGTCCTTTTGCCGTCAAAGGTGGGGGGCATGCTGCCTTTGCTGGAGGCTCAAGCATAGAGGGCGGTATCACCATTGCGCTTGAGAAGCTGAACGAGGTCACGCTGTCGTCCAATAAGAAGATTGCAGCAGTCGGACCCGGTAACCGTTGGATCAGGGTGTATGAGACACTGGAGCAGGATGGCCTTGCTGTCATTGGTGGCCGAGTAAGTACATTTCATATCTTGCATCTCCACCCGAGTTGTGTCGCTTCCGTCTTCTTCGAATGAAAATACTGACTTCCGATAGGTGGCCACAGTAGGTGTTTCAGGTTTGACCCTTGGTGGCGGTATATCGCACTTCGCTAATGCATACGGATGGGCCTGTGATAATGTCGAATCATACGAGGTCGTGACGGCTTCAGGTGTCATTGTCACAGCCAATGTAACGGCCTTCCCTGATCTCTACTCGGCTCTGCGTGGAGGCGGCAACAATTTCGGTATTGTCACCAAATTCAACATGAGGACCTTTGCTCTTGGTCCGATGTGGGGTGGTCCTCGTGTCTACCTCCCGTCTGAGTGGGATCAAGTATACACGGTCTACGCCAAGATTGCCAGGAATGCTGCTCAGGACACCAAGCAAGCTCAAATTGTCTCGTTCGCGCTACAAAACGGGATTCAGCTTGCCGCGGCCGATCTTGAATACTCTGAACCCACGCCATGGCCGGCAATCTTCGCAGATTGGAAGGCGATTCCCGCTGCGCAAGATCTGACAGCTATCACCAATCTGACCACAGTCACCAGGAACCTCGGTGCGGGAATTCCAGAGGGTATCCAAGAGGTACGACGCCCATGTGCATATACACATGACACAGACTAACTCGAACAGACCTACTGGGACTACACATACAAGCTCGACCGAGATCTCATGAAATTCAGCATCGACACATTCTTCGGACTGATGCCTGCAATTGCCGACGCTCCTGATCTCCTCCCGGTCCTCTCCTTCCAAGCCATAACCGTCCCTGCGATGGAGAAAATGCAGCAAAACGGCGGCAATGCCCTCGGTCTCGATCCCAAGGACGGTCCCGTTTACATCTGCAACCTCGCCATCATGTGGACCAACGCCGCAGACAACGACCGCATCCACAAATTCAGCAATACCTTGTACCAACGTATCAATGCGGAAGCGGCGAAGAAGGGCTTGACGAATGATTATATCTACATGAACTACGCGTCGCCGTGGCAGGATGTAATTAGCAGCTATGGCGCGGCGAATAAGCAGAGGCTGAAGAAGATTGCGGCGGTGTATGATCCGACTGCTGTGTTTCAGCGCTTGCAGCCGGGGTACTTCAAGTTGGAGGGCGCGCCGTATGGACCGTTTCCTGCGTGAATGTTGTCAGGAATGTAGTAGTGTGTTGGGCTTGGGGCAGTACAGTAATATGATAGTTTACACCTCCTTGACGTGATCTTCACACCACACCAGGCGCCGTGATACTCAGGTCTGACATTAGTGCTGCAATGCTGGAAGGAGCTTGTTTGTGAGGGTCCAGTCGTTCCTGCCGTTAGTCAATTGCGCTTGCCTCTCACGCGTCGGTCAATCGTTCCTTCCTATCCAGCATTGTTTGAGGCGGAACATCTATGAAGCGCATTTCACCATACCAACCCATTTATGTTCTAGCTCTAGACTATATAAAGCCCGTTCTGGGCTAACATTCTCGTAGATGAAGGGTGAAGTGAGAGGCCGAGGTGGAGACTCGATGTGGCTGCAGCGCCAAGACGCGGGCAACTAGCGCGCTTTTCGTGCGCTTGCCTCTGCATCGTTTGCGGTCAGCCCTTCCTTTGACATCGACATCACCACCACTCACCCACGCCCGGCTTGTCTCAACTGCAAGTCTTGTATCACCACAAACTTAAGACACGACAATCGCCCACAACATGTCGTCCCGCGGTGGTGGCACTACTCTCTACGTCACGGGCTTCGGCCACGGCACCCGCGCTCGCGACCTCGCCTACGAATTCGAACGGTACGTTTCCTGAGCCTCGCCCAAGCCGACCGCCGTCCTCCCCTTCGCTGTCCATCGGCGCTGTACATGTTCTCCTCCGATACCGCTTTGGCGGCCCCCGTCGCGCGTCGTCGTCTCCTTCCCTTCGCACCTTCATCGCGTGCTCGATTCGCCTCCCTCCCTCGCATGCTCCGCACAAGACCGTAGAAAGCCATCTCTGACATCCTCCAAGCTATGGTCGCCTTGTCCGCTGCGACATCCCGGCCCCGCGCTCGGCGTCTAGCAGGCTGTAAGTACATGCGAAATCGAGCCCACTAGGCAGGTGCTAACGGCACAGCTTCGCGTTCGTCGAGTACGAGTCCCGTCGCGATGCCGACGACGCGTACCACGAGATGCACAACAAGCGCATTGGCCGCGACGACTTGCTGAAGATCGAGGTGCGTACAACTGTGTTGCTCCCGAGTTCGACCCGTTCTAACAGATCAGGTGCAGTGGGCACGAACACCTCCCTCCGCATCGTGGCGCTTCGACTCCGGCCGGGACCGCCCCCGTGGTGAGCGCTCCGAGCGCGGTGAGCGTAGCGAGCGTGGTGGAGACCGCGGTGGCCGCGAGCGCACTCCTCGCCGCCGTAGCACTTCGCCCCGTCGTGAGCGCGACGCTGCTTCTCCTCGTCGGGAAGATCGCCGCGAGCGTGACTACGACCGCCGCGACCGCGATAGGACTAGGAGCCCCAACGGCGACCGCGAGATGAAGGACGTCCGTGACCGCGAGGAAGAGCGTCCCGACCGTGAGCGCGACGAGAGGCGCGACCGCGACCGTGACGCCGTCACTAACGGCGAAGAGCGCAAGGGTGAGCATCCCGATCTTGACTTCGACATACTTCTCTGATCACCAACAGACGCCTCTCCCCCTCCTCCGGCCGCACATGAGGACCTGGACGTTGCTGAGTAGGATTGAGGTGTTGTCAGCTTTGCGCCGGCAGCTCTTCTTCTACTGCGCTTGTTCGAGGACTCGTTGGCTTACTCCACAAATTGGTATTAGTATGGGTGTTTGAAAGGCAGAAAAAGGTGCTGGAGTTTTGTTCTCTTCGAGTGGCAGGCTAGCGTTGCTGCTCAGCCTCGCTTCAGATTAATCACATCAGCAGTCGAGACAACGGTTCGGGTCTTTCTTTAGCGATCGGTACCGGCGATTCCGCTCTAATTCGATGCATTCTGGTATGCCTGTCCTCGATCGATCGATTCTCGATACCTTGACCAATGGTCTTCCTGTACACTACTCGGTCGAATGTTAGAACCCCGATTCTGATTACCCACCCCCCTCTTCGTCGTTCGAAGTCACCATCGCGATCCCCCTCCGTCGTACCATTCCGATGCGCTTGTATACTAACCTAGGTTTGTATGTCTCACTTCTGTTCACGTACTCTACTCTCCTACTTGCCGTGTTCACTTGATCTCAGTCTAGTCGTCGTCACAATGTCAAAATGAACCCATGCCAATTATTTCATCTAACTTACCTACCAATGCACATGTTTACTTCTCAGATTGCATCACATCTAGCTTCCAATACCTGCTTCCCTGCCACACCTTCAGTCGTCGCCGTAGTTGATCATATATATCACCCTCTTGTTCGGTTGCGGTACCTGCTGTGTCACTTCACTATCAGACCGCACAGGTTATCCCACTCATCCGGCGTCTTCTGCGACTCTTCCGCCCGATACGCAGCTACATCTAAGACGTCGCCTTGGAAGTCCAACGACACATAACACGTGCCGGTGTTGCAGCCCCTACTGCCTACCTTTTCGAGACAGGGACAATATCTAGTCAAGGTCGATCGAAGCACTATGATTGCAGTGCACTGGAGATGGGGTTTGGTTGCATAGTATTCTGGCGGCGAGCGCGTGGTGAAATACTCGGGATTGCCGTCGGGATGGTCTTTATCTTATTTGACGACGTTGGGCAGGCCGACGTGGATGGCGACATGGTCGTCTGGGGGGTTGGCTGTTGCGGCGATGTGTGTTGATGCCGATATGGGGGCCATGGTTTGCTGGGCTTTTGGGGGCTGTGGATGTTAGGCAGGACTTGTTTGCTTTGATAAATATGGACAGTATTTGCTACAATGTTCTAACTTTTATACCGACGTGCAGTCATTGCTTCGTTGAGTTGGTGAGGTGGTTACTGCGTGGTTTTGACTTTATGCTAGCTGGTCATGGCTCGCGGACGTGCTGTGTGTAGTCATTCTAGAGTCATGGGCTGTGACCAGTAGATACGCACACGTCGGACTCGCTACGGCTATGTCTCGTCATGGATGTCGGGGTGCTCATTGGCCTTGTGCTATTGCAAAGACGGCATACTCAACGAGTTCTCCACTACCAGGAGCACGAGCAAACAAATCGAACCATGTCAACAAGGACAGCTCACTCCAACTCATCCAAGAACGCCACTCGAAAACGTGGTACATCTCCATATCTAACCGCTCCCACATGCTCTCCACGCACATGTTCGCTTCTCTTGGCACATCACTCCCCAACCCACACACAAACCCCATACCGCCCAAGCATCTGCGCAACAACAACTCCCCCACCCACAGCCGGACTCGCACTCACCACATACAACCCCACCCTCACCCACCCCCGCATCTGCGCTCGCGCGCTGACCAGCCCGTCTTTTACTTCTTGATCATACACCCACCACAGCCCCGTCACGCCGCCGAAACACACCCACTGCATCGTGTACGCGCGCCACGTGCTGGATTCCCGGGGCGGGATGGAGCCAGGCTGGAAGTGTGACATGAGCCCGATGATGAGAAGGGGGGAAAGGGAAATGACGGCTGTGAGCAGGTATTTGGATAGGCGCCAGCGGGTGGAGAGGGTGTGGGTGGAAGAGGGGAAGTATGTGGGTGTCCAGGTGTGTGTGCGGAAGAGGAGGAATGTGCGGTGGAGGGAGAGGGAGGAGAGGGCGTGGCGTCGGGATGGGGAGGGAAGGGATAGGGGTGTGTGGGTGGGGATGAGGAGGATGGGGTCGTTGGATGTGGTGGAGTAGTCGTGGTTCTCGGGGATGGGGGCGATGAGTAAGGGGCGGGTGGATTGGATGGTGGAGGATGTTGATGACGATGTGAGTTCGATACTTGTGGTTGGCAATTTAGTTACGTCCTCGATGGCATTTGTGTGTGCCGGATAAACCGATGGCGACGTGGTGAAACAAGCTTTTACTTCCCCCACTGCGCTAGTGACGAAGTGCAAGTCATCGATATCCTCCATTCCAGCGGCGCCGCAGCCACACACACTTCTAGCTGTCTCTTCTTTCACACGTCCTACATCGCCTTTGAAGAATCCGCCTCTGCGTCGCGCTTCGTCCATGGTGCTGCTTTCGACCATGTACAAGCTTGGATACTCGGGCTGGCAGAGGTTGCCAATGAGGTTTACGATGGACATGACGGCGTACGGAGCGACGGTGAGGCCGAAGGCGGCATATCCGAATTGGTTGATTTGGTCGCCTCGCGCGCGGTATAGTGTTGTGAGGGCGTAGGCTGATTGTGCTAGGGCAATGAGTGCTTTGACGATGTTGTATGTGGTTGATATTTCAATGGTGGGTTTGATGGATGTGCTTGGATCCTCTGCTTTTTGGAACTGTATATCGTGTGGGACGATGGCAAAGCGGTACCCTTCCGGCAAGATGTATGTGCCGTGAATGATGCGTCGGTGGACGAAGACCGGGCAGCCAAATTTGTTGAACATGTAGGGTGGGCTGTACGTGACGAGATGGACCGGTTCTTCCTTGTATCTGTAATGGCCTTGCCGCTGCTGGGGAACCTCGTCTTCATAGAAGTGCTTGTCCTCGTAGGACTGACCTCGCTTCAGTATGACATTGCTAGGTAGATCACCGTTTCGTGGTCTCCAATCCGCACCTCTCACCACGACGCATAGCGCTCCACTCTTTGCGGCTTTCCGCAGATCATCGCTTCTTACAAAGATGGCACCACACAGGATGGCTTCGATGCCTCGATACAGCCCTAGTGAGGGAAACAGCAGGCTGCCGATCACATTGACCAGATAGTCGTCTACACGTTCGCCGGGCCGTGTCAGAACGGTGGCGGCATGGGCAACGTAGTTGAGGAGGAAAAATGTGAGGATGTCGAGGGGCTTGGTGGGTGTGCAGAGAAGCCCTGGTTGTCCATGGTCCGATGAGCCGATTGGGAGAGCTATGGTGTAATTGTGTAAGACGACTGCTGTGGCCGGACACGCGAGGACAGAGAGCAGAAAGAAAATACAGGCATTGGCTATGCTCGAAAAGGGCCGGACGGAGTCCATTGAATGGTCAAAGATTCACCCAGGCTTTGTCACATGATTTGGTTCCAAATACCTAGGTACTCCACTGTGGCTCAGTCATCGATTGCCACTAGCTTGCGTTTCTGTGTACGCGTTCCGGTGCCGAGTCGGTCTTTGGTGGTTGATGGGTACGCGTTAGAATTCGAACCGGTGTCTTCGGACATGAAGTCGGAGGAGGATACAACAGCTAGAGAAATGCAGAGAGTTCGTGCCCCGCATTTGTGGTGATTCAGCCTTGCGTAAGCCGCATATCGACCTGCTGCAGATGTGTCGCAGGGCGCCTCGAGTCGCATTATTCGCGAACAAGGAGTGCGACCTCCTCAGCGTAGAAGCAGCTGGTGTCGAATGGGATGGACAATGTCGCATCACATGGCTGAGATGGATGGTGACGGTCTTTACTCATTCGGCGGTCCAAACATGTCGCAGACGGCTAAGAATGGATTAGGCTTAGGCGTACACGAATGCACAGCCCCGACATGGGCGCCACTGCCGCGACACTTGGTGTGCCATACAGCCGGACATAACTGCGGCCAATTCGCTCTTCAATCTCTCCTCTCCCCTCTTTTTGTTCACTTCACGTTCCTCATTCACCTTCTATCGTCAATCGCTGTAGCAGAAAGTAGCGATTGCAGACTTAGCCGGACGCATCCCTGACAAAGGCAGCTGATCGACCAACTGCCCAGCCGCGCCACGGAACGCCCCAACACCAGCGACAGACTATCAAAGCGCCTCTTTTTGCGACCGAAGCATCCATCGCTCCTATACCACAACTCCTCACATCGACTCCTCTATCAGCATGTCCAAGCCATACGTACGTCTGCCCGTTGCGCATTGTCGGCGCATCGCATGCCCATTACCACGCTGCGCCACACGCATCTTACACCATCACGCCTACTGACTTCATCGTAGGATAACCAAGGCGCGCCGCCTCAGTACCCTCAGTCACCTCCCCCGGCGCACTACGACGCCGGCCCAGCGCCCGGCGGCGTGCAGCCCTACTACAACAACCAAGCGCCCGGCAACGCAGACTACTACGGCAACTCGCCCAACCCATACCAGCAGCAGGGCCAATATGGGCCACCCCAGGGCCAGTACGGTCAGCCAGGCCAGCAACAGGGCATGAACTACCAGCAAGGCCCACCACCACAGGGCATGTACCCGCAGCAGCAGAAGGGTGGCGCCGGAGGAGGATTGTTCGCCGGTCTATGCGCCGGTCTGGCATGTTGTTGTTGTTTGGACTGTTTGTTCTAAAGGGGAACGAGCATCGCCTGAAAGAGTAATATCGGAGGAATTTAGAAAAACGTCGATGTCGTGCGTTGGGCCAGGAATACCATTGGGATCTCGGGGATGCGAGCTTGAACTCTTGCGGCACATATTGATTTTCACAAGCTTGTCGGCGTCAGACTTGACGATGGGAGAATTCGAGAAGTCGTTTTTGACCTTCACAGTAGCCTGAATTGGATTCTTAATATCATGATCTCTTTCAATGACTTCACCTGTCAACGTACCTTCAGCAACTGCCCAGGTGGTAATGCGAGAAGCATGGTCACGCCGTCTCCCGAGCTCTTAATCAATTCTGAGCGTGATGTCGTATGATGAGCGGTCAGCCGGCAACAAATTCTCCAAGTCAACGTGCACGACAGACGCATTGCTCCATCATTCTGATCATTTTCCATGTTGTGCACTAGCCTCACGTGATGCATCATCGCTCCTGCCATTCAGTTTGTACCCCGAAGCTGACGCATCTTCTGGCTAACGCCTCAGCTCTATCATCATCATCACCAGACAATACTGCACCTCCTCAACATGACATCGTTGTCCTCCTCAATGCGCCTATCGATGCCTCTTCCGTCTGGCTCGCCCCGCAACGGGCTTCAGCCGCACAGACACCCCCGCACCTCGGTTCCCGTCTTTCATCATCTTCAGCAATTGCCCTGAATATCGAGACACGCGCTTCGCTCCACAGCCCGGTGTTGCTAAATTTGTACATTGTTTGCTGCAGCACATAAATAGCGGTGGGCTGTTCCGACGTGCACGATCACCATTGTTTGATCAAGCAATCCGACTGAGACGAAAAGCACCACCTTTGACCGACATTGTGCGTACGACTATCGGCCACTGCTCAGCCTCGCCCAATCCTGAAATACCTGGAACATTGTGTTGGAGCCAGAACATTGTGCCACGGCCAAATAATCCAGAAGATTCGTGGAAGATCAACGCTAAGGAAGTTTCTTTGTCTTGTCCCACGCTTCACAACGTTTGCGTTCGGAGAAATCATCGGGCATTCCACGCGCAAACGTTCATCAAGCTGCGCCTCAATCTACCCATCTAGAAAGACATCTCGGAAGATATAAGACGGTAGCTTGTCGGCTCCTCTTAGCATCATCGACATTCGAATATTTCGCCACCTCATCCAGAACTACCACCCAACCTGAACGTTCGCCTACCCGCAGCCATGAAGTTCACCACCACTCTCTTCGCCGTACTTGCTGCCGTTGCTCCTACAGCATCATCACTCCCATCCGACCCATCCGCAAGGCAAAACAAGATTGCCACATGTGCAGCCGTAAGTTGAACATGCCAGAGATATTGGTTTCATTGACTGACCACGTTTAAAGGAGACATGCCTCACCACAACAAACGGGCAGTTCAATGGATGCGCAACCAATGACCTTGTGTGTCTGTGCAAACTAGAGCAAGCCGAAGTCTCTCGCTACGTATCAGTCGTGCAACCGTGCATTGATGGCGACGCAGGCCACAAAGCTTGCACGGCTGGAGGGATTTATAGTACGTGCCCGCACTGAAGTAGTCGCCAATCTTACTGACTCGTTTACCAGCCTACAAGGACGTGCTGAAGAACGTTTGCGACACCGAGGAATTCGGCTACAAGAAGGCCATCTTCCCAGAGGTCCCAACTACAGTTTGAACGAACCGCATGATCACGTCCAGCATTCACAGCGTTTCCAGCGATCTGCATTTACATAAAATAATAACTAATACACACTCCTTCTTGTACACCTTGTTTGGCGCGCTTCCGTTTGTTGTTGAGGTGCTTCACATCTTACTGTGGCGGCAAACGTCGGAGCGGGGACGTTCGCATATGACTTGACAGTGTTGCAGGGCCGGCCAAATCTGACGCGACTTCCTTCTATCACCTTCGAGACTTGCCCTCAACAACCTTTCGGTCTCTCAGAGCCACCGACTAATCCATCCGTCCGTTTCAGTCCTTGAGACCACCCACTGCGGTGAGTGGCTCTAACACCATCTTTGTGCTCGTCATGGCATCAAACATAGTTGCTCGAGGTCCTCAAAGCTACGCTCCGCCTCCGAGCGTGAGCTCCAGGGCTGCTAAGGCTTGCCAGGTAAGATCGCTCAATAGCATCCCCTCTGGAGCAAACACTGACCAGGAAAGATCTCGGAGAAGTGCCGGAGTGAGGCCCACACAGACAAACAGCATCCGGAATGGCCGCCAGGACCATTGACCTGCAAAACCAACGATCTCGCCTGCATCTTTGGGGAAGACTCGTATCTATTGGGCAACAGGTATTTCAGCAGCTCTTGCCTGGCAGGGGAGTGCGAAGCCGATGAGGACAAGAAAGGTGAGTGACCCTACGATGATTAGAATTTGCAAAAAATCTTCTCTAACACGCTCAGAATTCGTACTTCAGTATATGAAATTCGCCAATTATCAACACTACTATAAGAACTCGTTCCCTCCTGATTGGACTCTGTTTGCCCCAGCCGACCTTCCTGACAAAGCGCCCGAATCTACGAGCTCCACAATTACCTTAGCATCGACCTTGACTTCGACCTTGCTATCGACTTCTACCCTCGCACCCTCCACCACCTCACCCACCACCGCGCCCACTACCCAACAGTCAACAATGGAGTCACCCCAAGCACCGCCCCTGGCGGCTACAACAACCACTTGGGCAGACATACATATACCTATGTGTGGAGTATGTGAGATGCGTTGAAGTCTGCTCGCAGCTTGGCTGATATGTATAGGTCACGGAGAATTGCCTCGTCGACAAGAAGAGCATCGATCCATGTAGGTTGACCAACCTGCGATGTGTCTGCAAGATCAGCAGCTCCATCTCAAAGAGCACGTACTTTGAACAGAACTGCTTGTTCAACGAGTGCTACAGCGAGCTTGGTCGAAAAGGTCAGTTCCGCTTTCAGTCTTCTTCCAATATTTGACGTGGGTGCTAACACCTCTCCACAGAGTGGATGGACTCCTTCGCATATGCATGTGATAAATCAAACATCACGCTCGTCGACATCAGCGACCAGTGGAAGCCCTTCGTCCCTGCCTGGTACATGCAGAAGTACTTCCCCGGCACAACCCCCATCGGACCGTCACCCCACAACTCTACGGAAACCCAACATCATGATATGGGCAAGGGACTCTCCACCGGCGCCATCGCCGGCATAGCAGTCAGCATCGGTTGCCTCTTCATCGGACTCCTCATCGCGGGCATACTCTTCTACCTGCGCTCCAAAAAGAAGCAGCGCGAATCCGACAAGCAAAAAGCCATCCTAGAAGACCAACTCCAAGTCGGCGGCGGCGTCCACGCGCGCATCAACGCCCTCCAACCCATGCATCAACGCACCTCCTCAGATAGTCTCGGCACCACGCGCGTAGACACGCATGTCGGATCCTGGGCCCCCAAATCCGTCGACTCGACGCCCTTCCGCCCAGAGTGTTATCATCCACAGCAACACCCCAACCCCACGGCGCCGAGCAGCATCTACGACGACTTGGACAAGCAATCGCAATTCCCGTCTAAAGTCGCATATTGGAACCACGGCTATCGGCCACCTGTGCGCTCGCCACCTCCGCGCCACCAGTCAGTCAGTCAACCGCCCCAGCGCCCGCTGCGGCCCGACGAGGACGAAATTCTGCCTACGCCACGGCACTCGGTCCTGCATGAGGTGCAGGGCTCGCCGGTGTACAATGAGCGCGGCGTGAGGACGCAGAGTTGGATGAGCCCGGTTATGACGGCGAGTCATACGTCGCCGGTGTATGGGCTTGATGGGGAGACGGTGGGGTATCGACAGACTGGGTTTTGAGGAGGGGGGGATCTTGGTGGGGTTTAAAGGGGGATGAACTTTTGGGTGTACACGAGGTTCCTAGTGCCAGTGTGAATATGGCGGCATTTGGGGTTTGAAAAGGATGGTATTTTGGATTCGGCGCTCATCTTTAGGGATGTATGGCTTGTTTTTAGGAGTAGGGAGTCATCGGTATTCAGTATCACGGCTCTAGATCACGAATTCGACGCCTATGTGCGACTTCCCACAGCTTGGGCTGCGGCTTAAGGACCCATTCCGGTGTCAGTTCCACAAACACACACCCCACTTTCCCCGTGCGCCTACACGTACAGTTGGTATCACGAACAAGTAGATGTTACGTGCGCAATACATCGGCACGTTCCCGTTTCCTGCGCAGGTTCGTGGGACTTGAAGTATTGGTGCGCCTTGCCTGTTTGGGGAGGGGAGCAAACACCCTAGACAACTTTACCTATTTCCATCAACCATCTCACTCACTTCCTTTCCCTCTAATCTGGTTGTCAACGTGTCTACAGATTCTAGATGTTATTTTCGATCTTCCTCTTGTTTGGTGTAGTGGTTGCGCAGAGTTCGCAGATAGGTGATCAGGAGTATTGGTGTAGGAATGCAATTCCAGCGCCTGGCCTGCCGCAATGCACGGTAAGTCTCTAGTCGCGATCTCGGGAGGTCATCATTAACTTGACGTATGTTAACCAAGACATAGCGGAGATGCCTCGACGGGAAATTTTTCGATGCTACGTGCGCAGTCACCCTGGGTGGCTTCTGTCAACTAGAAGGCATTATCGACGACTTCTTTGACAGCTTTGGTATTTGCATACTTGCCCGCTGTTCTGAAAATAAAGATCGCTATGGTAAACTTATTCGAAACGTTTGCTTCATTCACTAACGCGTGCAGATTTCATGAGCGCCTTCAAGAAGGACTGCGAAGGCAAATCCTATGGCCCGATCAAGAAATCAGACGTTGGGCAGGACTGGGCCAGATACCTCGATGCAGTACCTACGAGCTCCGGAAAACCAAGTTCAAAAGCCGTATCTTCGACTCAGTCTACATTCGCCACCTCGGGTTCTACCGCGCCGGCACCGAGTTCAGCGGTGATAGCTACTGTATCACCACCGACTTCGGTGTCTACAGTCACTGAAGGCCGCGAACAACCACAAACTACTAAAGCAGGTCCTCTACCACGCCAAAGCCAACCAGACGTCCAACCCATCACCTCAGTCGTCACGGAAACAGAAGCCAACGGCGTCACACACATCCACACAATCGAAACAACCCCCGCAGTTGTACCCACATCTTCACCCTCCGCAAAACACGCCGAACCCCAAAAGAACACCGCCACCATCGCTGGCGCCGCAGCCGGCGGAGCAGTCTTCCTCGCCGCCTCCATCGCCGCGATCTTCTTCCTCCTGCGCCGCCGCAAGCGCTCTCGCGCCCACGCCTCCACTCCCCCGAGCTGGGACCCGAGTGCAGGCGGACACGCCAAAGCCACTTTACCAGACCTCGAGAGCCACTCCGCCGTTGGATCAGGTGCTCAGATGGCCAACGACAAAGGTGAGTTACACAACGAAAGCACGATTCCAGATCGCTACGCTACGATGACGAATCCACATGCGCAGAACAGAAATAGGAATAGTGGAGTTCCGCCCGTGCCGTTGAAATATCACCATACTCAAACTCAACATTCGGATATGCAACAGCAGCATGCAAATATCCAACACCAACCCCAAATTCTCCAGCCCGAAATGCGCTTCACCAACTCGCCCTACCCTGAACTCGAATCCCGCTCGCTCCCTCCAATATCACCCAGTACCACGCTGCACACGATGAGCTCATGGCACAGTCCTAGTCCGCCGGCGCATGGCGTAGGCAGTCCGGTGAGTGAGTTAGGCGCGACGACGCCGATTGTGAGGTTGAATGGGGGTGATATTGGAGACCATGGTGGTGCTGTAGAGCTGGGCAATGGGGGTGGTGGGTATGGGGTGGTGGATATGGTGTGGCGGAGTTAGGTGGAGGAGGAGGAGGAGGAGGTGGCTTTGGTACTGGGGGGTGTCTGGAGATGGATGCCAGTTCGCAGACGCAGGCGAGGCCGAGGTATTATGCTGGTGGTGGTGGAAATGGGGGTAATGGGAGTGGGAATAGGGTTAATGCCACGGGAGGAGTGTCGCAGAATTTCTGAAAAGGAGGAAGAGGAATTGAAGAGATGGGTTGGTGTAAAGGTGTGGTAGTGTACGATTTGGAGGGGGTAAGGACTCGTAATATGACAGACGTAGATTCGGAACAGCATCTTACAATCGGAAATTGTTCTTCTCGCACTTCAGTGTTGCAGTCAATGCAATTTACGGAAAGGGACGGCATTGCACCGACTGGAATGAGGAATTTGCCAAGATGGGAAGAGACGAATGTAATGAGTCGGTCAGGGTGAAGAGGGTGCAGGGACTGCGTGTGCGGTTGTACGTGTGTTGATGTTGGTTGTGTAGAGTGCGCTGTGCTTGGTCGCACAAGGGTTGGAGCTGGGGCAGGTACATGTGTCGCGCAATTCCTGGCCGCGCTAATCTTTTGAAGATTATGAAAGCCGATGGACTTTGAGCTTTGTGCGAGATTTGGAGACACTGAGGCACATAAGTGGTGTAAGTAACATTGGGATGACGTCGTGATGTAGGTCTCGTGATCGCATCTGCTTAATCCTGGTTCCGCCACAATCCATGCTTTTGACACCTACCGCACTGTACGACACGAATAACATACGATAAACGCTATTTGATTCGCAAAATGTGGTTGGTTAACAACCTTAGTCTGCTCTTGGCCTCTGTCGACAGATTCGGCTTCTGTGGGACTGTGATAGCGCAAGAGGATCACAGAGACTTGTTACCTCAACGACGAGACAGATCATTGCAAATGAAACGACGAGAGCTCAGCACCATCGAACTATCATGACAGTATCCATGGTTGTAACAACATCATCCGTCCAGCATGGCTACCCTAGACTACGACCTCTGCACAGTGAGCTTCACCAACGTTTACAAAAGGACAAGGCTGACTTCAGCAGCTTCAATGCCTCGAGCGGGCAACCGTGACGCCATCGCCTGGCCCGGGTCCCACTTGTCACGGATGCGATTACCGGTGCATGTGCGGAGAAGTGCCTCTCTAGAGCTCGCTTTTAAACGGCGAATCGAAGTCATGCTTGACAGCTTCTTGCAATAAATCGGCGAGGTCATGTACGATCGAAATGTATCAGACGACTAACACTGAACTAAGCAAGGTGTGGACATCGAAACTATACTTGAACCAGGAAACCCGCTTTTTGCCTTCTTCGTACAGCAGGCTCTAGTAGGCGACTTGAGCCGGAGATGGTCATCGTCTGATTCATTTCCGGTAGGACGATCCACGAGCACCTCTCTCAGTCGCATGACATCGACTCTTGCGACAATTTCGTCTGACCTGACTTCAATAAGCTTGAATTACTCGTCGTCGCAAGCTCCGAGCACGTCAGAAACCACAACTACCACCTCTCCTGCCGCGTCATCCGTTAAACCATCCCTCCCAGCTCCAGTGCTCCTCATATCATCTTCAGCAATGTCATTGCCCACAATTTCGCTCTCAACTACATCAACTACCCACCAAATCCGTCATCTATATTATGCCCTGCCGCAACCGGTGGGATCTCGGCAGCTGCTACCACAATCGGCATTGCTATAGCCTTGGGAGATGTCTGGTGGCTGTGGAACACGAAGAGTAGTCGGAAGACCGGACAAACGCAAAATGACCAGGAAATCATAGAAAGAAAGGAGTTGGACGGTTCCTGCCATGTTCAAGAGCTACCCGGCAATGATGTGCGCCTCCCAGAGCTGGATGTCTATAGGCCCATACCTAAACTTGATTCGATCGGACCGGCTCTATCGACTGAAGCGAGGTCGCAGAATTGATTACAGTTCGACGGCGCATGAGGCGAGAACGCGAGAACGGATTTCATAGGACTGACAGATTAATAGTCGCCTACACGCAAGTTATGACAACGACGCACCCACGTACGATTAGGCGGACAGCAGAGTCCTGGAGAAAAGCAAACACGACAAATGCAATAAAGTCATACGTTTGGGCTCACGGCAGAGAATAAAAGTAAAAAGTCACTATGATGGTCATAAACAATTTCAGGTGAGCTATAAAAGATGACACTACAAGGATGAACTTTCGCGAACTTCATAATGCGACACGTTGAAATGACCAAGAATATTCGCCGGGCCAGATGATTGAGGAAACGAGAAAGAAAAGTTGCGAAAGAATCATAAAACGAGCCACGATGGTGATGACTTAGCCCAACGTGTCACGCGCATCGTCAACGGATACAACTCACGACGAGATGTCTTCATCCATTCCATCCATCTCAAAATGCTACTTTCAATCCATCTTACGCGATATCTCCGCACGATTATCGCACTTTCACAAAACATGAACATTTCACTCCCCACCATCACGTTCGATGCATTCCCTACACCGACTCCATCACCCTCCTCACTCCACCCAGACTTTACATTCAGAATTTCTTTAAAACCCCCCGCGGAACCATCAACACCGACCTCGACTCAAACATCAACACCGCTCATAGACGTCTCAACTGTATCGTTCATCCTACTCAGCACCAGCATGGCACGTACACCAACGACCCTATATACCACCACATCCACACCAATATTAACACCAACCTCACTCATCCCCACTTCCTCCCCGCTAAGCACAAATACTTCGCCGTCGCTAAGCAACGCCGCAAGAGCCGGAATAGCTGCCGGTGGCGTAGTAGCCGCTTTACTGGGGTTGGTGGGGCTGGTGGGGTGGATTTGTGTTAGGGAGAGGAGGAAGAATATAGAGGGGAGGAAGGATGAGGGTGGGAGGGATGGTGGGAGTTATAGTGGGACGGAGGAGCGGGATAATGGGATAGGGACGAGGGAGAGAGAGGGTGGTAGAGCTGTAGGTGGAGTGGGTGGACCGGAGTATAGGTAGTTCCCAGGGATAATGTTTGAGGAGGGGAGAGGGAGGATGGAGACAGATGGGAGGGTCATGGATATTGGATGTTCAAGACTATCTCAATTCCCATGCATATCCACTCCCAATTCCCTCTGCATCGTAGTAGAGCTGAGCACAAGCCCCAAAGCAATGTGTAAGAGAAGTTGTAGACCAAATATTGTTCCTTGAAATGTCCTATTTCCTGGATGGGAGAGACTACATTGGTCTTATATATATCCATACCCCGTTTGTTTAGCACCCTTCATGTATCTGGAAGATTCAGTCCAGATGTCGTACTCTCCACCCTCTCATGCGCCGTAGTCAGGCAACTCCTCCGGCAAGCCCACGGGAGTATCCACCAACCACCTTGCCTCGCACTTCACGCCCTCGATAGTGTTGAAATACCTACCCAGCTCCGTCTTGATCACATCCACCTGATGGCGCAGCTTCTCCAACTGCGGAATAGCATCTTTCCAGCACCCCGGGTTCTCAAACTCCGCCATAGCAACGACATTCATCTGCGCGAAGTTCTCTTTCTGGTTCGCTTTCGCCTTGTCGTTCAGGACCGCGGAGTCCGCGGCGTACGCGTCGAGCCAGGGTTGCTTCGCTGCTCCCTGTTAGTAAGCTCGACGTTTTCATAAACATGGTAAAGAGGAATGGAGTACGAACCCCAGTACGGTTTTCCATCGCCCATGATACCTTGGCCGAATCCAGGCGCCGCCGAAGCAAAGATATCCTGCATCGTTGCCTGCCCGTGGATGAGGACGGAAAAGTTCAGCGCAGATGTGCGGGCCTCGCCTGGCAGTGCAATTACGTGGCGAATCCACACGCGCATGTTGGGCGGTATGAGGCCGATGTTGAGGGCGATGAGTGGAGCGGTCCACTGTGCGGCTTTGTGGGCGCACATGGTCCAGGGGAGGTAGCACTGTCATTCCATCGTTAGTCCCGACAAATACAAATGTTTATTGGTAAGGGTGATTTGTACGTCAGAATAGTGCACGTGGAACATGAGAATATCTTCGATCTTGAAGCCGTTCTTCTGGAATACGTCTTTGCATTGCTGGTTAATCTTGCCGTTGTCCCAGAACTTGACTTCCTCGACGATGGGCCCCTTGAGCAGGCGAGTCAGGTGCCAGTCTAGGTTTGGGGCGGGAGGCTCGATGGTTGGCTTGTCGAGGCCGGGATCGCGGGCCATGTGCTGGGATGGAGCGCCTAGAGCGGTGGTGATGAGGAAGGTGGTGAGAGCAAGGAGTAGAGTCTTGAACAACATCATGATTACAGAGGCTTGAAGACGGTTCGAGAGTGTGAGCAAAAGAAGGTGGGCTGGAGAGTGATGTTGAGGGAGAAGGTGAGGTGAGTGTTGAGAAGATAAGTGGGGGCGAGTTTGGAGATGGGAGGTGCAAACACACGGCGGTCAGATTGCGGGAAAGAACCAACTAAGATCTGTACTCAAAGGGTGTTAAGTCGGATCAAGCACACAACATGAACGTTGCGGCGACCTATCATGCATGTGAATAAAGTGATTAGGCTCACTCATGCACCCTGACATCCCTGCCATCCTGCTCACGCCTATTCGCTTTTTGATGTCGATCCAGCAAACAGCGAGCAGCATCAAACAGTCCCTCTTGCTTATGTGTCTACATTTAAAAGCAACAAACGCGGGGTTACACCAATGTGGAGATATCAAACGTCCGAATGAAGAAATGACTGGGGTGGTTAAGTATTTTAGCCGCCCCCCAGATTACTACTAACCAGTTCTAGCAATTCAAGAGAAGCAAGGGTTTTATATGCAAAGGTGTCAAGGAAGTCCATTTGGTGCTATAATCGAGACTTCACAATCCAGCCACATTCGTGCGGCTTGAAGGCTATTTTCAGACCACGTAGATCCTACAACCAACCATTCCAGCCTAGCCTCACTTTCGCCGCAAATCGATGATGCCCCGGGCCCCAATATACACCCTTCCCACTATCTCTACGATTGGGGTCCTACCCGTCGATATCCAAATCCGCCATGACAGCATCGGCGTCCGCGCCACCAAATTCGTCGTCCTCTGGCTCTTTCGGCTCGACCTCGGCACGGCCTTCGAGTGCGCGGATGCGTGGGTTGTCGGTGCCGGAGATGCCTTCGATTTCTCGCTTCTTTTGGTGGGCTTGGAGGTCTTCGAGGGACCAGGAGGCGTGGCCTTCTTGCTCGGCGCGAGACCAGGGGGTGCTCATGTCGCGTAGGAAGGCTTTGGCGGATGAGACTGCTTGGTCAATGGATAATTTTGTGGACTTTTGGTCCAGGCCTTGTTGGATCCATTTTGGTAGCTGCGTGACCTTTTTGTTGAAACGTTTGTCCGCTAGGACCATGATGCCGTAGTCGTCTTTGCCTCTGATGACACGGCCTAGACATTGCGCTGCATGTCGCATGGCGTCGAAGGAGAGGAAGTCGGCTTCTTTAATGCGGTATGTCTCGCGCAAGAACTCGAGGCGGGCTTTGAGAATGCGCGACTCGGTGTATTGGTACGGTACGCCCATGCACAACACACTGCGACCGTAATGATGGTCAAAATCTATTCCCTCAGAGACCTTTCCACGCGCGACGCACAGTAGCACGGCACCTCGGCCGTTGTTGCATGCTGTGCGGAATGTTTCGAGCGCGAGCGCCGTTTCTTGGGCGTCGGGCGTCTCGACGAGGATGAGTTTGTATTTCCAGACCGTGTCAAGAATTTCCATGCCCTGCCACGCGGAGATGATGCTCTCCATGTACAGGTAACTCGGAAAGAAGACAACAACACCGTCTGGCGTCAGCTTGCAGAACTCAATAAGCAAGCTGCCAAAGTTGCGCTGCACCTGCAAGTCGTTACGATGCTCGAATTGTGAGGTGATCTGGTTCTGATCATTGCCGCGGTCAATTATCATGGGTAAGAAGGTCTTTCGTGTGAGTGTCATGGTGAAGGATTCCTGCACTACAGTGTTGAAGTTCAGCATGCGTGGGTACATGTCGAGAGGCGACATGGTTCCCGAGGTTACGATAACGGAGTAGAAGCGCTCGAACACGGGCTTGATGGCGATTGCGGCGTCGAGACATGTGAAATGGAGGACTGGGTTGGGAACAGTGGCGGTTGCGGATTCGAAGGGCTCAAGGATGAGAAGAAAGCCAGTTTCGTATGTTGCTACGAGTGTGGCAAAGGTGGCTACTTCTTGTAAAGGCTGATAGTCTTCAATATTGGTAAGCTCCAGGGTGCGGACGAGTGATGTCAGTCGCTCGGCGCAGAACCGTAGTGGCTTCTTCTCGATGAATGTGAGTTCGCGTAGATGCTGGAGGAATGATGGTGGTGTTTCGGAGATGACGTGGAGTACCTTCATGCGTGTTTTGAGGTACTCGATGAAGCGCTTGAGGAAGGCGACAAAATGTTCTGCTCGTCTTATGTTACCTGGTACAGCTTCTGTGAGTAGATCGTCCGGTAACGCTGGGTTCGCCATGAAGGCATCTTCGTTCCGCGCCTCGTCCGCTGCTCGTAGTCCTTCCACTAGCTTTGCGTACTCGTTCTGTAGCTTCTCCGCGTCCGTGCTCTTCATCTCGGTGATCTTCCGATCGAGATTGTTGACACCTTTGGTCGCTTTCCGCAACGAGTCTTCTGTGATGTCAATGCTGAGAGATTCGATACACACGTTATCGATGTTGTGAGCTTCATCAAAGACGACGATGCAGTCCTTGGACAGCTCTTTCGACACTCGATCAGCAATCTTGGGGTCGAGCAGGTAGTGATAGGAGTAGATTATGACGTTGCAATAGGCCATCATCCGCCGAGCTGTAAAGTACGGACATTGCTTCTGCTGCTCCCCGTACTTCAGTAGACCATCAAAGGTGAAGACGCCAGGTGGGATGAGGTTGTGGGGCTCCAGCAGGTCCAGGTTGTCGTGGTAGACGCAAAGCTCGACATCCTCACCACGCTCTTTCTTCTCCTTGACAAAGCCTGCGGTTAAGCTCCTGCATCTCGCATCCACGACGCTGCCACTCTTCTCACGCTTTACGCTGGGATGCAGACAGAGGTTCTTTCGACTTGTCAGACCCAAGCCGCGGAACTCTTCCTCACGGCCTAATTCCTGGGTGCGATACTTCATCAAGCCTTTTAACTCTGCGAGGGCCTTCTCGATCTCGGACATGGTACGCGAGCAGTAGATTAGCTTCCGCTTCTCGGGGTAGTGCTGTTGATACGCGACGATGAGAGAGAGCAGCGAAATGGTTTTACCCGTTCCTGAAGGCATCTCGAGCACGCAGTGGCCGCCCTGGTCCAGCGTGCGCTTGAGATCGCACATGTAAGCATATTGCTCGGGGTACACGGAGGGATACGGGAAGAGCACGGGGAGGGTATCGATATAGAACAACATCTTGGCTGTCACCCGCGCGGAGTCTTGTCGTGGTGGTGGTGGTGTTGGTGAAAGATGTGTCGTTGCCTCCAGATGGAAGTTGACCATGGACAGGGATATGGAAACTAGACTCAAAGCGGTTAGCGCGCAACATGCGGCTTCCCGCGGTCGCGTCTGCGTCATCCATGGATGCCGATTTTCGACGCCGCCAAACACCAAACATCGCATCTTCGTGCTGTGCGTGCCAGCTTCTAGTCGCTCCTTCCCGTTCTTCAGCCAAGGCTGGATATCCTCACTCCACTTTGACCCTGAGGATCGACGGCCATAAAATCTGCGGATATCTCCAGGCACCACCAACCCCGCCATGAGCAAGCGCACGGCGAAGGCCCACGCGAGCAGCGCGAAGGCCGCCTCCGCCTTCGGTTCGACGTTCGGCGCATCACAGTCAGCTGCATTCGGTGCGGCATCATCACCGCTCTCATATGTGTCGGAACCGCCCGATCTCTCCGGCATCTCGGATGCGAGCGTGAAGGTCTACTTCAAGAACCTTTCGAAACGGGACAGCACGACGAAGGCAAAGGCGCTCGAGGATATACAGGCACACGTGTTGCGGGAGCCGGTGGAGGAGGGCGTGCTGGAGGCATGGGTGCGTTACGTACCCACATGTACATACCGTCCGTTTAGTAATGAAAGCTGCTGTGCAGGTCAAAGTCTACCCCCGCACCTCGATTGACAACGCGAAGGCAGTCCGCCAGAATGCCCACCTACTGCACGGTCAGATCGCCGCCTCCTCGGGCAAACGCATCGCCAAATACATGCCCCAGAGCGTCGCCGCCTGGTTGTGCGGCCTGTACGACAGCGACCGTTCGGTGGTGGAGGCGACACAGAGCTCGCTGCGCCAAGTCTTCAACACGCCCGAGAAGATCCAGAACATCCGCAAGGCATACCAGCAGCCAATACTCGAGTACTGTCGCGATGCTATCGATAAGGAGAGCGTGACTACCCTGAGCGACGAGCGGACCGTGAGCCCCGACGACGCGCAGTCCAAGTACAGCCGCGTCATTTCAGCGTGCATCGCGCTGCTGGGCAGTTTGCTGGCCAACCTCCAGCGCGAGGAACTCTCCAAGCATGAGGCAGAATACGAGGGCCTGCTCGGCGACAAAAAGCTGTGGGACTTTGCAATCCATGACGACGCCTCCATTCGTCGATCGCTGCACCGCTTCCTGAAGACTT
This sequence comes from Ophiobolus disseminans, assembly GCA_010093685.1. NCBI lineage: Eukaryota > Fungi > Ascomycota > Dothideomycetes > Pleosporales > Phaeosphaeriaceae > Ophiobolus > Ophiobolus disseminans. Next base: position 57,841 of record MU006236.1, on the reverse strand, counting down.
GCTTAGTCAAGGAGCCCGGTACGTGACGGCAGAAGTCTAGGCAGCGTGTCCGAGCTAACTTCTGCAGACGCCGTGGCAGCAAACCTGGAAAATATCAGCAAGTCCTATCTCTCCGTCGCTCTAAACTCGGATCAGACGAACTCCGTGTATGACTACCTCGACGCTCTGGTAGCGCTCACCTCCAGCCATCCCGCTGTATGGACCGAACACTACAAGAGCAAGACTGCGGTAGATAGGAGGTTGCGCCAGTTCCTCAAGAAGGGGTCGCAGTATGGTACACGCAATTTCTGGCCTCGATTGGTGGAGCTATTCAGGGCGATTCCAGCTGAAGCTTTACCTGGAAATGCTGCAGACGCCACTGAGCTCCTGACTGCCCTCCAGGGAGGTATCGTCCGCAAAGAGGAGCCCAAGCACAACTACGAAGCTGCTTACGGCGCCTATCTCGACATTGTGGCGCTAATAGACGCTCGTTTGCCTACCGAGGACAGGAGCAAGTTGCTTCAGGAGATGGTGCTCCCGCTTCTGACACAGTATCTGCGACCTTCTGTTGAAACGTCCCAATGGACGATACCCTCTCACGCCGCTTCACTCCTCCCGAGAGCGTTGAGTGTCGAAGGCATGCCGGCTGCGTTGACCGAGAATTGGCCTGGGTATGCACAGCAGCTTTTTGACGCAATCAAAACTTCTGCACCGGAACAGTCGAAAGACTATGAGAAGTCACAAACAGCTGTAGCTCAACATGCTACCCGTTTTGCAATTTTACAACAGCAGGCTCTTGGAACTGACGCATTTGCATCCGTACAGCCAGTGTTCGCTCAAGCCTCCGAATCAGTGGTAGCGGAGGCACTTGACGTTGTTAAGAACCGTAACGGCAAGCCATTTGGTGCAGCGGCCGCCATTGCAGCCATCCTGAACCATAACGCCCCTCTCTTGGCCAGTACAGAAGCTCAACAGCAGATCGACATATTTCTCCGCGAGGACCTTCAGGACCTACTTTCATCGCCATCATCCACATATTTGGTTGACATTCTATACGCCAACTCTGGTAGTCCGACGTTCAAAGATGTATGGAGCGGCGCTCTCAAGGCCATATTGCGAGAGGCTGAGTCGACTGCTAGAACTAAAACTTTGGACGCCTTCCTTGCCTCCTCCCGTATCCCCGCCGATTTTGACCTTGCTGCGAGTGACACTGACCTCCAAGCTTTCGTCAGAGCTAGTGTTCGCGAGTCGGTGGAGGGATCGCGTGAATGGGATTCGTTCAATCGCGTCCTGCAGTCGCCCGCCAAGATCCTAGCACCCGAGACCACTGAGGATATTCTGGCTTACTTGACACAATCACTGACCATTTCCCGACATGCCCCTTACTCTTTGCAGGGCCTTCGTCAGATTGTCAGATCCAACCCGTCGTTGTTGAAGGAATTCGTCACTACTCCACAAGGGTCCAAGCTTTTGCAAGGCCTACTACTCGCTTCGGAGTCTCCCAACGACGAAGTGGCACAGAGTGCCACGTCGGTTAATGCCTCCATCCAGACTCTACTATCCTCGGGATCGGAGACCAAACAGTCAATCTTCGAGCTCATTCATCAGGGACTACGTGAAGCGACTCAAACGTCAGTATCGGTGGAGACTTTGGTCGATCTCGCGAAACAGTCTGTGAAGACCGGCCAAGACTGGAAGATGCTGAAAAATGTGCTCCCAAGTGTAGACGACTGGGATCTGGCATTGGCTCCCTTTCTCAGCACCGCACCCAAGTCATCGCTTGCGATCACAAATCCGCTGGGTGGTGCAGTATACCTCGTTGATCAAAATTTGGCACCATCGAAGTCCACTTCTCGAGATGCAGACGGGTACTCAGCAGCGTACCGTACGACACAATATGTCACCAAGCTGTTGAAGGAGTCTGATTTATTCCCGATCAACAGCATACCTCTCGAAATTCGAGAAGTCTACCTTCGCAACATCGCACTAACGATTCAGCTTGCAGACGACAACGTCGGCCTTTCGGGGGCGAACGGACTTTGGGCGGTTTACAATGCAGACACCGAGAGTGATGCGATCACACTTATCTCAGATGCCCAACAATTCGTCACCCAGGAGCTACGACGTCTGTCGTCATTGTTATTGTCCACTAGTGACGAAGCGCTCCTTTCTTGGGCTACAGATCTACTCGGGCGCGTAGAGGCCACCCCTTCTGCTGGGGCCTACTATGCAGCCCGAGCCTATAGCGTTCTCATTGTGGACGCTGTCGACATGGCTGGGTGGCGAACAGCGCAGAATCCGCAGCTGCAAGAGGCACTCAAGGCCATGCGTAAAACCAAAGCCATCTTTCCATTATTAGGGTTCCTGAATGCCCTCGCGGACCCTTTGACCGCTTCGAAGTCTTGCGAGCGTATGTGCAATGAGATCATCGCCGACTTGACGGGCTTGGACAAACCGAACGATGGTCTCCCCCAATTTATACAACTGAACACCCTGCTCGCCCAGGAGGGTATCACAAGCAGCATCGCCAAGCAGCGACTTGTCTTCTTCGTGAAACACGTGGTCCCGTGGTTGCAGCATACCGATGTAGCCCTCCCGGTGAAGGCTGAACTTTGCCGTGCCCTCACCACCCTCCTTCCCATAATGAGTGATATGTACGGCGATCACTGGACCAACATCCTCAACTCTCTTTCGGCTGGTTGGGCATCGACCCAAGAACTAGAGGAGAACGAGTCGGGAATGGACAGTCCTATACCTTATGTACACGCTTCATTGAAGTTGTATGCCCAGTTGCGTAGCCTCACTCGGCTTGAGGAACCAAATGATGACCTGTTAGACGCCTGGAAGGAGACCGAACAAGCCGTGGCAAATGGCCTCATTAACCTGCTGAAGCACGCGCAACACTTCCCCGATGAGTTTCACCAGCCACTGAAGATGGTCAACGATGTTTTGGCACGACAGATCGCAAAGGTGTCGTTGAAGCACCTTGAGTCTACCGAGGAGCTATTCCCGTTGCTTTATGTGGAGTCTCAGCCAGTCCAACAAACAGCGTTCGACATACTTCACAAACAAATTCCTGAAGCCCAAGAGCAGATATCCATTGACGCGGCCCTGGAGAAGACGACGGCCCGTTTGCCAGAAGAGTTACTGTCTCTGATCATCGACGCCCCAACAGTCGCTGCTCTGGCCGAGGCGAACTTTGAGCGCAGCGTACCATTGCCTCTGCGAGGCTACTTGTTGAGCTGGCTGCTCGTATTCGATCACCTGGAACACGCGTCGTTCAAGGTGAAGAACGACTACGTCGATCACGTAAAGGAGGGTGAGTACCTTCCGGGTCTACTGAACTTTACTTTCGACTTCCTCGGCCATGCGCACAACAGGCCGGTCGATGTCTCAAAATTTGACGTTACAACGTATGAGCCAGACGTCGAGCCACCGAGACGCGACTTACATTGGCTCCTAACGCACCTATATTTCCTCTGCCTGAAGCACGTTCCCTCGCTCACCAAGTCCTGGTTCATCGATTGCAAGTCACGTGCGACGGTAGTCACGCTCGAGCCGTGGACGGAGAAACATGTAAGTCACCACTCTCACCACGAGCTATCTAGACTCGCCCACTTTTATCAACGTCAATCGCCATCGCCAAAGTCATGCGAATCCATCCAGCCCACCCCATCTCTTCCAAATACCTAAGCTAACACCCCTAGATCTCGCCTCCCGTCATCGCCGCCGCACTGCAATCCGTGTCCACCTGGTCCGACCAAAACCTCGCCTCGGACCCCGACTCCCCCTTCACCGTCAAAGTCTCCCCCCGCGCCCGCGAAATCACAGCCTCATACCTCGTCGACGACCAAACAATGCGCATGCGCCTCTCTCTGCCTCCCGCCTTCCCCCTCAGCTCCGCGCACATCGAAGGCCTCCAGCGCGTCGCCGTGTCGGAGCAAAAATGGCAGTCGTGGCTCAGGACCTCCTTAGGCGCCATCACTATCTTTAACGGCTCCCTCATTGACAGTTTGACGACGTTTAAACGCAATGTGGAAGGCGCGCTAAAGGGCCAGACGGAATGCGCGATCTGTTATAGTATCGTTGGCGCGGATAGAAAGTTACCCGATAAGCGCTGTCAGACTTGCAGGAACAGTTTTCATGGCGGGTGTCTTTTTAGGTGGTTCAGGAGTAGTGGGAGCTCGAGTTGTCCGTTGTGTAGAAATGCGTTTAATTATGGCTGATGGGATGCGCTGCGGGTTTGGGGGGGAGGTGGGGGACGGGTTGGGGTGAGCTGGATATGGGATGGGCGGGGGTGGTGTGCGGCGGGTAGATTTACATATCATAAGTCGTGCTGGTTTAAGTAATTTCTGGTCATTGCATCGTTTCTTCGTGCGCTATTTACTGCATGGCTACATAACGCCTCTGCTAAATACACACACTCCCAAGCCCTGGATACATCCAGGTTTCACTCAACTTTGATTGCAAAACGTTGGTGTTGCTGATGTGGAGATTGTGGGAGGAGGTGTGTAGTGGCTTGGGCTTCGCCGTTGTTGGTGTTGATATGTCGGTTTCAAATTCGAGGTAGTGTAGTGTGTGTTGAACATAACAAATAAGGCGAAGAATTTAGGTACAAAATTATTAGGTTGTATTGGAACAAGGCCCCTCTAGTAGTATGACTACCATAGATCACCGAGCAAGGAGAGGGGCACGGTGGGGTGGCTGCAACGTATTGTATTGACTGTCGTGTTGTTACGTGTCAGAGGCCACACCAACTTCACGTAAGGACGTTACAGTCAGCCGGGCCTCCCTCACATCGGAGGTACCACGGCCCTTCCTTCCACCGACCTGGACTAAACCCATTCATTCTCAACAGGTTGTAATGTATCAGATGCCAATGCAGTTCGGAATGAATGCTATAGCGTTCGTTGGACTTCATGCCATTGTCTTCGATGTGGTAGTGGATGTTGAAGGATATTGTATGTTTGACACGCCATGTTGCGTTGGGCGCATTGCGGAGTCGTTGCGTGTGTGATACGGGAGAGAACAAGCTTTTAGTGGGTTGGAGGGGAGGGGAGGGGTACGTTCTTGCGTCGTGAGGTAAGGAGGTGGTGGCGGGTATGTATGATGTACGTGGTGTGGATAATGTGTGTGTGGATGTGTGTGTGAGTGAAAGTATGGAGACGTTAGATGTGTATGTATTCAGTTTGACGTCTGCCTGGAGGAGATGTGTATGTATTTAGCTTGACGTTTTGATGGGAGAGATGTGTATACGTCCGATGCTAGGCTATTAGAACATCGATCCCGTTCTTCGTCGCTCAAATACCAAATGACATTCTTTCACACTACCTGATGAACTTCATGCTTCTTCCCAACTATTCAGACTGTCATTCGCAAAGTGGGATACAGAGCCTGCCTGCTATCGACTCCATGTCATGGGTTTCGCTCGCTGGTTGCCGGCTCTATTCGTGTCAGTAAGTACCTGACAACCTGTATTTGATGTTGGGATCGCACAGTTCTTGTTCGTGTTTGCCATTCGACATTTGCGCAGTTTCTTGACCGCGAGAATGGCACCGGGGAGGCCGATTAGTATGGCGAAGAAGGCGAGGAGGGCGCCGATGATGATAGGAGTGCTCCAGGTTGACGATGGGTCGAGATACGGCGGCGGCAGAATGAGAGAAGGTGTATCGAGGTTTGGTGTTGGAAGAGTAGAAAGGGAGGCTGCAATGCTGTACGTGAGTGGGGCGGGTTGGAAATGCGTAGAGTTGATCACAGGCATTGCGTTCGTGGAGTAGTCGGAAGTGACTGGGGAATAGGATGTTGGAAATAAGGAAAGGAAAGTTGTGTTGGATTGGCTGACATTCTGGGAGGATGTGAGAGTATATAAATGTTCAGACTACTGTCAGTACATTCGATATGTTTTTGATATGTCAAGTACGTCACGTCCAGGAGAGCGACGTGACATGGAATTGATACTGAGGTGTAACTAGGGCGGTGATTGTAGATGTTCTTACCGACGCTGCTGAGCGCTACGTGCCTTGGGCACAAAAACCTCTTATCTCCAGAATGTGGATAGCTTTTCGAGATGATTATTGATAAGAAATCGATTGCAATTGTACCGCGCTTCAGACCGCCCGTGCATCACCGGTACAGGTCGGCGTTACGGCGCGCGGGAACAAGCATAAGATTTCCAACCGCACGAATGACAGACGCGAAAGCAATGGAGTGCGACAATTGATACAATATTGATGATGCGGGACGGCGGCACGGCGGACACTGGTAGTAGATCCAGGTGTAGTGTCAGAACGAAGATTGATTCTGTACCCACGGATATTTCGAGCAGAATCTCCGATGGTATAGAGCAGTTGTAGTGGCTGACGATGCGTTGCAGCTAGCGAGATACGAATAAGCCCTCAATCTGGTGGCTGTGCTCATGGCTATCAATTCTGTATCAAAGGTTCGGCTCTCCGGGGCGCCGTGCACGTCGCGTTGCGGTGGCTCAGCCTCATTAGCATATATCGAGTCGCTCGCTCGTTGTCTTCGCTATGGCTTCATACTCTGATCGATCACGCAAAAGGGCTGAACATGCCTTGCTCAAGCCACAGCCACAAGCCTTGGCCAAGCCGCGGGACACACACGTTGCGCATTGAGGCCTGCGAAACGCGCTGTGGCTGGTGCAAATACGAGACGAAAGCTGCGAACAATCTGCGTGTAGTAAGTGGTCGGTCTTATTATACTGATATTTAGTTCTCTCGGAAGGCCATGAACACTAATGCCTTTTCCAGCACGCTCGCCGTCACGTCCACAACACGAGCGATACCTCCCTCAGCCTCATTACAGTCATATTTGGCAAAGCAGGTCGGGGAAGGGTTTCGCTGCAATCGGCACCACTTGCCAGGTCTCAGCACGATGGCGACCTCGAGGCCAAGCTAGATGACCTTGAAAGGAAGGTAGAGGCCCTCGCATCGGACAACGAGCGCCTGAAACTTGCTTTGCAGCGTGCGCAGACTGAAAACGAGCTGCTGCGCGGCAGGGCAATGACACCACTTCGGACAGACGCGGTTGCCACACCTACCTACGATTCACCACCACGTGCACATATACATGTAGTGGAAGAGGGCGGAATTGATGGGCAATCAAGCGAGGGTACTACGCCAGTCATGCCCCGGGACCATACTCCACACGCCGACTCAACATACTCCAGCCACACAAGACCTCATGGGGCGAGCTCCCGTGAAGTCGAGATGATGCATGGGGACAAAACAGTGGTGAATAGCTGGCCAGCCTTACTTGGTCTCATCTCTCACTCACAGCAACACAAGCCCGTCGAAGCACTCAGGCCTTCCATTACTCCTGTTCATTCTATCGATTCTATCGAAACAGTACGCGCATTGTGTGAATGTAGGAGGTCATTTAAAAACGCTGAAGACCTCGAACGACACCAGAAGAATCATCGTTCAGAAGACACCCACGATGTAACTCGCAAACTCTGGTCGGCAGGATATGTTTGCAGCCCGCTTTCAATCGCGTCAGGAAGCCCACCAACAGAGTCTTCGAGTGAACAAGACCCTGCGACTCCAGGAACGGGTGACACATACGACCAAGGTTCACACAGAAGTACACCAGAACACGCAAGGGATGCACATGAGGACTCCAGGAAACGCCACAATCGTCCAGGCGGACCCAGCGAGGCCGCGGGAACGCACTTCGACCTTGACAATCCGTACACATACTTTGGATCGGTTTCATATATCCTTTAGATTACCGTACCATTATTTGGCTGAAAATATCGATGCATGACCAGAGCGTCATTACTTTCTATATCTCACATCGGATGACATCGGTTAACATCGAAGAGTCATGTACATCGGCCTTTGAATCTCACGAACACGCCGGAAAATATGTTTGAAACGGTAAATAGTTGTTGTGATATGACACTATGAAGAATGTTTAGGCGCCTTCTCGACAATGAAATGGAAGAACGATCGAACTTCGAAAAGCCTCAGCGCAGAAACATCGCATACCTCCTATGCGTGTATAAACTTGAACAGCCAAGACTTCAATCCAACTGAAGTAACTCCGGCACAATGCAGGTAGTGACAGACATTCAAGCCTCCCTCCACGATCCAGCATTCAGGTCTCCATATCCATGAAGAGCCACTTGTTGCTCGTGAGCTCGCCGCCGGCCGAGAAGTCGTCGAGCGTCGTCAAGCCGAAGCCGATCCAGCCTAGATCCTTGACCAAGGTATCGCGGGCCATCAGGTCGGAGTGGCGGTCGATGCAGACGACGAGGCGGTCGCAGGAGAAGGAGTCGACTTCGCAGAGCTCGAGGAGGGCCATGAGGCTGGAATTTGTTAGTCACGCAGTCCGAACTATGAGTCCTTGATGCTCGGCGACTTACCCAGCCTTAAGATCTCCCGCAACGACCGACTGGTCGAAGAAGACGAACATCGCCTTCTCGCCGTCCGTCTCCGCCACGAAGCCGCGGAAACGTATGCCACCGACATAGTCCCACATCTCGATCCAGTCGGTCACATCGCACTTTGCGTAGCCCAGTGCTTCCGGCTCAGGCGACGGATACCCGCCCATCTTAGCGGCATAGTCGTTCATATGCATACCCATCGCAAGCGAGTCCTTTCCGCTCTGATTCCCCTCACCCAGGAAAACAGACCGCAGTGTCTCGCAGAAGAGCCTCTCACACTCTCCCGCAATGGTGTATGTTGCCGCCTCCCTGCGCGCCGTGTCCTTGGCGGCGAGAGGCGGACTCGAGGGCGGTGAAGGTATTCCCGAGCTGACCTCAGGAACACCACTCGACCCCGCCCACCAGCGTAGTGCGGTAGTGGAAGCCGGACAGCGCCGCCGTGGACGCGTTCAGCGCATAGCAGCTCGCGCGCACGGGGCCGGTCGACGAGGCGTTGGAGTTGAGCGAGGAATTACTACTACTGCGTATTATTAGTCATGGCTTGCTAGCGGTTTTGACGACATCGACTTGCCTACTACTGTTTCGTTTCATTGTCGAGATAGCCATAACTATAAATTTGCCACGGTTGCTGCTTGAGGGGTGTTGTGGGTGATAAAGGTTGTCCGAAGATATAGTCGGTTGGGAAGCGACGGTTATCGAAGGCTTTGTGGGCGATGGTGTGACGGTGGTTGAGGCTGGCGGTTGTGAACTATGGGCGGATGTTAGGCGAAGAGAGATGGTCGGCTTTGAGCGTAGGGGAGTTCGGCCAAGCTTTTAAAGCGGGGAGTGGCCCGAGCGTCTACATGGCGTGATGGTTGGTGATTGGCTCCCCGTGCCATTAGCTAGAAACTTCGAACAAACACCAAAAACAAGAAAGAGCCACGAGAGCCAGAGCGCAAAAGATCATGCCGAAAAACAATGCTGTATGTCTATATATCACTCTCCAAGCGGCATGAGAGCACTCAGGTCATTCAATAAATCGTCAACTTTCCCACCTTCACGACCTCGGGATTCCCGAAAATTGAGGCAGATCCGCCACCTCTCCGCTGCAATACTAGGGTTATCTAGCATACGTTCGCGAGATCATATCAGGCTAGAATCGACGCAGCAGTACCAGCCCAGTGGGATTCATTCAGTTCAAAGCTGTCTTCTTCCAGTAAAAACAAAATGGTCACGTCGTGCTAATTCCGAGTACTTCGACAGAAGCGACATGCTGTTGCTATTTTCCTGTACCTGATACGTGCATATTAAGTGCTGAGCGGCTAAATCCCAGCTTGACGATGCTCGTCACTGTAATAAGTCATACAAGGCTGAAAACCACGGCGGCCATACCCCTTGTACGAGTGGCTGCAGCATGTGCATGAACACGACAGAGACGTCCAATCCCGTCCCGTGAGATATCTTTACAACATTGTAGAGCCAATTGCAGTCGTTCTGCCTGCTTGGGGAGAAGATGGCGAAGCGCTGCGATTGAATGATGTCACATGACAACCTTGGAAGGCTGGGAGTTTCTCTCCTCTTCTTCCCCTACCTAGGCTTCGGTTCCCTTTCCTTCTCGCAGATTCCGCACGACCTCATTGACAGTTGGAAGAACTGTGAATGCAACATCTCCAACATACCACATCAATCCTGGGTTGTGTCCCCACCCACAAGGCTGAACAAGCCATATCAAAACAAGGTTTGGATATGGAACAGAATGGGAACTCTGTGCTGTAAGTCATTGTTCTCGAGAATGAAAAGCGCTCATAACTAATGTGGAGACTAGGGACAGGTGTGTCAACGTACATGACAATTCAAATGGGTTGAACCCGGCTTCTGGCAAAGGCGAATGGGTGCCTATCAGAGACCTCCAACCCCGACCCGCCGCAAATCCGATGGCGATCACCAACAGACCGAACCGCCCATTGCGAAATCAGGACCACGATGCAGATGGGTACACATTCCCACGAATGATGTTGCGATTGTGGAGGTAAAGTGGTTTCCCTTAGATTCACTGTTGCGTAGTATTTAACAAGAGCTTGAATATTTAGACATGTGTTGGAAGACTGTACGACAACGAGCGGGTCGAAAAGCTGTCCTCCACATGGAAGTATAAACTTCGGCCCACCTCATCGTTTCCAAAGGAGCTTATCACAAACCATGCTTGGTTTATGGAGCCATCATTCCAAGTAGATGCCGATGAAATAGAGGGACACCTGCACCCGAAGAAGATAGGCCTATACTAGCTCAGTTTGATCCCTTTACTTTGTTTGTAAGTTTGTACGGAACCATACTAGAGCTTCGGATCTGATATTTCATCATTAGTTCCCATACCCCAATTGGGAAACACGTGGGAATCTCAATATTGCCCGTGGTCCGCCGGCTGCAGCCGCCGAGTGGCCAAACCCAAATCATCCAAGAAGAACGTTGGACCAGTTCTACTACCCAGGCATTCGGGACACGAGCTCAAGAGACGAAGATCAGACAGTTTCCGAATGGACCGGCAAGAAACCTGGTATCACAGACACAGGCCGACCAAAGGCGACAAATGACAGTCATGTGATCATGATTGATCAGCTCTGGATCTGGGCTCTGGATTCAGGTATCATATCTGTTGCGGTGTGGGAACAGCACATATGTAGGAAGAATTGAAGGATTGAACTGAGGTTGTATTGAGTGAAGCTACAAACTGTATATATAGGTATGTGCCTGTGGGCAGCGCTAGTTCAACGTAGGTAGTCGCAACTCGCTACCGTACAGGTGAGCTGCGATTGCAGATATCGCTACCATACAGGTGACGTGCAATTGCAGATAAGGCAAGAGAGAATCTAAACCGTGACAATGTCACACAGTTGTAGAAAATGACGTTCACCTACAGTCTTGCTAACGGGCATTGCAGATACACTTCTATCATGTTTTCCATCACGAGACTTTGGCGTCGCTGCAGACGCAGAATCACACGATTTTGTCAACGTCCTCATACGATCCGTCGAGCCGGACTATGAGCGTTGTAACGACTTAGTTGAACTAACAGTACTGCTGGTTACACATTCCATCAAAAAATTTCTTGCACAGGATCATGGGAAATATGAGAGTCCCCTTAGTATCTACCAATGGGCTATTACCTCCAAGGTAGGTGGAGTAGCTTTGATTCTCATCTCAAGCCTTCGACTGACCATGGCTATTCAGGCAGCTAAACATACTCAACTATTGGAAGCTTTCGGCAGATTGGAACATTCTGAACGTGTCATAGATCCAGGAGCCGGTGCAATGAACCTCATTCTCAAGATCGCAGACATTCTCGATGAGCTGAACATGTTGCAGCTCGTCTTGACACAAAAACGCAACGTTTTGGGAACATTGCAGGAGCAGCTGCAACGTATGAAGCCTAAGCCACAGGACCGTGGAACAGATGCAAGCTTGGACGTCGATATCAGCCACACCAGAGTGAGGATGATCAACACAGACCACCCTGCTGCGCAGCAATCTAGAACACGCATCCATTGTGAAGCCATTGAGGCGGATATACTGAACATCAACAGCATCGATGGTGCTCAAGCCACAGTCGTTGCGTTGATAGATGGATACGCTGGTCTGCGAATGCGTGAATCTACACACATGTTGGAGATTGGAACAGCAAGTATTGCAAGTCTGAAGAGGGATACAGAACAGATACACCGGATGGTATGTAACATTGTATCGAAGGATGGCAAGCTTTGCTAACACTAGTTCCAGGTGCTGGAATTGCTTGATCTCGAGCAAAAGTCCGCTGGTTTGCAAGAAGCATGTGCTGCAACGACGCAGGCTCGGGCAGCGAACACGCAAGGAAGAGCTGTAATAGTGTTCACAATTGTCACTGTCATATTCGTACGTTAATGTCCATAGCTCAAGCCGTATTCGAGTCTCTTGTTAACAAGATTGTCAAGCTGCCCTTGTCGTTTTTCACCTCGTATTTTGGTCAAAACGTGTCTGAAATGACCGGAAGTACCAGAATCCATCGGCAGCCAAGGTCTGGAAGATAGGTGGTACGTATCACAACACTGTTCCCTGTGTCAAAGTTCGATGCATCATTGTTGAAGTGCTAATTCACTGCTTAATTAGGTCCGATATCCGTCGGCGTAATTCTGATGGCTGTTCTGGCCGCAGTTTTCATCATGTGGATACAACGGAGGGACGTGCGGGTAAAACCCAATGAAGAGTCGGGAAGGAAAGAAGAGTAAAGTATCGGGTTGTTTCTACTCAGTGGGCTTTCATCATCTGCTTACTCAACTTCGCCTCGGTCTGCCCGGATGATCCTATGTCAAACACAAAACATCGCTTTGACAGATGGCCCTCGTTCATCAGCATCAGATTATGCCCAAAATGCCTACCTGAGATTCTGATCCATACACGGCTATCCACAAATGATACATCTTTTCTCTAAAATCTCCACGCTAGGTGCGCAGCTCTCGGGCTCGGAGATCGCATCTTGCTATCGCTGACCTATAGCGACAACCTATTAGAACATCGTGGGGTGCAGTCAATCCAATCCTTGAACGCGACAAAACCATTTACGTGAGACCCGGAGCTCGAATGAACGCCCTAGGAGGGAGCCACACAACGACAAATCCAGCGACCCCTTCACCGCCGGCATCAACGCCCTCGCCTTCCGTGTAGGCTGGATCCGGCCCCAGAACTCGTCGCTCTCGATTTTGATGGCCCGCACGACCGGACACAATATCTGGCCCGTTGTAGATAAACTCGCCAAGTCCTTCGAATCGACGATTCTTACCGATCTAGGCCAAGTAAATGCGCGACCAAACGTCCTCGTCGACACCAAATTGCTCCAAAACTACACTGCTAAATTTGCGAGCTGGTTCAAGGCCAGCGACACGCACTGGCACGGAATCCCCGCCTCCGCAGACTACGCGTCGCAGCGCGGCGCAACGGGGCCGCTGGTGGTGCGACCGTCGACGTTCGCGTGGAGTTACTTGTGTCAGGTTCCACAATGAAAGCATACTGGAGACCTTATCATCTCGGTGCTCGTGGCCAATTTGGTGTTCCTTCAGGCGCTGTGGTTACTGTTCACATTGGGTCTGGGACATTGGATGGCGCGGAAAGATGCTGCGTCGGAGTATTGCGCGGGGTGCGCGGTGAGGTTGGGGGAAGTGCGGGACACGAGCGAGGAGGTGCGGTATGAGAAGGTGAGGGGTGTGCCGAAGTAGATGTCGACGGCATTGGATGGGCGGCTAACGTGTTATGAACTGCGGCGCTGTGTTTATTCCCATCATAATCTCTGCTGCTGCTGGGTCTATTCCAACCTGATCTGATCTGACAATGTGAACATGCAAGCTATCCTTTACTCTAGAAAATCTAGGACTGTGTTTCTTTCTGTAAGGAGATGACTTGGTTGACCAACACTACATCAAATCTGAAATACGTGTATCTTCAACGTCAAACAGGATCTGTCGCCTAGCTCCGGGCATCACTCCGTGGTGCCCCTACTAATATCCGTGCGCATGACCAGTTCCTCGAACTCAATGTCGCTGACTAGAGGCTGTTTCCTACAACTCGGAAGGTCCGTACTTCCCAATCGTTCACCATCGTGCTTTGTTGAATTTGAGCTCCTGAGCCGAAAGACTGACCGCAAGCTACTGCCTATACTCAGGAATATTGGCTGTTGCTTAAAGAAGCGGGGAAAGACGGGTATGCATGCGACCAAGAACCCCAGCCCGACCTCCACATGCACCCACAGCCCCATCATCGTGACACCCCATGTGTAATCCTTGGTGCGGTACAGATCAATGCAGTAGTACATTCGCACTGCTGCGGCGGCGGAAGCACTGGGGACGATTAGCGGATAAAGCAATGCAGTATGCCAGTCGAACTTACAGGACACCGACGAGAAAGACCACTGACACAGCCCATTTCCGGCGCGTCGGCATGTTTAAACCCCAGATCACCACTTGTGGGATCAAAACAAGTATCAAATCGGACGCAGTGTTGATAGCGGCAGCGGCAGTATTAACAGCTTTGCTATCCATACAGTGTCCAGTCAGCACCGTAGGATCCCAAGCTTTTGATCGCGGACTGCACATGAAGATTTCGACAAACATGCAGATCATATAGAATATGACATGCGCCCAAAGCAAAACATGGAAGACCCAATACGAGACGTTGCGGATGCCAGTTGGGACTAAAACGCGGAGACATTGGAGAATAATTGCAGCTTTTATTTGCATGACAACAAGCCCGTAGATTGCGCTTTCGATCATCAGGTACTAGTAAGGTTAGTTGGTTATTGGAGAGTAAATCGGGCGACTAACGTAGGCGAATGGAATAAGGTCCCGGACATGTACGTTCCATTGGTGTTCGCCTGCTCCCTTCATGTTCAACATGATGAAGTTGATGGTATGGTACCCAGCAGTATACATGAGCTAGATGCGGGCGCATTAGCACTCGGTCCCGGGATTCAATTGCAGTGAGTATACCCAGGCAGCGATGATCAAATCTGTTTAAGATTAGAAAGCGCGTTTTTGACTCGCCCTATGTTGGAGTACTTACAATCCTCGATCGCCATTTTCTTCAGGATGACCATCTTCGTGTATATCCGAATCATCACGGCAAATGTTGCTAGGAGAAGCATGCTGATGTTGACACCTAACATCTCTGATCGAAAGTGTGGAGATGCGGAAAAGTCGTGCTCCACCCCTAGCGGAGGTTCAAGGGCGGGTTTGTTCAAGATCATCTCGCGCAAACTGCCTTGAGGAGCCATGTTCAACAGGATCTTTGCGGAGGTAACAAGTTTCAAGTATTATTGTTATTGTTGACGGGAATGGAAGTCTGGAGTAAATTGTAGACTCACTTTGACGAGGGTAGCCTTACACTATGTAGTGGGGCATCAAACACTATCCGGGGATCAACTGAAAGTAGGCGAGGCAGATTGAGCCCCGGTATGCTCACACTGCATGTATTGCTAGCCTGACATGCATGAATATATGGGGGCGTGGCTTGGGGCTGAAAAGGACTGGATGTCATTCGCCCGATCGTCGTACAACGGTTTCTTCATCCAGTTTGACATATTTGAATCTTTTTGCGTCATCACTGCATGTATAAATAGGTGTGCCTCGAAGCACCTTTTCGCTGCCCTGAATGCAGGTAATATCCATAGATCCGTTCGCAAATGGGACAATGAGCTGGCTGAGTTCCGCTGTCGTGACCTCGATATTCGTCAACAGAGACAGCCTGCGATATGCGGGGCCCCGTTCGGTGTCGCAGTTTCTTAGATTGTCGGCCCCGGGCTTTCGTGGATTTGCGCGTTCTTGGGAAGAGCGGGGACGTAGGGTGGGGTCAAGCACTTGAGGTTCGGTCGTGCTTGAGGCGCGCCCGGACCACCGACGAGCGCTGATGCAGCAACACTACTGAAACCTTTGCATTTGACCTCCACGACGAGACGAACGAGCAATCTCCAATGTTCGCTACATCGCCAACATGGTCCGGAAGCTCAAATTCCACCAAAATAAGCTTGATGGACTGAGAGGGAAGAGTGGGCGAACTGAGTGATGGATTGTGAGGCTACGAGGCTCAAAGGGAAGAGCAGAATGACGCTAGTCCAACCTGAGTGGAGCTAAGCCCTCACTGGCTTGGCACCTGCGAACAAAGCTCCTACGCAAGGTTGACCTAAATACCTGTCAGCCTGGCACTTTAGTTCACATGGTACAATGTGGACTGCATCTCCACGTGACTCTTAGTCACTGGCTTACTCATCATGTTGTGTATATAATCGCTCTATGTAGCTCTCTCAATACAACAACCTTCTTCTCACTTTTGCCCTGTCTCCTACATCCGACAATACCTACAAATCAGAAAGGGACACCGCGAAGCAAATGTCCTCCGGCGATACATGATCCAAAACCGCAATGACTATTAAGGTATGACAGCCTTATTACGTTGCTGGAATGCTAGCTAATAGTATGTTTCTGTAGCATACAACCGTCTTTGCGGTTCCCTTCGACACCTCGCTCATCGTCTCAGCTTTCTTGCTCCCAACGACCCATACCGCCTACAACTCGAACAAGTGTTGTTAAACAAATCTGGGCATCCTAAACTCAAATTTGCGCCTATCGCGGATTGGGCATAAAGGACCGTGTCCGCATTTGCGCGCCGACGACTTCCGGTCGTGATGTCGCGGCTTCATATGGCGGATACAATCCAGGCCGCTGTCAAGATGATTGAGCAGGGACACGTTCGGGTTGGAACAACGACGATATTTGATCCTTCATATCTTGTTTCTAGGAGCACGGAAGATCACATCACTTGGTCGCATGGCAGCAAGATCAAAACGAATATCTTGAGATGTCATAACCGGCTCGATAACTTCGACATCATTCCATAAATGGTCGCTCGATGTTCGTGCAAACTTCGCATTGCGACCAAGGTCGTCAGAGTCATCGCCAGAATTGTGTGTAGAGGTTGGACCATAAGGTTGTGAGAGATAGGTGCTGTTTGGCGCGCTCGGTATGCGCCAAAGCCTTTACAGCGCAAACTGCCAGAGTTGCGTGGAATGAGCAACAGAAGTTCATTGCAGTGGAACACCGAGCTTGGTGAGGAAGGTGTACTGGCGGAAGACGACGCCGTGCCAGACCCAGGAATAAACGACGATCAACGAGGAAGATCAACGAGACACACACCTCCGCCCAAAACACTGTTATGTGTAGACTGATACTGTCTTTGGTTCCTGCGACCAAGCAAAGCAAATAGCATGTTTTAGCCATACCCGTGCATGGTTTTCGGCCATTCGGCTACGTGGCTCCCCTGATTTTTTTTTTCATATTCCAGCTAAGCTTATTTAGCACCACAGTTGAAGACCCATGGATGTAATAGAACGAAGGAGCTTAGGGTAGTTGATGCCATTGGAATCACGAGCGCTGAATAGTATCGTATCCATCCTATTTAAGCCGTGGAATCCGACTTCTTGCACCACACATATGATGATTTCATCATGACTCATGAAGTTCATAAGGTGTGTGTTTCACCGATCGCAACACGGGGCTTCAACAAGAGCTTCTGCACGACACATGGCTTTCAGCGGTTGCTGCGCCGCGTTGGCAACAGATCCTATCGCTGCGTGGTCCTGAAATGACATCTGTGCCACATGACCCAATGCTATGGCTAAATTGAGTATCCAGTGTCGTGGCACAGCACACGAAGTATAGCTTGACGCCATTTCATGCCTGTATATATGTGAGTCCGTTTAGTGAACGGTAACAGCCCTCTACCTATGCATTTCTTGCCTGCTCCCTCAACCATTTCTTGTAACGGTACAGAAAGGCCGACCTTGTGTACCGCTCCGTATACAAGGTATTTATACCGTCACATTTCTGACCTTTGTTTGTATCTCTGCGATTTGATTGCGACGCGAGCGAATGATCCATCGTGCTTTGTGGAAGCACGAATGAAGTGCAGCTATGAGCAACAAGACAGACCAGAGTCGTGTTCAAAACTCAAATGAAGTGGCACCAAGCGACAACGGAGTCCAGTATCTTCACGGGCTACGATTCTACCTCTTCATAACGGCGTAAGCTTCTGATACTTTGATTTGGCCACACGTAAATCAAAATCAGGATCACCGTTGCCCTCTTCCTCGCAAATCTCGAGATTCCAATCGTCACAACATCTCTTGTTGTTATTACTAATGACTTCCACGGCTTTGAGCGCGGCTCCTGGATCATATCGGCATACCTCCTCGGCTTCGTGGGTGTACTGCCCCAACACCTTGATCTATCGACTCTTGGCTGACAGTATGCAGCAATGGTCATCATCATTTCAAAGCTCAGCGATATCTTCGGCCAGAAACCAATGTTCCTGGCTGCCATCACTACCTTCATGATCTTTTCCGGAGCATGTGGCGCAGCGCAGTCTCTAACTCAAATGTAAGTACTCTCGTATGCACCACCTACGATAGCAAGAGTAACGTGTGCCCGTAGGATTATCTTTCGAGCCTTTCAAGGGTTGGGAGGGAGAGCCTGCTTCGCCATGTGCTCCGTCATTAGCATGGATATTGTTCGCAGGTGCCAAGCCAGTGAGGGCTTAGCTCCACTCAGGTTGGACTAGCGTCATTCTGCTCTTCCCTTTGAGCCTCGTAGCCTCACAATCCATCACTTAGTTCGCCCACTCTTCCCTCTCAGTCCATCATATATAGTGCCCAAAGAAACGTATACCATGCTGGTCGCTTTCATCGCAATGGTGTGACGGTTTATGAGGAACGTGTGTCACGTGTGCTGCGTGCGGTGGTCTGGCGCTGCTTCCTCCCTTATTGAGCACCTCTTACCTCAACAGTATCGTAGATACGTCATGTAAACAGACCCTGCTGCCTGCCTTCTGAGAGGTCCGCGCAAGCAGAACAACAGAACAACAGAACAATACACTTCAATTAAATTGCATTCTCACACCGCAACAAATGGTTTATGCTATTTCACTCATGGTCGGGCCCATTCTGGGAGGCATCATTTCCCGGACGTACTGGAGATGGATCTTCCTTCTCAATCTTCCAACAGCTTTGCCAGCTTTGCTTATCGTCTTTTGGTGTGTTCCCCGTGGTTTTCCGTATCACGGCAGGCCCAAGAGGTTCAAGCAGCTCTCTCACGTGTGTGATATGGAAGGAGAATGAAGGACTGAGTTGATTGTATAGCTATGAATGAGGGAAGCTATATATATGTGCAGAAAGAGAGAGCGTAGGGATAACCCTGCTAGCGTGCAACAAGCTCATGTCCAGAGCTACTGTGAAGAGGGTGGACTTTCTTGGGAGTGCCTTACTGCTGCTTGCGACTCTTTCGCTCGTTCCGGCCGTGGAAGAAGCAGGCCTATCACATGGCTGGCGATCTGCTTTTACCATGACCTTGCTGGTAACTTCGGAAATACTATGGATCTTGTTCTTCCTGTGGGAGCGGCAGGTTACACGGAACAAAGACATGGCCGGAGTTACTGAGCCTGTGTTTCCATGGAGGTTCGTTCAGAACCGTGTCTTTGTCGGCATGCTGTTGTATGTAAGCTGTCAGCCTGGCACCTCAGTTCATACGGTACACATGAACTGCATCCTCACGTGACTCTTAGTCACTGGCTTACTCATCATGTTGTGTATATAATCGCTCTCCATAACTCTCTCAATACAACAACCTTCTCCCTCTTTTTTGCTGTCTCCTACATCTGACATAAGCTAGAAGGGATTGTACGATATCTACTGACCCAACATAGTAACAGAATATTCTTAGGCAGCTGTTGGTTCTGCACTATCTTCCAACTACCACTGAGATACCAGGTCGTGCATGGTACTTCTGCACTCGGAGCAGGCCTTCGCACCATGCCCTTCATTGCCTCAGCGCTGTTCTCGTCGGCGATCACAGCCGCTTTAGCTAAGAAAGGAAATCCGCCTTTGTACCTCGTCATCGGATCGGGTATACTTCAAGTCTGTGGTTTCAGTCTTTTGGCCAATATTCCACCTTCTACGGTCATCACTGCCAGACAATATAGCTACGAAGCCCTGGCTGGATTTGGATGTGGCTCCAGCATTTCGTTGTTAGTGCTTTTAGTACCCTTCTCGGTACTTCCCAGAGACACGTGTAAGTCCTCCTCAGCTCAGACTTTCTCAGACATGATAGGGCGGCTAACTCGGTGATCTTGCAGCTGTCGCAATGGGAGCTGTAATGCAATTCCGACTAATGGGTGGCGCAGTCACCCTTTCCATCATCAACACTGCACGTGCCGCCTATTTACGATCCACTCTGAACGACCTCTTGACCGCACACCAAATCACCCAAATTCTCGAATTTGCTCCGTCGGTCAACGCATTTGACCCCGCGACCAAACATGTCGTTGGTATCAAGCTAGCCGACGCTTACAATCTGCAAACAAAGATTCTGGCAGGTGTAGCGGGCGCACAGGTCTTGTCGTCATTGCTGATGTGGCAAAAGAACCAAATCACGGTTTAGATCTTGCATTGTGCTTCTAATTTAGCGCCAGAGGAGACAAAGGTAGCCTTGCTAACCGTTATCATCGCGCCTCTCGAGGCGTTTTGTCAATCTGTTCTTATACTTCAGGACTACCCTTATGAGTAAGGTCACTTGTTCATTTGTGCCGCGTAACTCTCAGATCAAGGGTGCAGGGTTATCCAGGCCTAACGCTTCATTACGGCGTAACTTGTTAGTATATATATTATCCATATTGCTGACCAACTGTGCCGCACTTACTTTGCATCACCTGAGTTGCGGGCCAGGCAGGACCTGCATGATTTGAAAGAACATTTAACAATTGAGAACGTGCAGCGTCTCTCCTCTTCCACTTTCATTTCCAACGGGCTTGAGATTGCCAAAGTACAGTCATCTTGTTTCTCAACTCTGATCATTGTTCACTACACCAAAGAACGATGGACACCATCATAATCGATTTGCCTCTTTGGAACCTCCGCTCTACATTCAATGTGAGCTTTGTAGTGCTTTGCATCACCACAATTGTTCTGAGAGAATGTGCCAAAACTCGCAGGCGGCTAAGGTTGGGCGCCCGCGCTCCAGCGGCGTTCTCACGTTTCTTGCTAGGTCAGTGACCATTTGTCGATGTTGTTCAGTGTTATATCGGCCTGACAAGTATTGCAATAGTCTTCGGAATCTCTCCCGACATGATTCAAGCCCGGCGCACCAACACGCTTCTCGAATGGCATCGAAAGATCCTAAACGTACCAGGACAAACCGTCGAACTCCGCATGTTGGGCAGGATTATGATTCTGACCGAAAACATTGAGAATGTTCGTGCTATTATGTCGACTCAGGTAATATAAAAGTTCCAATGTTTAATGCCCACTTTACTTACCTCGCGCAGTCTACCTGTTTTGGGAAGGGCGCAACATATCACAAAATCTGGAGTAGCTTCACGCGAGATTCGATACTGACAAGTAAAGTCGTTCTTCACCGTAATAAACCACTTGACTGATTTGTGACAGCCGACGGACACGCCTGGCATACCAATCGAAGCCACCTTATTGCGCATGTAGATGCCCCCATCCTGAGAAAATTCACCGCTAAATTGGTGTCAGACTGGAAAGATACGCCCCACGGACTACGTTGTGACAAAACGACACACCCAAAATCTCATTCGCGTCTTGTCCGACGGCAAGCCCCATGACACCCTCAACCAACTAAACCGGTTCGCCATCGACGTCGTATCGGACATATTCTACGGCAGCTCTACCAACACACTTCTTACCAACGACCAAAGCTTGAGAGATGCGATTCAGCACCATAAAAACGTAAATACGTGGAGGTTGCTGTTTGGGTAAGTACCGGGCTACATGAACTTTAACTCCGCCATCGTCATACTAATCGTGAGCTAGCAAGATCGGAGCCTGGATACCGCCCGACCGAAAAGCCTGTAATGTCATTGATACGTACTTAGACAGTGTCTTTCACTCCTTCTCGTTGGAAGGCCCCGACAGCCCGGAAGAGCGAGATCGAAAAGCCCAAACGCTCTTAGGCGTGTTGATTGCGCAGGGTGTACCGGAGAAGGTGCTGAAGGACCAACTGGCGGCGGTCCTTGTTGGCGGGAGGGTATGAATGATGACATCGCTAACCACCGTCAGGGCTGATAGATAGTTGTAGGATTCCGTCGCTATCATTGTTACATGGGCACTTTATGAACTCGTCCGCCATCCCAACATCATGCGCGAGCTTCGTGCCGAAATATCGACAACGTAGGTTGTTTCCCTTCGCGTGTTCTGAGGAAGAAAGCTCACGTAAAGCTATAGCCACGGGAAATCAGATCCGCCAGGTCCATCTGAACTTGAAGGCATGGAGTTGCTTAACGGGATTGTGCAGGAAACTATGCGTGTGCACTCGTCGGGTATGGCAAGTTGGATGAATGCACGGAACATGCCACTGACAGTCGGATTTCAGTCGGACTCAATACCCGTACCGCACTCAAGGACTGCGCGCTACCAACCGGCGGTGGTCCAACGGGCAAATCTCCAATAGGTGTCCTCGCGGGCACAGCACTGGGTACGTCGAGCATCTTGATCGAAACCGTGGCTGGGGGCTCTTCTTGAAAACGCAACTAATGTAAGACAGTCATGTGTCTTGACAGCATACAACGACGTCCGGACATATACGGGCCCGACGCTAACGAATTCCGCCCGCACCGGTGGGATAACAAGTGGAAGCCGGATCCATGGACGTTCTTTCCGTTCAACCTCGGAACGCGAACGTGCTTGGGGAAGAACCTGGCGGTGATGGAAGTGAAGTTTGTACTATGTCGGCTAGTGCAGGCTTTCAGTAGCATTGAGATGGTGGAACACATTGGTGGAGAGGTGGTGGTTGTCAAAGCGGAGGAGCGGGAGAAGATGAAGACGAAGCTGGCTTTCAATACGAAGCCAGCGGAGGTTGTGTGGTTGAGATTTAAAAAGTAGTGGATTTTTCACAGCGTAGCAGAGCGGTCTTTGCGCACAGCTCTGAGCGATATCGTAATCCTGATGAGATAGCGAGCGTGGTCAACACGCGCTTTCTGCATGCATGCCCTTGAACCGCAACTAGTGCACGGCCTTCGTAACATGACCGTGGAAAGAAGAATCTACATCGCCAGCTCTTCATCACGGATCTCCAACCACGTAATCGTAATCTTTCTGAAGTGGTACAATGACCCCTTGATAGAATCTTTCCCGAAAGTCGTCATCGTCGAGACTGTACACAGTGCCTTCGAAGTTGCAGTGTATACACCGACGAGCCGCGTTTGCGTAATTGGGGAGTTCTCGCTTATGTATGTCTTCAACCAAACGGTCAGCTATGAGATAGTCTGTCCAAAGTGTATGGTTTCCTTGATCGTCAAGATCATCCGATAACGCGAATGTGCGCAACGGTTGCCCGTGAGATACCTCGAGCAAGGCCACTCCGAGAGCGAATACTGTAGCGTTCTTGATGATGCGATGGTTGCTGCGGTGCGGGGTAGACGCGTTGAGTGATGTGAATCGTTTTGAGATATATGGCTGATCAGCAACGGATGGTTCCTGACTTTGGGCGAACAAAGAGATATCTTTTGTACTCCAATCTCCAGTAAGCCATGGGGTATCATACAATTGCAGCACCGCATTGGCTAACACAAGTGCTATGCTGCATCTGTAGTAGGTCAGTATCAGCACGACAGGAGATATATACGCACATGCTTTTGTTTGATATTGAATTTCGTCCCAGACTGATGGTCTATGATTTCTTGTAATGTAGTGCGCTGCTGTAACAGTTCCGAAGTCTTGGGCAGCGTCGCAGCGTGAACATGATGCTTGACATCCATGTCATCTAGGATGCCCATACAACAAGCCGTTTGATGATCGTTCTTTAACAGTTCGCACAGATCTTCAATCCTCGTAGCTTGGACTACACACTGGGTCCATGATGCTTGGACATCAAAAGTAGAAGGGACTACGATTTGGGGAATGGCCTGAGTGTGCGGCACCAATCTACGTTGACAAGGTCAGCGACCGAGCATCGACACTCGTGTCAGGAGTATGGTTTGAAGATAACAATAATTACTGACAAAGTATTGGCTACTACTGACGGCTCAACGTCGACTGCTCGCCAGGACCAAGGAGCACTCGACGCTTCCAACCCCATTTCGGACGATAACACCAGATGGAATTGAACCGCACGTTTCGTATCATCCTTGTGTAATGATAGACGTAGGTTGGCTTCATGTATACAGTGGCAAGCACATGGTGATGACCAGCGCGAGTTGAGACTAGCATAAAGGTGCTCAGCATATTCACGACAGTACTTCCGGTAAGCAGTATTTGCTTTGCGCCTTCGATCGAATCGCAAAGGCTCTAGAGCCATAGCGCCCGAGGTCAAGGAAGCGATGCGATCTATATCGTCTTGCAGAGACGACAGCAGCTGTCGATATTTGTCGGATTTGAAACCGCCTCGGATACGGTTGAGTGGGTTCCTGAAGAAGTTTGTTCGAGCTTGTGTGTCGACAACTCCAACATCAGAAACCCATGACGGCTGTGAGGGGTTAAATAGGTTCTCAAGTAACATTGGGAACTCACCTTGAGCTTTTCGTCTAGTTGCAGCTTATGCCCGAATAAATTCACCTTTTTGTGAAGCTGCTTGATTGATGACTTGAATGGTACGTAACTGTTTCCAAGGCGACTTCTTATTCCTTTGATCAAATCAGGGTCATCCCAAGCATGTTGATCGATATCCTCTAGCAAACAAAACAGCTGCGAATCTGAGAGCGCGAGCGGGCTCAAAAGTTCTTCCAGGGAGTTTCTGTATATTGCCAAACTCGTCGCAAGTGACGCATGTAGATATTCGAATATCGTCTCGTACTTTCGCATACTTTGAATTGTAGATACCTAAAGTGCGTCAGATCCAAGCTTCCATGTGCCACGCTGTGAAAAGTTTACTCCATCCGAATAATGCTCCAAGGCCACTACCAAGAGTGGGAGAGAACCGAGGACCACTCCTGCAATCTCGAAGCCAGACATGTTCGTGCTCGATAGACGCCTGGCAAGGAAACTGCGGCCGTTGTTGGCTCATCGTCGTTGGTCTGTGCACAGCGGGGTCGCTTCCGCCACCACAGCCTGACAGTGTCTCCACCTTACGAAGTACAATCAGATCCGTCATACATCGTGTCCGCTCTTCAGCAACATCATTCATTCATGGAAGACTCCGTGCAGCCTCCATCCATCGCACAAGCTCATTTCAGGTGTGTGGACGCATTCCATGACCTGCTGAGCGAAAAAGGTCTACATCACGAGCCATTGAACCTCGACGCGCGACCAATTCACGATGCATTCAACAAGTATAAAGTCTGGGCCGGAAACATGGGCGCCATGCACTCGGGCTTGCAATGGAAGAAGTCATTAGACTATCGCTTGAGGGAAGCTTCGTTCTACAAAACACAGGTTGTGAAGTTGGTCTCAAAATATCTGAGCGTGTATCTAATTCTCATCCAGGTGCTAAGGCTACTCGAAGATCTGAGAATCAATGTGCGTCGTGCTTTTCCGAACCTGCGATTCGCCGGTGGCTCAAACACTTACTAAGACTTTTCTGGGACTGCAGGTAGAAAAAGGTGCGGAATTCGAGGAGTAAATATTAGTGGATGCCTAACGTCCAGGCAGCCCTATCGCGTATTACTAATTCTGATTCACGACCTAGTACGGAGTCAAATGTTGGGGCGGGCGAAGGGCCCGCCACTGATCTTTCAGACGACGACTCCCCTTGGGAAGTGTCATCCGATTCGGATCAAAGTCGAGAGCATGGCGCCACGCGTACTAGCAACCACAAGCTCCCTTCGACGCCAAACGTTCCGAACCTATCCGCAGAACCTACTTCAGGGGTGGACTTAGTTGATTTCATCGTCTGCTGCCTTTGGAAGTTGCCTATCAGGCGTCCAGCGCCACTCGATAGGATGCGTGAAAGCGAATTAGCCGATGCATCCTACTACAACCATTTTGATATCCTGCATGTGAGGAACAAGTTTCCCATGCTAGAGCGGGTAGTTGCAGTACGATTGGGCAAAGCGATATCGAGGCGGCGGCAACTTTTACGCTACCGGAAAAACCACCACAGCGCTCTAGAGGACAAGCGTGTGACCACTGGACGACTAGTAGTTGACTCCAAATCCGTGGCAGGACGAGCGAAAATAGGGCTTTCTCCTAGCGAAGCAGCATCAACACGCTACACACATGATACCAAGGCGACTACGTTGAAGCTCGAAACGCATAACCAACTACCGATCACGCTAGACACTCTCTATGCCCCATCCACGTCCACTTCTACAGCCTCTGAAGCTACGGTTGAAAGTGGCAGCGAGATGCCTCTCACATTCCCTAGCCGCCCTCGAGGAGACGATGGTATTGCCTTGCAGATGTTTGTATGTCCTTATTGCCAAACTATCCAATCGATTCCAACAGAACGAAAATGGAAGTAAGTACACCAAACACCGTTGTTGTCTATTGACTAACGACTCAGAAAACATGTGCTTTCAGACCTTCAGCCTTATGTATGCACCTTTCCCGACTGCTCGTTACATGAACACATATTCGAGACGCAAAGCGAATGGTTCTGTCACGAAGCACAGTTTCATCGCCTCACCTGGTCCTGTAATACCGCAGGTCATGAAACATTTAACGAGACAAGCAACTTCCTTCACCATATGAGATCTGCTCACCAGAATTGTATTCGAGCGGAACAGCTTCCTGCCTTGAAGCACGTCTTTCAGCGCGCTACAAGTTCTCCTACCGGTGATTGTATGCTGTGTGGGAAGGCATCCACTTGTCTCAGATCGCATGTTTCGCGACATCTTAAACAGCTCGCCCTATTTGCGATACCCCAAAGCCACTACATAGCATCATCTGATGCGGAAAACGTTGATTCTGAACTAGCCCAGCGCAGCCCTGCTCTATCCTTGAAGTCTCGCGATTCAGGCAGTGATCTGAGTTTCGCTTCTGATGACGAAAGTCCCCAAGTGCAATCGAAGAGAGTGCAACAGGAAGCGATACTGACCAAAGACTCGGTGCCTCCACTTCTAGGGGGTGATACAGAAGACGCAACGTCCTGGGATTTTACCACGCCTAAGTTCCAAGAGGCCCGGGCAGCTATGCATGAAAACGACAACACTGAGCCAATTGATTATGTCGATCCTGCGGAAGCATCTACAGCGCCACTTCCCGGACCCTTCGGTCTTATTTACGCCGAAAACATGGACGTAAACGTAATGAATCCGTTCCATCAGCAAAGACCGTTGTGCGGAGCATCCCTTGGTGCGTTTAGTAGAGGCAAGCATCTTCCTCCTGTCAGTCTCGGAGGTATCATAGAAGTGGATGGCGAGCCATTCGGTCTTACTGTACATCACCTTCTTGATGACCCGAGCGACGATGAGAGCGAAGACGAAGAAATCTTCAATTCAGGCCAAGAACTGCGTGCTACACTTCTTAAGCTTCCTGACAGCTCTGTTCCTGAAGCACAGACAACAGAACAAGGACATGTTGAGTTTCAGTCTTCCGGAGTCGGTAAAGGATCGGTGGCTAGAGAAGACACCACAGCGCAGGAGCCAACAACCCCATTTCAGCACACCAAAAACGCTGCAAACCCTGACCTATCTTCCAACTTACATGAGCTTACCGATGATGAGAGAATGTCGGGGGCCCAATCTTCTGATGCAGAGGACTTTGACTCTGAATCAAATGGATCGGTAGTCGCTCTTGGCGATCAAGCCGGTGATGTTCCAGGAATTCCTGTCGGGGAGGGGAATGGCATCATTATCACCCAGCCCGCCATAGACGACGTCGATGAAGACTCCTTCCCCAACGACGAAGATAGAGACGAGGATCATACTCTTTTCCATACTTACGGCCACGTGCATGCGTCGTCTGGAATCAGGAGATGGAAGCGCAATGGGATTACACATGAGATTGATTGGGCACTCATCAAGATAGAGCCGAATAGGCTACAGCCGTACAACGTGGTTCAAGGAGGACGAAGATTCTTACCTGGCCCCAGGACAGACCCGCCTCCTGCGCTAGAAGAGCCGGTGAACCGCCGACACTATAGCCCAGAGGAAGACGAGTATCCTACAGAAGTCGCCGACGACGACTCTCTTGGTGGCCTTCACGTACATTGCTTCGGACGTACTACTGGCCTTCAAGGAGGCACCATCACTCCTGTCAGAAGGCATGTACGCACCTATCGGCGATCCACATTTTCTCTGGCGTGGGCCGTTACTGGAGGCTGTAGGTCATCTTCCACCACCCCAATCTCTCAAAACAAAACCTAACAGCACATAGTCGGATTAGGAGGCGATACAGGCGCATGGGTCATCGACGACCGCAGCCGCGTCTGCGGCATTGTTTCGGCCTGGGATCAACGCCTTAAGTTGGCTTATATTCAGCCCATGCAAGTCGTCCTCGAAGATATCAAGCGCACACTGGGAGCTACGGAAGTCTGTCTACCTGGATCCAAAGCTTCAAAGGTGTTCGTGGCGAAAGCAAGTAAGGCTCGGAGCTCCAAGCATCAAGAATTTCATGAGGCGCTCAGAGTCTACATGAAGGATGCTTCTTTGGGGGACGAACAACAGCCGCCCATACCAGTCAAACAGAGCCAGAGGAGGCTTAGCCGCCAACCTCCTCCTAAACTTCTACAGTATGGAGAACCAAGATACGAAGGCGAAGAAAGCCCCGAGGAAGTATCTTCTGAAGAGGAGGAGGTGACGGTGGAGGAGGATGATATCGTCATCTACGCTGAATAAGACGCCCACGGTCGACCACGCGCCCTCATCGGCTCTAAAGACGGGCAGGGAAGATGTTGATGTTGATAGTGGCAAAATGCATCTGCAGGTAAATTCTGGAGGCCGGCTGTCCGGAATATCAGGTTGAAACTTGACACATGAGGTGTGATTTCTTTTAGAGTCGTTCTTTGTATACCTACATCGAGTCCGCAATGATAGTGCAACGTAATGGAGACACGCCAGCGCACGCACATTAATAATCTAATTCACGCCGCATCGCTAGCCTCTGGAATAATCATCAGCTAGCGATTTACGTAGCAGCGATGTCCCTTATGTTTGTATCATACATACCCTCCGCCCACTATTAGTTCCTCCATTCTTTGCTTGCAGGACACAAGAATGAAGTTTCTGTAATGACGACGTTGTTTCCGTTCGTCGCCGAGACTTGCAGCCCGTAAGGAACTATGAATATAATACAAATTAATGGACACCAGGGCAAATGTGACATTATCTCATACCCGGAGACGGGGTACTAGGCTTAGACCTGCAATTAGCGGAAGCACAGACCTATGTCAGAATGCTACTTCACAAGCCATACGTATTCGAGCATGAACTTTAAACCTCGCTACTCTCTGTATACCTTTCTAAGCTCGCTCGTTCTAACCACATGATTAATGTTATTTGCTTGCAATATACGCTATGCGTAGCTGAGTGAAGGCTCACTACGCCTAGTAACGCAAAGAGCGAGTATTTATCAACATAGAGAAACGTTAACACGAGAACTATCAAGTTTTCAATGACACACGCTTTCTCGAAGAACTGTTCTGACGACACTTCTATATTGCTGCTCTCGTGTCCGTTGATTGCTTGTTGGGGGTACATGAAGTTGCAGTGAGTGGGCGCGTAAGACTCACTAATGATGCCTAGTGTATACATGGAGCTGTCTTAAATGAGATAGAGGGACATGCAGGAGCTTCCATCCCACTACCATGCTTCGTGGCCTCAAGGGCTTTGTAGACAATCTTGTGGGTCGAATTCCACAATCTATTAAGTATTACAACGGGGAAGGACGTCCAAAAGCGTTGATCGCATAAACTTACGCACCAGTGGCCTCCTATGAGAATGATCATACGGGCAAAGCACGCTGATTGTTAGATACTTCTGTACCAGTATCACAGCATGAACACAAGCATCGTGATATATGTGAACATTCTCAGGTGATATTTTTACACGACATCACTAGCAGGCTGACCTGAACTCCTAACTTTTCTCCGAAATAGCTTCCTCAGCGAATCTATGCTTGAGAACAGCAACATCGCCTCACTATATCACATCTATCCACCACATGAGTAAAGAAAAACATGTCGCAAAGGAGCGAGATCCGTCCTCCCTGCACATCTCGACTGTAAACACCAGATCATGCAAGTGGGATATCGCGCGAAAACATCAGACGACGATAGGAAAGAAAACATGGGTCCCAACCTTACCGGCAAGACTTCTAACCGACCGAGATGCACTTGATGTCGAAGATCAAGTCGGCGTTGGCGGGAATGTCGGGTGGTGCGCCCTTCTTGCCGTAGGCGAGTGCGGCGGGGATGGTGAGACGACGCTCGCCGCCGGGGGTCATGCCCGCGACACCGACGTCCCAGCCCTTGATGACCTGGCCGACGCCGAGCTTGAAGGAGAACGGCTTGCCCTTCTTGTTGGCTGCGGGAAGTATTAGAATGAGTCCTCGTCACGTCATGTCAGTAGGGATGGAAGTGGGAACTCACAGTCGAAGACCTTGCCGTTCTTGAGCTTGCCGATGTAGCGCATCTCGACGCGGTCACCCTTCTTGGCGGCCTTGCCCTTGCCCTCCTTCTTGTCATCGATGGTGACACCGCTGACGTTGCGGGGGCCCTTTGCAGCGGGCGCCTCCTTCTTCGCCTCTGGCTTGGCGGCGTCGACCTTTGGCTTTGGTGAGCCTGTGGGGCCTAACTCGAGGTTCTTTGCAAACTGTACCTTCTTCTTGTCGCTGCTGGGAGCGTCGGTGGCCTTCTCAGCCTTCTTGGAGGGCTCCTGTGCGCCGGCGGTGGCCTGGCCGTCGTTCTTCTTCAGCTTCTTGGCGGCCTTCTTGCTGAGCTTCTCCTCGCCGTTGGTCTTGCTGATGAGGTCATCGAGGGTAGCGTCGTCCTCGGACTCGGCGGGGCGCTTCTTGTTGGCCTTCTTGCTGGCAGCGACGAGCTTGGGTGGCTCCTCGTCGTCGATCTCGGTGATGCGAGGATCGTCGATGTTGTCCAGCTCGTCGTCCTCGGACTCGTCCATCTCGTCAACGTCGAGCTCGTCTTCGTCCGAGCCCATGTCGTAACCGAGAGCGGCTAGACCGTCGTCCTCATCCTCGTCCTCGCTGTCGTCCTCGGGGAATGCGACATAGTTGCCGGTGACGTAGATGTCGTGGGTGCCGGTGACGGAGAGGTAGACCTCTTCGCCCTCGCGGACGGTGATGTCGAGGGGCTGCTGGAAGTGCTGGTATTGTGTTAGGGTGGTAGCGCATGTGGGGTCTGGTGGGTCTTACATTCAGAGGGTTGAGCGTACACAGGACGAACTCCTCGGGCTCCTCGTCATCCTCAAGCTCCGAGGAGTCGTCGTCGCTGATGTCGTCCTCGGTGATCTTGGCC
Source organism: Ophiobolus disseminans (assembly GCA_010093685.1). Lineage (NCBI taxonomy): Eukaryota > Fungi > Ascomycota > Dothideomycetes > Pleosporales > Phaeosphaeriaceae > Ophiobolus > Ophiobolus disseminans. The sequence goes on along the minus strand of MU006236.1, from coordinate 26,545 downwards.
TTGCCCTTTGACTTGCCGTTGACGCCGTTGGTTAGGCTGGTGTCGACGTCCATCTCGTCGGCCTCGAGCTCTTGCTGCAGCTTCTTGCTAAGTGCTGCCTGCTTGGCCTTCTTTGCCTTTGCCTTGTCGCTGGGGCCGCCGTTCTTCTCGTCCTCGCTGTCATCCTCGTCGGAGGTGTCGAGCTCCTCCTCGGGGAGTGCGCCGGCCGCGCGCAGTTTGGCTGCAATGGCCTCGATGTCTTCCTCGTCGTAATCCTCATCATCCTCGTCGTCGCTGTCGTCCATGCCCATGGGCACACGGATGAGCTTCAATGTTGCGCGCATAGGCTGATCTTCGCCGTCTTCGGTCTGAGGGGCAGCGGAGGGGTCGATGGCTGCCATGGTAATGCGGAACTAGGTCATATCAGAGGAAAGCTCGCTATGCAGCGGCTGCGACGAATTATGCGCTATAAAACACAGTCGCAGATGGGATTGATTGGCAAGACCAAGAGCCCGAAGACACTTACAGCAGTGGACTCATCGTTGGCCGCCAGAATCGGGAGAGAGCCGCACGGGACCTTCTTGCCCCAGACTCCGACAGGAATTGCGTTGGAGGACGACATGTTGAAAGTTTCAAAGCTTGCGCTTGGCGTAAGAAAACTTTTCAGGGTTGTGAATAAAACCTCGAGGGATATTGTCGATGCTCGTGGTGTTGCGCAGCTCGAGGACAGCTGGGTGAGCAGAGTTTATGCGAGGTGCAGGAAAACGAGGACAGCGGGTGGAGAGGCCTGAGAAAAGTTCCGCCAAGATATGCACTTTCTTCACTAGCGCTGCTGACCGCCCGGCAAAACAGAAGTAGCGACCCACCCGATCCCGTGCTAGCGTGACGACGCGCGCGCCACAGTCCGAGGCACGCGCTCCACCTCCACCATCAACCCCATCGAACACCAGCGACATGCGACAGCCCCGCGAATCATGATAATAGCCTCGATGAATGCTCTGGATCCACCCGGGACGTACTCACTGCACACGTGACCATGGGCTCGCGACTGGAGAAGAACAGCGACTCGGTGCGCAAGCGCATCGCGAACCACACCTTTGACGGCGAAGACGGGGAGGAGTACAAAGGCTCGGCGTTCGGGGGCTTCACCGACTACTTCAGACGGAAGAAGATCAAGCTGCAGAACCTCGACGCCGATCTCCGATCCCAGGCAGGCGACAAACCTCAGATGTTCAATGGAATCGTGGCTCACGTGAACGGCTACACCCAGCCATCGCTCAACGACCTCCACACACTCATCGTCCAACATGGCGGCGGCTTCATGCAATATCTGGATGGCAAGACCACCGTGACCCACATCATCGCGAGCAGCCTCACCCCGAAGAAGGTGGTCGAGTTTAGAAAGTACCGCATCGTCAAACCGGCGTGGGTGGTAGACAGCATACAAATAGGGAAGCTTTTGCCTTGGACCAAATACCGCGTGGTGGACGAGGGCGAGAAGCAGAATGTGCTGGCCTTCGACAAGGGCAAGGTGCTCAGCCAGGCCAATGTCAGGCCGAGGGGCTACCGAGATCAGTCGGACGCGAGTTGGTACACCGGCCAGTTGATGAGCAGCCAGGCCGGGTCGTCGAGTACGCCGACGCCCAGTGGTACTGTGCGATCTCGCTTCTCCAAGCAACGACTGCCGACTCCAGATGATGAAATTGACGACACTGACGATCCTCCACCCTCGCACCAGTCTGAAGGTGACCCTATTGACCATGCACCAGCCAAGTCGAATACGTCGCTCAAATTAGTCACCCCACCCAAGACAAGCCCGACCATTGCGGCACAACAGGACCCATTCGAAGACAAAGAGCTCGATGCTGCAGCACAAGAATTGCACGACAGCCTCTATGCCGACCCGATGCCTCCTCCGGCGCAACCAGCGCGCGGGTCTTTTGCCGATGAACGAGAGATGGACTTCATAATCGCAGCCAATGGAGCACCACCCGACGGCAGACAGCTTACTGCTGAGGAACACAACGCCATCTTACTTCGCGACCCCAAGATCCGAAAGTCGACCGTTGTCGATCCCAACTTCCTCGAGCAGTACTACCGCGAATCCCGCCTACATCATCTGTCAACCTGGAAGGCCGACCTCAAATCCCAGCTGCAAGCTTTGGCGAGCGAGAAGAGCTCAACTCAGAAGGCAAAGCAAAAGCGCCCAGCTGGTGCCAGAAGGTACATTCTCCACGTCGATTTTGATAGCTTCTTCGCTGCTGTCAGCTTGAAGAAACATCCGCAGTATAAAGACAAGCCGGCCGTGGTAGCACATGGTCAAGGTAGTGGTTCCGAGATCGCCAGCTGCAATTACCCAGCACGCAAGTACGGTGTGAAGAACGGCATGTGGATGAAGCGGGCCCAAGAGTTGTGTCCAGACTTGAAGATCCTGCCCTACGACTTCCCGGCTTACGAGGAGGCCAGTAGGGCGTTCTATGAGGCTATTCTGGCCACCGACGGGCTTGTGCAGAGTGTCAGCATCGATGAGGCCTTGATTGACGTTTCAAACATTTGCATCGCTGTTGGAGGAAGTGATGGCCGTAAAGCTTCTGAAGGCAGCGATTACCGCGAGCAGGCGAAAGCAGACGACATTGCACAGTCACTGCGGGCCGAAGTCAAGTCAAGGACTGGATGCGATGTATCAGTTGGTATCGGTGGCAATATCCTCCTTGCTAAGGTAGCTTTAAGGAAGGCGAAACCTGCGGGTCAGCATCAGATCAAACCGGAAGAAGTACTCGACTTTATTGGCGAGCTGCAAGTGCAAGATCTTCCGGGTGTTGCGTGGTCACTTGGCGGAAAGCTGGAAGACATCGGTGTCAAGTTGGTCAAGGACATTCGAGAGCTATCCAAAGAAAGACTTATACAGGCCCTCGGTCCGAAGACTGGAGAAAAGCTGTGGGACTACTCTCGTGGTATTGACCGTCAAGAAGTAGGGGAGCAGGTCGTGCGAAAGTCGGTTTCTGCCGAAGTCAACTGGGGTGTCCGCTTCGAGAACCAGGAGCAAGCCGATGAGTTTATCACAAGTCTCTGCGGCGAGCTCCAGAAACGTCTTCTGAAAGAGAAGGTCAAGGGCAAGCAGTTCACGATGAAGGTCATGCGACGCTCGCCAGACGCCCCATTGGACCCGCCAAAGCATCTCGGTCACGGAAAGTGTGACACACACAACAAGAGTATGGTGCTTGGAGTGGCAACAAACTCGAAAGAGGTCTTGACGAAGGAAGCACTTAGCATTCTACGAGTGTTCGGTTTCACGCCCGGCGAGTTGCGAGGCATTGGCATTCAGATGACGAAACTTGAACCCATGAAGAGTGCGACAGACGGCAGCCTCGAGAGCTCTCAGCGAAGGCTGCAATTTAAAGTCGGCCGCATGGACCCTGCTGGTGCTCGTAACGTACCGAAGGTTGTCGACGATGATCCCATTCAAGATGATCCAGAGACACCACGAAAACCGAAGGCTGCTTTGGAAGGTGAGCCTGTGGCATTTGGTGCTGCGGAGTTGAACAACTCCACGCCAACGCGCCGCCCGATGAACATGCTCGGAACGCAGTTCGTCTTGCCGTCACAAGTTGATCCCAAAGTGCTTGCTGAGCTACCAGAAGACATCCGAGCCAAGCTACTGCGACAGACTCGGCCTTCATCCCCCTCACCGTTCTCTCGTAATGAACAGAAGGACAGCATTACCAGCACTCCGACAAAGCCCGTTCCCTTCGCCATGACCGCTCTGCCAGCACAGTCGCAGCTTGACCCTGACATTCTTGCCTCTTTACCACCCGACGTTCGCGCCGAAATACTTGCCCAGTATGCTGCCGGTGCCACACCGGCCTCGCCTTCTCGCCGTCCAAGACATGCCGATCAAACCCTCCTCCCTCAGTCACCTCGCAAGAACCGGCTCATTGGCATTCCCGCGAAGAAACCCATCGTGCCCGTCAAACGTGGCCGTGGCCGCCCACCTAGGTCTGCTATGCTCGCCGCCGCAGCCCAGGCAACATCAATCAGCAAAACCGGCAAAACGCTCACACAAGCGAACTTCATCTCCCGCAAGAATCCCGCCCGCGAAGACGTCTTCGTCACCCGCGAAGCCTCAGCCGGCCCTTCCAACATCGACGCCGGCACCACACTCGCTGCGCCAAAGCCCGCGAAGAAAAAAGACAACACTGAACTTGACCCATCTTTCCTCGCCGCCCTCCCCCCCGAACTCCGCGCAGAAGTCATCGCAGAACACAAGCGCGCAAAACTCCAAGCCCACCGCCTCGCCGTAAAACGCTCCGCCCCGCCACCACTTATCCGCCCCCCTCGCCCCGTCCAACGCATCCGCGTCCCACGTCCCACAAAGCCAACCTTCACAACGCAAAAGCTATCCAGCGAAACGGACTTGCGCCTCGCCATTAAATCCTGGGTCCGCGAATTCGCATCCGAAGGACCGTATGCAGAGGACGTCGCTGCGCTGGTTAAGTACCTCGCCAAAGTCGTGAAAGAGGAGAAAGATATGGGCAAGGCGGTTAGAGTGATTAAGTGGTTAGAGTGGTGTTTGGGAGACGCTGAGGGCGTCGAGAGGGGGAGTTGGGCTGAAGCGACGGGGAGTGTGAGGGCTGGGATCAATGGTGCTGCGAGGGCGAGGGGTTTGGGGAGGGTTGTGTTTGATTGATCACCAGGTGGTGGTGTTATATTGCCTGCGTTTTCCATGTGTTTCACGATGGATTTTTCCGAGTGTGGGTATGAGTATCATTATGATGAGTATGAAATGTTACGCCTAGCCGTGCGCCTGTCCACAAGTCCGAATGCAAATGGCGTGTGTTTGGGTATATGTCGTAGATTGTAGATCGTGTCGTGATGCAATATGGGTATTGTAAGGAGAGGGAGATCTCATCTTCCTGGTATATGTCGTATATCGTGGGTATTTCAAGGAAATGGAATTGAAAATGGGCCGGGAATGCTCGAGGGAAAATGTCGGTGTCCGCCTCGTGGCCATCGGGTTGGAGGCCATGTCTTATTCGCCATGGCAAGGCATTGCGATCCGGCTTGCGAAGTCGAATCGATGCGTTGGGAAGTGCAGGTCACGTGAAGGTTGAATTTAACCGCCTCGACCAAACGTGCGGTTCTTCTTCCTGCGCCGTGCGAGCTGCGCAGTCCAGATGCCGCTGAACAAATCCTCGCACTCCTCGTCGTCCTGAGAATCGAATTGCACCTCGTCGTCCTCAGCCCCTTCCTTGACTCTTCCTCCGTCCTCCTCTTCCATCTCGCGCTCCGCCCAATCCGAGCTCTTCACGATTCGTCTCGTCTCCAGGATGAACTTCCCGATTTTGTATCGCTGGCTGTCCTCCTCGGCATGGACGTACTTCCATCCCAGCACGGTCTGGCAGTTGCGGCAGCTGATGTCGCTGACGGTGTGTGCGCCCGTGACGAGTTGGCGGGGTACAGGCTTATGCGTGACTGTGTTTGGCAGGTCGCCGGCTGCCCAGCCTGTGCTGTCTAGACTGCCGCCCGACTCGAATGAAGTGGGTGGTGGAGGCGCGACGAGATAAGCGCGACCATAGCGCCCGGTGAAACCCTTGCTGATGATCGAGGTCGTGGGAATCAGGTCTGTGAGGCACTTGTGGCAGCGGAGGTGTGAGATGGTGCGGCTAGAGAGAAAGCCGGTTGGCTGTGGTGGTGACGATGAGGGCGTGCTCGCAGGAGAGATGGTAGAGGTCGAACTGCGCCGGCGGAATGGAATGCTAGGCAGGAGGTAGAGGGGGAATAGAGATATTGGTGAGGACGGCATGTTGTGGTGAAGCTTGGATGAGACCGGACGATTGCTCCGGAGGCGTTAAGGTGCAGTGAAGAGAAATAATGAAAGATGGAAGGCCGGCCAATATGAGGTCCAGGGCACACTACTTCGTATTGCTGTCTCTTAGAATTAGTCGCGTCCTATGACCACCAGAGCCCGAAGGTGTGGTTATCAGCCCGTGATGATGATCGAGTTTCAAAGAGCTCCGTGAAGCCCCGCTTTGTTTGTTGGAGTCCGTTTGAGGAACATCGAGGGAAATCTCCAGGAGCACAGAGCATAGATGCCCGCAAACGTTTGAGCGGTCAGCAGCTCGCGCCGCAGGACGACGTCCCTCCTGACGAGGCTGAGTCGTGTTGTAAGAGAAATGGAAGGTGACGTGATGGATAGCGCGGCGCTAGTGAGGGGCGATAACGATAGCGATAACGATAACGGCGGGGAAGGCCGTCGACCTCCAAACAACACCGTCTTTACTTGGTGTCTTGACGAAATAGAGATATCTTGACTGGTGTGTTGGGGAGTGAAGAGACTCCGTTCACGTTGCAAAATGCGCGGCGAAGTCAAGATATGACTAACCACAGATCATACGACTAACCAAGACAATGGTCACGAGTGCGTTGGCACCGCCGAAGCCGTCCGGTTGGCTGAGACCTGTGTCCGAGGCTGACACTGCTTCTTACATGTATCGCTGTAAAGGGCTGTACTACCTAGGGTGAGGCTGGGTTGTTATTCTACGAGAAATTGGTGTCTTCGTAGTATAATCGCTTGGTTGCGCAACTACAAGACGTGTCACAGACACGAAGAAGAGTATTTCCCTTGTCGACCCTATTTTCAAACACGTGCGCAGGTAAGATCAAGCATGTCGCGCCTCCCCTGTCACAGCACTGGTCACTATACTTTCTTCCCTTCATATGTCGTTCTTTCCTACAGCGAATAGCACCTCCCGTGTTGTTTCCGTAGCATGCGCCACTCTCATCTGTCTGAATGCCACCATGCTTCTCATACCACCACTACTTTTTGGTCGTCACAGCAGTCAGCCTTATTACTATTCGAACTCGAAGCCGTCGCCAATAACGCGACTCGCTTGCCTCTGTCGCCAGGATGATGGCTCTCGTACCCACTCGGAAGAGAAAAGACATACGCAATCCCCGATGGGCGTCCCGCGACAAGAGCAAAGTACGCCTCATTGAGCACTCTGGTCACGAGCTGCTGAGCTGCTCAACGAAGCCGGTCCCAGCGCGTGTCAGCAGCTCGGCCGGTCGTACTTTGAGCAACATCCGCAAGGGAAGCTTCAGAATCTTCTCCATCTTCCGCAATGGCAAGAGTAAGCATCTTTCGTCCTGAGAAGATAGCCCTCGTACTCATGCGATACTTAGGTCCCATATTGGCACCGAAAGGAATCAATGACTCAGATTCGAGCTCAACTGACCGCACTCAACAAGCACAAGCTGCTCAAACTATCATCGACCGTACCCTACAAAGCCCTAGTGTTCCTAACATCCCCGCAACCCTACCGAAACTTACCCTACAACATCGAAGCTCTTCCCTCCTACAACTCACAAATGCTGCCGTGTTCGATGGCGAGTCCGAGCCGATCTTGAGTAGTCGAGAACCTTATCCTGCTGGACTCTTCATAAGCAGGTCGACACCTGGCTTGTCCAGGCAACTCACCACGAAACTCTCCAATACCCTATTTCAGAACAACACGGTCATTCACCGCCCTAGACTAAACTCGCGTCCCAGTATTCGGACTACATACTTTGATGAAAGCCCACCAAGCCACCAAGGCGGATCTTCACCCGAAGTTCAGATGTCTGATGTGCCCTCTCTACCATCCATGCCATCTCTACCGTCTCAGCCCTCTCAGCCGTCTCAGACCCCAAGTGGCCCAGGAAGCAGCAACGCCCCACTCAGTCAATCTACTGCACCCACTTCGGTTGTCTCTTCCGCCGCCCCCATCTCCGCCGAGACAACGCATCGAGGTCACAATGAGTCCGGCAATGCTCAAATGAACGGCTCGCCAATGTATGAGTTGAGAGCTGAGAGACCCACCTCGCGCTGGCTTGTCTTTCCTCGCCAAGATGCGCCTCGTCTAGCTCAGCCGTCTGTCACCACCATTGAGAACGCCGCCGCAGCCAAGATTTTCTTCGAATCTCACTTCAACGAACTTCTCGGGGCCAAGTCCACACCTCGTTCGATGCGCCGTCGCAATATGGAACGGAAGCTTTTCGCCATGGCGTTGCCTAACGAGAAGCGGCAGCAGCATCGCAAAGCCTGGTACATTGGAGAAAGTTACCATCTCCGGCAAACACGCGTCATGAAGTCGAAGACCCTTGTACGTCAAAGCATCAAAGGCGTACACGTCTCGAACTATAATATCGTCCGAGTGCTAGGCAAGGGCAGTTTCGGAGTCGTGCGGTTGGTACGCGAGAAGAGTGAGCAACACAGTAGCTCAAGTGGCAGTGACAGCTACCGCATCGACCATGTGGATGGCACATCAGTTCGCGGTATTGGGGACTCGTCTCCGTCGAATCTCAAGACGAAGCAAGTCTTCGCAATGAAGGTCATCCGGAAGTCTGACATGTTGAGAAACAGTCAAGAGGGGCACTTGCGTGCTGAGCGAGACTTTCTGGTAGCGTCAGAAAATGCTCGATGGGTCGTCCCACTGATGGCCGCGTTCCAGGACAACAACAACCTCTACCTAGTCATGGAATATATGGTCGGCGGCGACTTTCTTGGACTACTCTTGCGTGAGGACATTCTGGACGAGAATGTCGCCAAGTGGTATATTGCCGAGATGATACTTTGCATAGAAGAGGCTCATCGCATGAACTGGATCCATCGCGACATCAAGCCAGACAACTTCCTCATCACATCATCTGGCCACCTCAAGATTTCCGACTTCGGCCTCGCTTTTGACGGTCACTGGACCCACAATCAGACATACTACAATGAACAGCGGTATGGTCTGCTCCGTGACTTGGATCTACAAGTGCAAGGCGATGCCCAAGACATCGAGGAAGAAAAGGATCGAGAAAGCACGCGCAAGAGGTTTGAATTGATCAACGGCATATCAAGCCCTCGAGGGCCGTTCGGGGCAAAACAAGATGGCGCCAACGGCCCAATCATCGACTGGCTGAATCGCACGCAGAGACGCCAGTTCGCGAAAAGCGTTGTCGGTACAAGCCAGTACATGGCTCCCGAGGTAATTCGTGGCGAAAACTATGACGGAAGGTGTGACTGGTGGAGCATTGGAATCATCTTGTATGAGGTATATGCATTCCGGGCCTTCAAATTCGGTTCTTTTCTGACATTGGGCAGTGCCTCTATGGTTGCACTCCGTTCTTCTGCGACAATCGTCAGGCTACCAAAGCGCGCATCTTGGTATGGAAGATGTACTTGCACGCTAGTCAGCTCTGACCTTTTGTAGGACCACCGACGATGGCTCAGGTTCGCTCCAGAGCAACGTTTCGCCCGCCCAAACATCGATCGCATACCACTCATGCCAGTTTCACGAAATGCCATTGATCTCATGATGAGGCTGCTGGAAGAGCGACAGGATCGTCTTTCGGCGAAGCGTTACCGGGAGAATGACTGGGTGCTGCGGGACAAGGCGGTCGGTACTCGCCGCATCCGCAACATCAACACCACGGGCCACATTGTTTACCCAAACGACGCCGAGGATATCAAATCTCATCCGTTCTTCCGAAACATCCAGTGGTCTACGCTCCACATGACGAGGCCACCATTCGTCCCTCGTGTACACGGCGGCCAACCCATCACCAAGTACTTCGACGACGAGAACGACATAATGAGTGCGTCGGATCATCTCGACTCATCCAGCTACGAAGCAGTGGAGGGTCTAGCGATACCAGGTGCAGCAGAGCTCCTTGGCGAAGATGAAATCACGCCCATCGCAAGTCCGGGCGCTTTGCCACCTGCGTATGAACACATTCGCAACACCGTGCAGAAAGCGAGGCGTCGCAAGAAGGAGAAGAAGAGGCCTCGCGACAAGTTGCTGCGTGACCCACAGGTCGGCCGCGCTGTGCTTGAACTCCGCAAGAAGGGAGCTTTTGTTGGGTACACGTATCGCAGACCTATGTTTTCGCTGATAGAGCTGGAGGAGAAGATGGCTGCTACCCGACCGACTCTTAAGAGGAACAGTATGGCTACTGTGAGTGTGTGAGATTGGCTGGATTTGAGTATTGGTGGGTGAGTTGAGCTTCTTCCTTTGTATTCCTTTTTGTTGATGCAATTGCTTCTTTCGCGTCGATATCATGTTGAGCTACATGGGTGTATTCTTCACCGTGTCATTTTGGTTGTTATTTTGATGTCAAGGCACTCGTGATTGTTGACTGGTGTAGGAAAATTGTGACGGTTTGTGAGGAACGTGTATCACGTGTGCTGCGTGCGGTGGTCTGGCGCTGCTTCCTCCCTTATTGAGCACCTCTTACCTCAAGAGTATCGTAGATACGTCATGTAAATAGACTCTGCTGCTAGCCCATTTTAGAGGGCAGCACAAGCAGCACAGAACAACAGAACAATACACTATAATTTATTGCGTTCTCACACCGCAACAAAAATGCTTCGCTACGACTAGATATCTGGATTAGGTTTGCGACGCTTTTACGCTAAAATCTGTGGTACCCAAGCGACATAATCCAAATCAGGAATGTTTTATGACACCGTCGTGGGTGTACTAGCGTTGAGGTCGCGGTCTGTTTCGATTTGCACATGAGCGACTGTCCAGGTAGGTACCGGTAACTGCCCGGCTTTCTCTAAGCGAGCATTTGACCAAACAGCGTTCAACCGCCTACATGCCCTGCCGCCATGGAAACGAGGCCAAGATATTGCGCGATGGGCTATCGCGGTCGCCAACGACACTAAGGTCGGTTACAATGATGCGCTTCCTTGACCCATGCGCTGGCGGGTGCTGCGAAGTCTTAGCACCACCTCACAGCGATTGAATCTGGCAACGCGCAATATGGCACCAGTCTCATTGACACTCTGAGCGACGAGAGATGGACAATTTCATTGCTAGACGCAATCTGAGCTACCGCGATCCCCAGAATAGCCGCCAACATATCCCGCAGAGGGTCCGGCATTGAGTCTGGAATGCGCCTCTCCTGAAACCTCATTTGGCCGTAGCTCGAGGAAACAGCTGGTACACATATCACTTTGTTGCTGAAAATTTATTCAGTCGATTTATACCCCGTTCGGGAATCTTGAGACCAAGCCGATGGACCATGTAGTCGTTCAGAGGTTCATCGATGGTAGTGGCGCTCAGTTCCTTTAAACTTTCCTTCGGGAACTGAGGTCCTTCGGTGCCCTCGCTGAAGCGGCTCTGATAGCGGTTAGCGTTGTGCTTTTCCACTGAGGATAGGCGTCATCTCACGGCGTTGATCCATTCTCCCTTGGGCATGAAGACCAGCAGGATCGGCATGTCTTTGCTCTTCTCGGTCGGCATCCAGAAATACACGGAGAATGCACCGGCCTTCTGACCGAGGAACTTGCTGAGGTCCTGGTAGTCGCTCAGGAATCTCAGGCTCTTCCCGTCCTTGACGTCCTTCACGTCCTTTAGCTTATCGTGGCTCCAGCCGTAGAAGCCGAGATCGCCGTCCAGCAGTGCAAAACTCATCTTTTCGTCGTTCAGGATCTTGCTGCTGACGAAGATGTTTACCGGGTAGCCTGTTACTTTGAGTCAGTCTGGTCCAAATTCATAGTGAGGATAAGTGAGTGCATACCATTGGGATGTGTGTCGCCGGGGAAGAAGGTAAACTCGGCGTCCTTTTTCTTTCCCCACCAGCTCGTCCAGCGTATCGCTTCTGGCTTGTCGAGTGCATTGGCTTTCTCCCCTTTCTTTCCGATGATGTAGAAGGAGAGGTCTTGGGCGGAGAGCTGGACTGATTTATAGTCTGCCATCGTGAATGATGCAAGTGAGTTGTTATGAGGGTGATGCTGTGTGGCAATGGCAATAGGCTCTTATATACACGTTGGCTTAGAGAGGGTTGCGGAACGGCTCAAATCTAAAGACCGACTCTAGACTTTTGAAAGATGGACCCATGCGGAGGACGTCGGGACTGGTGTTGCATGCATGTTGTCGGCGTTCGTGAAGTGAAAGCTGCGGTGCACTCTGGCGCTCGTGGCATGCTGAAGTATGCCCATGACGGCTCAAGATAGCGATCTAGATGAGTCCAGAGAATTATCGTACTCTGACGCCCAGTCATGTGTGAGGTATGGTCAAAGTGTTGTCTGCATTGGGAGTGTGCCCTTGGCCAAGTGCTTTGTTCAGCTTGCAGGATCCACACCCAAAAGTGTCGCTACGGGCTGGACGGTGGTACTTTTTTTCTATCGAGCGGCCGCAGCGAGAAACAATAATGCATGGCTTCGGCAATGCCTGCGAGGCTGTACGACTCGTGGCCAATAATGCGCCATCATGGCCGGGTCGCCTGGGTCCGAGATATCAATCGACGGCGCTTGAACCGGATTTGTAGGATGCTAACGTCCGAGGTGCAAATGACTTCGAAAAAAGACAGTCGCTAGCGAGGAATGTCTACATTCACATTAGGTTTGAGTGACAGGCGCCACATGCTAAGGAGGCGAAGAAGGCGGAGACGGCCCGCCGGCATTTCCCGGCAGCTTACCGGTAACGTACCGGTACCGGTACGGCAAGGCTGAAATGGCTCCAACAACCAGTTCTTCCGGTTCGCCATGGTCCACGATGCTTGAGCGAACGCGACACTCACACTATTGTCGTAGAAAAATAATGTGCCCGCTATACAGTACCAGAGCAGCACTGAACACATGCTCAAATTGTAGATAAGATCGTCCCAGGCTAGGTGGACTCAGCAGTAACGGCGGCGCCACCAGCAACTAGGTAGTCTATCGGGTGCGTCGCCAACCATCTCTGGAACTATCCAAACGAACTCGCCGCTAGACTATTACAATCGTTTTCATCTCCATGGGGTGTTTCTCGACTACATGGCCGAGCTGAAAAACCGCCAATCCGTCAAGCCACAAGCACGCTATGCCTCATGGGGCCCCCGCGTGGCCGCCGTTCTACGCAAGCCACCATGTTCCAAATTTGCCGAGGCTGAACGCCTGCAAGGCTCACATTTTGCCGTGCAGCCAAAGCCAGTATAGTTTGGTTTCCACGAATGTGTGGGCTGCATCATGGCATCGTGCATGTTGAGTCAAGACGGACCAAAGTGCACATGGCCAGAGCGAAAGCCCTGTTTCGATGCCGCGTTGTATCCGGTTCTTGTCTAGCACTCAGTTCCTATCTTCGCAAACGGAAAGATCCTACCCCTTATTCTACTCAATGTGGAATGGGCCTGAAGTCGAGCGTACTGGCACCTTAGCCTATGGAGCGGCGGTGGCTAGGAGAGCCGAATACTGGGTGCCAGACAACAACTGTTTATAATACGGTACAAATCCCGTCCTGTTCCTGGAGCAGTACCAAGCCAAAGTCCACCACGAAACATCAAGATCGTTCGCAGTCGACATGGCTGATATTACGGAAAGGTTGTACGCGACGCTCAATGGCCTGTATGGCACCGGTGTAAGTAGCCTCCCACTCACGGGGCGCTGATCGCATACTAAAACCATGCAGGAGAATGCTCTCTTCCAGTTGGAAATGCCTGCTCGGCTACTCGAAAAGGGCAACTACGACTACAAGGGCAGTGACACTATCGATGCTCAACAGGTCAAGCCCCAGACTGTTGTCGATGCAGAGTTCCGCCTTGCAGACGACATGTACAACCTCTCCAGGACTGTACCTGGCCCCAATGCCATGAAGGTCTCTACTCAATACTCGAGCATCATCAATTGTCTCGTTCCTACCGTTCCCGAGGATGGCAAGCACTCCAAAGATCTCGTGAACGACCAAGAGCGCATCTTTGACTGGCTGATGGAGATGGTTCCTGATTGGACTCCGCCTGTCACCGATATTCTGAGCGACATACCATCAGAGTACTCCGATGCTAAGCCTGCCAAGATAACCGGATCCAAAATTGACGACAACGTTGCTTCTCTCGACATCTCGAGCGACATAATGAGGGCTTCTGATCTTATCAAAAAGGAAATCACTGGATCAAACAACCTTGCGAAACTCGCTGCAACCAAGATGGTCCCTCGTGTCGACCTGTACCAGAAGCTATTGGACGCTTACGAAGCCGAGCGCTTCCGATGGGCCGACTTTAAACGCAAATCTCGCCCAACCGGTGAAAGAGCCACGCCAGAGAACATCGACAACTACAACCGGATGCTTGCAGCGTTTGCGCCCATTGTAGATGCCAAGCTTGAAGGCATGTGGACCATGCTCGTGGTCAGAGGCCAATGTAGGTAGTTTTCTAGATGATGAATGTTTCCTAGCCACTGCTAACGCTAGACCTTCGTATAGACCATCGTGTCCGCCGCTACATTGGTTATGTCGATATTGAATCAGCATCTGAGCTCGTTCAGAAAGCCAAGGAGAACTTGCGGGCCTCCATGTTCCGAAGTATCGATGACACCCAGGTATGAAGCGTCCCCTGTTCACATTTCCATTCACGAATCGCGTTGCTAACACCCTAAACAGGACGTCTGGCCCGTATACATGACGCCTTCAAACTGGGCCACTTACCTCTCCACCAAGTTCAAGCCTCAAGACTTGCTCTGCGACGAAGGTGTACTTCGCGAACGACTCTTCGACAAGGAAAAGCAGAAAGCACTTCTGTTGCAAAAGCGCAACGCCCTGAAGAGTAACACGACGGAGGTGGACCGTCTACAAAAGGAAGAGCTCGAGGCTCGCAAGGTCTTCACCAATGCTCAAACAGCCTTGACGAAGGGCTACGGCAGCGCCGCAATCGCCGTTATCACAATGTACTTTGATGCTGTTAGCAAACTAGCGACAGACAAAGCCACAGCTGTTCTCTCACTTGCCGATGACGCCAATGCCGAGAAGGGTAGCGAGCAGCTCTCAACTGCCCTTAAATTGGCTACTTCACCTCCGATCACTAAAGAACAGTTTCAGAACCTGGCCAAAATGCAGGGAGAGGTTCTCAAGACTCAGCAAGAAGCACTGACGGCGTCGGAAGCACTATCTCGAGCTAGTCTCGGCCTGGCTTTGGCCAAGGGTCAGGATCCATCCGCGCTCATGGCAGCTCTCGACATGCAAATCGAATCCCTCGGACTGGACATTGAATACATCCGACAAACAATGAAAGGCTCATCAAATCCTCTAGGCATACAACTCACGACCATCAACGAAAAAGGAATACTGGGAACCGAACCGCTCGAAGCAGCATCGCAAGTGAAACCACCTACCAAGCTCGATATACCTGTCCAAGAAGAGGGTGCCTCGGTCTGGCAAGAGGTCGTCGTAACTCAAAAGTTCAGCAAATCGCAATCAATGTCTTCCACCTCTGCTAGCGTCGCGCGGTCAAGTGAAGAGGTAGGATGGTGGTTTGGAAGCGTTTCTGAGAAGACAGAAGTCGTGGCCGGTCAAGCTACTCACGAGAGCAGCTCTGAAGAAGTGGATGTCCAGATTGGGTTTAGGGTGATGAAGGTGGTGATCAATCGCCCTTGGATGAACACTGGCATTTTCCAGCGCCTATCGGAGTTTTACTTCGAGTCCTCTGGCAAGATCGCTCCCAAAGATTTTTCCCTAGTAAAGGCGGCCCTGAGTCCGGTCAAGGTCAGCGACAGCGACGATACGACCAGAAAAGCCACCATTAGGGAGGCCCAGAACACCATCCTCCCCACATGGCCAATTTCCTTCATCGTCGCCAAAGACATACACATCCTCATGCAAGGAGGCAAAAATTACAGCAAGGACCAGGTCGCCGACATGCAGAAGAAGATGGACAGTGGTGGTGGCTGTCTTTGCTTCTCCACCTCTAAGTCCGAAGCCTCGAGCGAGCATCGTACTGCGGCCGCTACGTCGTATGAGCAGAACCGCTTGTCCATCAAGATTCCGGCGCCGCAGATCATCGGTTGGGTCAGCAATTTCAGCCCGCCCGACCTCTCTCAGCCGACGTACAAAGCGATGGAGACGGGAGAGTTCAAAACACAGCTCCAGGAAAAGCTGAACACCACGCCGCCGCTTACTATCGCCGAAAAGGGTACTTGAGGGCTGGCGACATCTCTGTGGAGTAGATGTCTATCGCGAGGACCAAATCATGGGTCAGGCTGCCGTAGTTAATATTACCTCTCGCACCCGTACAGCACCTCACGGTGATTCCGAGATTCAAGTCTAGCCCACTCCATATTCGTCCCTGTACGTCGCCAATACCTCTTGTCGCACGAACTCAATCGCCTCGCCATATTTTGCTCTCGCATTCCAGGTTGGTAGCACTCCTCAAACAGCCCAATGGCGAGCTGTGTTTGTCTTCTCGGGTATGCGAGTAAGCTGTGGGCCTGTGGCTGAATAAGCGATCGACCAGGGAGCCAAGCCTAGCACACTCGCGAAGCCGCAGTCTACCTCGACATGATCGCATGAGCTCTTTCAAAAGTCATGTATATGCCATCGCCGGCTAAAGTTTGGTAGAAATGACCGCGAAATACGGCAGTGCAGACGCAGGAATGACGGTTTGAAATTATGCTGGCTCGCGTAGAAGTAAGCTCCACGGAAGCCAAGTTCCGACTGCAGCCTTAGCTTAAGGACTCCCACGCGTAACCAAGTCAGGACGAGGGAGTTTGAGGGAGTTTAAGGAATCAAATCCTAGCTCTAGGAACATCCGAGCGAATTTCTATTCGACTTTTAGGAGTTTCGAGTTGAATAAAGCCAGTCTCCTCCACGACACCCTGCTAAACACCCCAGCTTGCTTGCTTTGCACGGAGCGACCTCTTTCGCACTGGCATAATGTTACCATTTCTTGCTCTGGCTCTCTGTTCCCTAGTTGGTACTGCTTTTTCTAGCACATCTACACCGGATTTCAAGTCTAGATGTGAAGCGCTTAGTGGAGGTGTCGATGTCCGGGGCTACGAGAACATCAGCGTAAACATTGCTCAGTACCTCAAAAAGAACTCGACATTCGATCAGTTTTCTGAAGGGACAAACAGCACGTGCACCTTTCCAAACCCCGTCACAGCGGTCGACTTGTGCCGAGTTGGAATTCGATTCTCAACATCTGACTCGAGCGAGGTGTACATGGAAGCTTGGCTACCAGAGAAGTGGAACTCACGCCTTCTAAGCATTGGAACTGGCGGACTTGCAGGATGTAAGATTTACGACTAAGAGAAATGCTATCGCTAAAAGAACTCAGGCATCTTCTTTCCTGAACTCGCCTACGTCACTAAATATGGCTTTGCAGGTGTTTCAGGCAATATGGGACACAATGGTACCTCTGGTGGCGCATTTCTCAACCAACCAGAGGTTTTTATAGATTTCGCGTGGCGAGCTTTGTATGGCACAACCGTCATCAGCAAATCAATCGCGAAGCAATTCTACGGCACAGCGCACAAGAAGTCATACTTCATAGGATGCTCTCAAGGTGGCCGTCAAGGATTCAAGGCCGCTCAGTCCAACCCAGAGCTTTTCGACGGCATTGTCGTTGGCGCGCCGGGTCTGAGGCTTGCAGGCCTGTTCCAATACATTCCACGCTGGCTGCGGACCATGGGCACGGACATTAATAATCTGACTGTTTCGATCGACAAGTGGGCGGCTATCCAGAATGAAACGTTGCGGCAATGCGATCATCTGGACGGAGCTGTGGACAACATCGTGGAAGATTCACGTAGCTGCAAGCCTGACTTCACCAAGCTACGATGTGGCACACAAGGACTCTCAGGACCGTGCCTCACGCCCGTGGACATGTCTTTGGTATCGCAACAATTCGAATCCTGGACCATCAACGGCACGCTCATTTACACTGGTATGACCCACGACGGCAACGAACTTGCACACGCTACCACACTCACCGGTCCCGAATTCCGCAGCTACGCACTCGAATGGCCGCGCTTCGTTTCCCAGCAAGATCCTACCTGGACACTCGACCAGTGGACTCCAGCACAGGCGCGTTTCGCAGTAGAGCAAAACCTCTTCAACTTCAACACCTTGGATGGCGACCTCAAGGCGGTCAGGAAGCGAGGCGCAAAAATCATACACTACCATGGCCAGGTCGATCCAGCCATCGACTCGACTGTATCGGACGCGTACTACGACCATGTGTCTCGCACGATGCGTGCTTCACCTCAACAGCTTGATGACTTCTACAGATACTTTCGCATCTCAGGCTTGGGACATTGCAACGGCGGTCCAGGCGCGAGCAGCATTGGCCAATCAGCCTTTTCGCTGCCTGCGAGCGATGACGCGAAGGATAACGTACTCATGCAAATTGTGGACTGGGTGGAGAAAGGCAAAGCGCCGGATACACTACGTGGGTCGAAGTTTGTGGATGGCGATGTGACGAAAGGTGTAGAGTACAAGCGAAGGCATTGTAGGTACCCGTTGAAGAACGTGTACACCGGTGAAGGGGATGGAAAGGACGAGAAGGGGTGGAAGTGTGTGGTCTAAGATTGTTATAGAAAGACTGTGGTCTTCTGCAGCAAGAGTTGAGCCGCACGTAATTTTGCAAAGCGTCGCGATGGACAGGATGACGGTTTTGGAAGTTGCGCTAGCTCGTATCGAATTGTGAGAGACTGCATCTTTCGTTGCGCTTGCATGACCTTGAACGCCATCTACAATCTTGCAGTCAAATCAACACCCTTCTTTGGCTCCGCAACGTCATCCGATCTCTCCGGATCCCATCCTGCAATCACATCTTCCACCACATTGGTCTCGTCTTGTCCCCAAACAAGTCCGCCAATGTGCTTCCAGCTGCCATTACCGTCTTCTCGTAGTATCCGATATGTCGGCACCCCGCAGATGCCTAACGATTGAGCCTCCGCCGTCAGTTCGCGCAGTCGTGCTTTGATGGCAGGCGCATTGGATTTCACGATCAGGTCCGCACCGTTGTAACCGCCTTTCTTGAGCACTTCCTCTAGCACGGCTTCGTCGGCAACATTTACATTGTGTTCCCAACACGCTGAATCTGGCATTGTTAGCTTACATAGTCTGCACTTTCACTACGTCTGACTTACAAAGCAGCCCGACTGTCTTCGGCTCCACAATCGCAACCCGCAACACTGTCGGCGTACGAATTGGGAACACATCCGCCCAGTGAAACTCAATTCCGTTGTCATTTTTCCCTTCTTGCACATTCACAGCGTTCCACCACGCGGTCCAGTCTGCGTGGTCTTGTCGCGACCAGATCGCTTTCGTCGGACTTATTGCGCTACCAGGAAGATTCGGCGCGCCAATCTCGCGAAACAAAATGCCGAGTAGGAAGGGCTTCATCTCAATCTCAAGGCTTGGGCCAAACTGTCGCTGGAGGCGCGCGAGTTGCGTGTATCCGAGAAACGCCCATGGGCTGCTAAAGTCGTACCAGAACTGCAATTTGGTTTTGGCTGGAGCTTTGGAATGGGGTATGCAGCGCGGCATCAGGGCTCTGAGATTAGATACCGATGTCCAGTGATGGTTGTTGGAAAGCGACACCAGCGTCGCTTCGACGAAGTGCATGCGATCTTGGCCCCAGAAGAACCTTCCCACCTTCTCTTCACCGTTGAAGTCCGTATACTTCGCATCTGGGATCCAGAACCCCGGAACGCCGAATGCACCTCGCGAGATCACTTCTCCTGTTGCAGTCTCCAGCTCTTTTCGTGCGGATGGGTTTTGAAAACTCTCAACATTCAACCGGGTTGCACTCACGATACCGCTTTCTCGCGCAATCTCTAGCAAGATTTCGGCATTCGTAACGTCGCGCCTAGTGACCCAATACGCTTCGAACAACTTCTCCGTCAGCTTTCTCCTCTCTTCGCCATCTGGTACACAATACAGCAACCTCAAAGCATTCACACTTTTCCTTGGATGCTGTGGCGGCGGGTTGTACCTGATCTTGTACCGTTTGAGCGTCCGGGCCATGCTTGCTTCCCCAACTGCTTTCTTAGTCGGATTGAACACATCGCTGGCTGAACCACCTGCACCTTGTGGCGCGGCTGTCGCACGATAAATGGCACCGAGAAGAACAGGCCTGTACACGAGGTTGGCGTTCGTACGTGATGCGAGTGACTGAACACGAGTAGAGGCGATGTAGGCGAAGGGGCAGGATATGTCGTAGTTGAAGACCAGGGTCGGTCGTTGAGATAGGGAGGACATGGTGACGTGAGTTGGGAATGTTGACCGTCAAGTTGGATGCTGCTCTGTTCGATGTTTGGTGTTGAAATGAGACGGTACCTCGCTAGTGTACTAACAATGTGGGGTATGCAGGAACAGCCGAGGTTCGTCAACTTCCACCTCAACAAATTCATCTCGTGTATCATGTACGTAGACTCCGTGCATCATGAAACCACTATCGCACTATCGAAGCAATGACGAATGCCCATGGGCGCGATGTTCCCACCGCTCAAGGCCCGATCACATCTCAAATGTGGAGGATGACCCGGATCATCCACGGAGGGAACATACTACAGACCGTGAATGGGCTTCATCGGTCATTAGATATCAAGCTGATATTCGATGACTTACTGGTCATCCAACATGCCAACTGATGTCTCCTTTCTGATCTTTGAGCATGATAGGAGGTGTGGTCCCGAGGTCTGCTGTCAACCTTTGAAATCTGTGGGCCAACAATCAACGCTTTGGTACCCACAAGTGCTGGAGTGCATTGTAGAACCACGTGGTATCGTCCAGAAGTAATTCCTCGCATTGTTTGAGCGAGTGATACACTCGCCGGCAAGGAGGTGATGCATCGAACTTGCAGGCTTGAAGTTCACCTAGGCGTCGTTCACCATGGCCCTCCTCTGGTATTATCATGAGCGTTGCTTCCCTTCTATATCTTCTTCCAACCACAACTTTCTCAAGTCTCACATCAACTACGACTTCTATCACTAGTATTACACGAACAGGCCAAGCGAAGTCACCCGTTCCAGAAACTGTATGCCCACGGGACGTTCTCGAAACGAAAGCACGGTGGATGGCCACGGTAGTATGAGCCCAACAACTCCATTGCTCTCAAACCATCGAGATGGCCAGTCAAGCCATCATCAAGAACGAGATTCCCACCAGTCACCTCGCGCTCAAGGTGCCGAAATGTACCGTGAGACTGCGCATGGTGAGTACATGAACTCCAAGCGCGACGGCTTCAAGAAGCTCTTCAAAAACCCAAAGCAGTTTGTGAATCAAGCGATCGGCTCTGGATACGAGGAGGTGGCGCAAAAGCAAGCCACAGAGGACGCCCATCGGGAGCGTCAGGAGCGTGGACATGGACATGACCATGAACACGGCCATGGATACCATCATCGTCGACGACGGCGAGCGCGCGAGTCGTCAGTCACTGAATCCACATATTCGGAGCTTGAAGACACATCTGAGTACGTGTATCCAACGCCATCTTCATCGAACCACACATCCCGAACATCTCAACGTCTCGAGCCGCCGCCCGCCTTTCGTCAGCCTCCTGTGCCGGAACTATACACAGAGCGACGACCCATTCCCACCCGGCGACCAAGTACTATGGTACCGCCAGGAGTTTCAACTCGGTCGGCTGTTACACCACGAACCATCAATCCTTCTGGGCTGCTTGCTGAGCTTCCAGAGGAGACCGCCACAGTGCGTCGTTCGCAGCAACAGGTTCGTCCACTCCAATCATCTGCGCATCCTCAATCTCAACCACATACTCATGTTGCTTCAGTAACCTCTTCGCCTCCGGTGCGTCCTGACCAAGCTTCAGCGCGTCCACGTACGCCCGCAAAGAGCGCGCTGAAGACGACGTCCAAATACGACGCGACGGAGGAGTCGAACCAGCTGCACTCCAAGCGATCTGTCACGTTCGGCAAGGCGCTTGCGGAGGTGCGCACGTTCAACAAGAATGACGAACCTAATTCGATACCACACGCGCCATCGTATGAGGGGCGTCGCTGAGATGTAAAGGTTATGCGACGTACGTTTAGGCGGAGCGATATAGGTACGTCTAAGACACTTTCACGACTCCGTTATATGTTATGAATAACATAGATAGTTTAGCTAAATATTACTGCAAGAATACTAGGGTTGAATAACACCTTACTATCGTCGCTCTATGTCACGGCACCAACCCTGTGTCAGATTTGATGAGGTATTAGAACTGTCAGATAGTATAAAGTTTAATCTTGATGTAATTTTGATCGTGTTGATTGATTGTTCTGTTTTTCGTCTTCTCCGGGTTCGTGGTTTCCCACAATGGAGGGGCACCTGCATAAGCGCACTTTCTCCTAACAGGCCCTGAACTCAATGTCCAATAGTACCTTATATCTGACAAGAACCTAATAATAGATTAGATGAATTGATGATGTGTGCTTGTATTGTGTTGTTCTCCTCTCTGCGCCGAGTTTAACCTAGTATTAGATCTAGTACTAGTGTGCCAAGGCGCTTGTGTCAGCCCCTCCTGTTTCACTCAGTGTTAGTAGCCTCACAGCACCCCTAATATCTAATACACCCCCTTAGCTTAGATGTATTTGCAAGCTAGTAACCTTAGGTAAGGATAAGGTCCTTAAGCTTTGCTTAAAGTTCTTCTAATAGTGCCTCGTTAGTCACCTTGTGTTGTTGTCAGATATTAGGGGTGCTATAAGGCTACTAACACTAAAAGAAACAGGAGGGGCGGGCACAAGCGCCTTAGCACACTAGTACTAGATCTAACACCTAGTTAAACTCCGCACTTGACCGGGGAACACCACAACAGAACATTATTATTATTAATTTATCTTATCTATTATTAGGTTTCAATACCTTATCAAATCTGACAATTAAGAGTCTCACTGCCTTTACTAAGGCTACCTACTAAGGCTACCTAACAAAAGCTATTCAACAACTACACTATGTTGATTATTAACTAACGCAATGCAACTGTTATCCTTAGCAACTAGTATAACTAGACTACCTAGCTTACTTAAGTCAAAGCGCGCTGCGCTGCCTATAACATCTAGAACAATGTAAAGGAAGAAGGACTAGTCCTATTCCTAATCAAGCTAGTTATGCTAGACCTACCTAAACTATCCTAGTATAGTGCTACAGCTGGAATCGAGAAGGCAACACGCCTATCTATGCTATTAATCCAAGGCTAGAAAGCCTACAAGGAGGATATAGACTACTATAAGACCCTTACTAAGAGATACAAGCTTAATCTCCACTAATATAATACTTAACAGAAGAGTATTCAGCATGTCACCTAGCTAATCCAATTAATAGTTGCGCTCTATCTCTAACGCACATACTGCCTACTAGAACAGTTACTACGCTAGTGGCTTGCTAACCTTAAGCTCACTGCTAGAGTTAATAATCGCCTTAAAAAGGAACGCACACGCGAACGCTACTACACTGCTCTTAAGCCTATACGCAATACACTCCTAGTGATTATACGAAGAAAGGGAGTCCCTTTCTTTGCTTTGCCTGCAAAATATTTAGCGCCTGCACGGATAGTCGAGTCCCTTTCTTTGCTTTTTTAAAGTCCCTTTCTTTGCTCTTCCCTAACTCAAATCTGGATGCAAATCTCGCAATACGTGCAGCAAGTAGTTTTTAACTTTTCTAGCTACTTTGCAGAGGGGAGTAGCTATTGTAGGGTTAGCAGAATATCCCTAAAGTATAGGCGTTGATGTTCGCGTTTCTTGCGCTAACCCAGCGACGCGTACCGCTAGCGCTGCGAGCAACATTAACAAAGTAAGTAGCAAGTGTAAGTCTAAGGAACCCTTAAAAGATATATCAAGAAACTACTCTACTAGACAAAATAGCTCAAGCAGAGTTAGCTAACGCAGCCGAGGCGTTGCAGCCGTGCTACCTAGCGTTGTCTGCGCCTAGGAAACCCTTCCACTACTATCCGACCTATCGTCCTCGCTGTCCTGCACCTCCTCAATCTCATACATAGCGGCTAGAGCCTCTACCTCGATGCGCAGCAGTTTGTTGCCAATTGGCCTACCTGTAATAGCGTCTGACCCTAGCAGGCAATCCAGCGCCTGCGACGCGTGGTATACGTCTAGATTAACGCGCTTCACCACCTTAGTCTAGATCTTAACCTAAGGGACGCGCATGTCGCCCTCTATCTAGTTTTTAGCAATTGCGTCGTAAGGCATTAGGCAGAAACTACTCTAGCCTAGTATCTAGCTAATCGTATACCAAACGCAAGCTTTGTGTAAGCGCTGCTTAAAGACCTTTCTCTTCTCCTCGCTCAGATTAGACCGGACCAGGGCCAATAGCACGGCCTGTGCTTAGGAACTTATCTAGCCCTGTCCGTCTTAATTGCGCGTCTTGTTGTTGCTAGACACGAGATCTTCTTTGCCTAATCTCCTCTTGTTTCTGGACGTAGGCCTGGCCTAAGAGAGCTGATGCCCAGCGGTACTTGATAGGCAAAGTAGCTAAGTCGCTCTCTAAGTAATTATAACTGTTCTAAGCAATACAGAATGCCGTATCTGTACTATCCTGGCCCTGCGACTGCCGCTGTATAGAGAACGGAGAGTTCTCCCCTTGGCTACTAGGAAGTACGCGGCCGTCTCTAAAAGGCGAGCCGCGGAGTTGCCAGTCGTAGAAGAATTGGGCAGCACTAGCTCAAGATAAAGGGTTGCCAAGCTCGCAGGCCTTCTGTAGCATAGCGCAGGCATTAGAGTAGGGCGTTTTATATGTAGAGTAGAAATCCTTAGGAGGTGCAGCCGTAGATTTACTACTAATAGCTAGCTCCTTAGTAACCTTCTGCGTAAAAATCCACGATACATATTGCTCGTCCTCGTGCAAGATAGAAGCATAGGCAGCATGCTCTAGACGAGGGGCCTGGGAGGCCGGGGCGTCAAGGCCAAGCCTACGCCGTTTCTTCTCCCTAGGCTAGTAAATGGGTTCGGGGTACCCACCGCTAGGTATAGGTTAGGTAGGGGTCGCACGGATTTTGGGTTGAGGCTAGGGTTGGGTCGCACGGGCTATAGGTAGAGGTTAGGTAGGGTTATTTTAGGCTGGGTATAGGTTGGGGTAGGGTCGCACGGACGATGGGCTGGGGTTAGGTTAGGGGTACCTAGCTGGGTCGTGTAACGAGGTTGCATTAGGCTTTGCCTCTACTTGCCTCTACATTGTCCCTGTATCGGGTCCGCTTCAACCCCGCTTCGCATCCGGCCCAACTCCGGATCCTCCGGATCCTCTAGATCCTACGAGGAAGGGTGCATGTTTGTAGATAGCTTAGTAGTTTTTTAATACCCTTTTGTACAAGGCCTATAGGCGTTGTTAGACAATCTAAGGTTTCTGAGTCTCTACGCACTCCTATATGCCTCTGAGTTGATTCACACCGTATTTGGATATCTTTGATCTTGCCTGCGCTGTTACAGGTTGAGTGCCGTTAAATTTAGTGTAGGGTTTGTGCACTAGGTTATCACATCTTTTTATTACACCTTAGCCTACAGGCTACAGCATTATATGAACATAACGAAACTCTAAAACAATTAATATTTATACACGTGCACTACATCTACTTAATCACTTATTTGTCTTGAGTTGTTTATTAAATAGTGTTAGCCTAATCTGTTTTCGAACTAGAAGCTGCCGACGCAAGGGTGTTAAGTCCCCGTGTTTATCTCTATCCTTGTCCCTATCCTTGTGTCAGATATCAGGGGTGCTGTGAGGCTACTAACACTAAAAGAAACAGAAGGGGCCGGCACAAGCGCCTTAGCACACTAGTACTAGATCTAACACCTAGTCAAACTCCGCACTTGACTGAGAGAACACTAATAGACAATATTATTATCAATTCATCTTATCTATTATCAGGTCTTAATACCTCATTAAATCTAACAATTAAGAGTCTTACTGCCTTTACTAAAGCTACCACTAAAGCTACTACTAAGGCTACCCACTAAGGCTACCTAACAAAAGCTATTCAACAACTACACTATGTCGCTTATTAATTAACGCGATGCAACTGTTATCCTCAGCAACTAGTATAACTAGACTACCTAGCTTACTTAAGTTAAAGCGCGCTGCGCTGCCTACAACATCTAGGACAATGTAAAGGAAGAAGGACTAGTCCTATTCCTGATTAAGCTAGTTATTCTAGACCTGCCTAAACTATCCTAGTATAGTGCTGCAGCTAGGATTGAGAAGGCAACACGCCTATCTATGCTATTAATCTAAGGCTAGAAAGCCTACAAGGAGGATATAGACTACTACAAGACCCTTACTAAGAGATACAAGCTTAATCTCCACTAATATAATACTTAACAGAAGAGTATTCAGCATGTCACCTAGCTAATCCAATTAACAGTTGCGCTCTATCTCTAACGCACATGCTGCCTACTAGAACAGTCACTACGCTAGTGGCTTGCTAACCTTAAGCTCACTGCTAGGGTTAATAATCGCCTTAAAAAGGAACGCACACGCGAACGCTACTACACCGCTCTTAAGCCTATGCGCAATACACACAATTAGGATACATAGCTAGTAGAATATAATAAGGTATTATTAGATGCAGCAGTGCATAGAGTGTCTAAGGTACATAATATTAACACTATTACTAAAGACTTCCTACAGGCTGTAAACAAGGCAGCACCTATGTAGGCTGCAACCTTCTAAGATACTAGAAGGTTTAATCCTCTTATGACAAGAAAGGAGATAATAAAACGCTTCTAGGAATACATAAGCCTAAATTATCCGCTGAAACTAGTGAATAAAAAGCAGGCATTCATTGCTGTAGCTGATAACTCCTTATTTCTCGCTGATAGTGGTGCAACCACCTAGGA